>OX104111.1:55304692-55431305 GCA_944474755.1 Limnoperna fortunei | reverse complement strand
AACTAATTTAAAATGTAAAATTAAATCAAAATCTGACAAGGAAGCCCAAAAATAGTACAGACCAAATAAATTCAATAAATATAACAAATAAAAGAAAGGTCCATAACTCTTTTCAAATCATGACATACAATAATATGCACAAATACGCTTGGTACTTGTCAAGACAATCAAAATCAACTAATGATAGCCAAGAAGTAGCATGAATGAATCTTCTCTACAGATAGAGGGACAGAAAGATAATGTGACTCCAATACAGCCCCCATATACTTTATATCTGAGTTATAATAAGCAGGAATAATCTATACTTCATATCTGGGTTATAATAAGCAGAAATAATCTATACTTCATATCTGGGTTAAAATAAGCAGAAACATCTGGGTGATAATAAGCAGGAACCATCTATACTTCATATCTGGGTTATAATAAGCAGGAACATTCTTCCGTTAATGGCCAATTTCTGGTAAAGATGACCCAGTACAGATGAGCTCACGCGCACACATCTGTACTTGCTGCGTCATCCAATAAAAACGCCAGAAACAAGAACGATGTTATGGAAGCATAACAACGTTCTTGTGTGACGTTCTTGTTTCCGTCGTTCTGATTGGATGTCAGAGACAATGGAGTCTACAACAATGGAGAGTCTATAGGATATAGCAATGTGAAAGTTGTTGGTTCACGGAAGATTTAGGTACTTTCATGCGCTTTTGGAAAAGCCAGTGTAATCTTTCACTCATGATAGAAATTTTTTTGTCTTTTGGCTCATTCCGCTGCACTCCACTCGAGAAAAGACATATAATTTCTATCACTCATGAATGATCAACCGTTCTTTCCCAAAAACGTATGGAAGAAACTATTAATCTATACTTCATATCTGGGTTATAATAAGCAGAAACAATTTGTGTGGGAATAAAATTCACAATTGGAAGTACAAATGTATAATAATATAGATTAATGGAGGATTACAGCTTGTTATTTAACACAGTTAGTTAATTTTAACCTTCATTAACTTAATCGTCTCAATTTAAAATTTCAGTATTAAAAAATAGTGCATTTAATTTCTTTTTGTTAATAAAAATAGTAGTTCTGATTTGAACTTAATGGTTTGACATTTTGATCCTATCTGTAAGGAACTTAATGGTTTGACATTTTGATCCTATCTGTAAGGAATATTTAGAAGCCAAGGCATTTGCTTTGTTCAGCATTGCCAAAAGACAAAAAAATCATTCAAAACCCTGAAGTAAAACATTGAGAAAGGAAGCAAAAATGTATAATTGAATTCTAGGTTGAAATTTTGACAACAAGGCTAAATCATCTCACTGAATAACTGTCTCAAAATTCAATGATGATGATGCTGTTTATAGGTCCATGATCAGTCACCACTCAAATGTAGAAAATGTGTTAACTCTACACTAAGCTTTGTTTGTCACAGTCATTAGTACTGCAATTCCTGTTTAGTGGTATAGCTCCAAAATACCATTGTCAGAAAGTTTGTACTATAATAGTGACCCAAACTCCAGTCCAAGAAATGAATTACAACAATATGCAGAGATGAATGTGATCACATGACAAAACATATAAATACCTTATCAGGATCATTTAAATTTGAAGAATTTACACAAAATTCAACAGTAGATATTTCTTCTGTTACTTCTTCATCTAAACTGTCGTCCATTTCTTCTTCATTTAATGCCAGATCTGAAATACACCTTGACATGTCAATGAAAAATGTTAAACTAAATCACAGTAGATAAATGGATAACAACAATATAACCAAGCCAGGTAACAGGTACAAACCCAAGCCAAGTATCATGTACAAACCCAAGCCAGGTAACAGGTCCAAACCCAAGCCAGGTATCAGGTACAAACCCAAGCCAGGTAACAATGTACACAGCCAAGTCAGGTAACAGGTACAAACCCAAGCCAAGTATCATGTACAAACCCAAGCCAGGTAACAGGTACAAACCCAAGCCAGGTAACAGGTACAAACCCAAGCCAGGTATCAGGTACAAACCCAAGCCAGGTATCAGGTACAAACCCAAGCCAGGTAACAATGTACACAGCCAAGTCAGGTAACAGGTACAAACCCAAGCCAGGTAACAGGTACACAACCAAGCCAGGTAACAATGTACACAGCCAAGCCAGGTAACAGGTACAAACCCAAGCCAGGTAACAGGTACAAACCAAGCCAGGTAATGGGTACAAACCAAAGCCAGGTAACAGGTACAAAACAAAGCCAGGTAACAGGTACAAACCCAAGCCAGGTAACAGGTACAAACCCAAGCCAGGTAACAGGTACAAACCCAAGCCAGGTAACAATGTACACAGCCAAGCCAGGTAACAGGTTCAAACCCAAGCCAGGTAACAGGTCCACAGCCAAGCCAGGTAACAATGTACACAGCCAAGCCAGGTAACAGGTACAAAACCAAGCCAGGTAATGGGTACAAACCAAAGCCAGGTAACAGATACAAAACAAAGCCAGGTAACAAGTACACAGCCAAGCCAGGTAACAGGTATAAAACCAAGCCAGGTAACATGTACAAACCCAAGCTAGGTAACAGGTCACAGCCAAGCCAGGTAACAGATACAAACCAAAGCCTGTAACAGGTACAAAACCAAGTCAGGTAACAGGTACACAAAACCAGGTAACAGGTATAAACCTAATCTAGGTAACAGGTACACAGCCAGGCCAGGTAACAGGTACACAGCCAAGCCAGGTAACAGGTACACAGCCAAGCCAGGTAACAGGTACAAACCCAAACCAGTAACAGGTACAAAACCAAGCCAGGTAACAATGTACACAGCCAAGCCAGGGAACAGGTACAAACCCATGCTAGTTAACAGGTACACAGCCAAGATAGTAACAGGTACAAAACCAAGCCAGGCAGGTAACATGTACATGTACACAGCCAAGAAGGGTAACAGGTACACAGCCAAGAGAGGTAACAGATACAAACTCATGCTAGTTAACAGGTACACAGCCAAGACAGTAACAGGTACAAACCCATCCAGGTAACATGTACACAGCCATGCCAGGTAGCAGGTACAAAGCCATGCCAGGTAATAATACAAACCCAAGCCAGGTAACAGGTACAAACCCAAGGTAGGTAACAGGTACAAACCCAAGCTAGTTACAGTTACAAACCAAGCCAGGTAACATGAACATGTACACAGCCAAGACGGGTAACAGGTACACAGCCAAGCCAGGTAACAGGTACCAACCCAAGCCAGGTAACAGGTACAAACCCAAGATGGGTAACAGGTACAAAGCCAAGCCAGGTAACAGGTACAAACCTAAGATGGGTAACAGATACAAAGCCAAGCCAGGTAACAAGTTCAAACCCAAGCCAGTAAGAGGTAAAAACCAAAGCCAGGTAACAGGTACACTGCCAAGCCAGGTAACATGTACAAATCCAAGACAGGTAACAGGTACAAATTTATTTTCTTTATCAAATGCTTTATATTTTCTCGATCTAAAATAAATTATTGAACACTTCAAAGTTCACAAAAAAAAAACACTTCATCAAGAATAAATAACAGCAACTTCAAGATTTATATTACATCCACACTGAAGATAACAATAGGACCAGCTGTGACATTGGACCAGCTGTGACATTGGTAACAATTTGTAGTTGATACCTATTGAACTGTGTACAGTACAGTGGGAATAACATCATTTCAAAATGTCAGTCATTTTCAATATCGTGGGGGTAAAAATATAACTGTGTCAGTGAAAGTATCACACAAAACAAATATTCCATTAAAATAAAAACATCATTTCAAAATGTCAGTCATTTTCAATATCATGGGCGTAAAAATATAACTGTGTCAGTGAAAGTATCACACAAATATTCCATTAAAATAAAAACACTGGTTTAAGTGTCAAATCAAGAAATAAAAGTCTTTATCAATTAAGGTCAGATCTACACTCCATATTTGACAAGACAAGAACATGATATTAATATCAACAAACCTTTCTTGATGGGCTTTGGTTTGTACAAAAAACCGAACCAGCTTTTAGAAGATTTGACTTCAGGTTGTAGCTTCTGCTCTTGTATTACAGGTTTGGTATTATCTTCTGTGGCTAAAACATAACTTATCTTTGCTTTAAATACTGGTGGCCATTCCCTCATGGCAGTTTTTAAATGAGTCCATCGAGACTTCAGTGGTCCAAAGTACCAATACCTTACAAGATAGAAACAGGCACATTCGTTATTAGTGATTTCTGATTAGCTTACACCTGTTTTACTTAACTTCTGTCCATAACAATGTTACCAAGTCAAGTGGACCAGACAAAAGGCATTATCTACCTATATAGTCCACTGAAAGTTATCCCCTCACTTGTCCGAGTTTGTGTCCTTCATTGTGCTCTTGCAATAGTGGGTCTTTTAGCTAGGAACAAGATGTGATGTAGTCTATTACATATATGATATGTATATATTAAATAAAGTAAGCTGAAACAATGCACTTTTACAACTCTTAGCAAGTCAAGTAAAATTATAAGTATTGTAACAGAGCCACCTCAATCAAATTCTGTCTTATATCTTGGCATGTTTGACCAAAACTTAACCCTTCAGTAAGGGTACAAACAAAATTTCTTCCAAACACAAGAGAACATTGTCATACTTTGATTTCCTGGCCTCTGCATCTCTGTACACACCAGTCTGTAATCCTGACAAAGCAAAAGATGTTCTGCCATCTTCTCCCTGTATAATGACATAATATTAGAGGTAGCCTAAAAAGCATGAATAACAAAGAGTGTATAAAACAGATCAAAGAAATTTTACTTCAATATAATCTTATAAGGTAGCATCAAAAGTGTACATTTTTTTATTTACTAAAATTATTTACTTACAGAATTCAGCCATGATGAGATTTCCAATAAATTATAAAAGAAGGCTAAATATATGGCATCCTGGGAATGCATTTCTTGATATGACACAACCTTGAAATGAGTTAATATTGTCAATAAATAATAAAATACATGTGCTCAAAAATACAGTTCAAATCTCATCACAAAAACTGTCAGTTTCTTGTAACAAATGTGTACATAAATCTTGTTTTTTCCTTTATATAAAAAGCCAGCTATCTTAAATTGTTTGATTACATGAATATCAAACATCCATTTTTCGTTTTTAATTGTAAACACACCCACTTAGACTTGCGTCATTACCTGAATACCTAACACATCCACTTTCTGAGTAAATCCTTGAACTACAGCCATAGCAGACTCAAGTAAAATTCTGCAATACAAATAAGAACAAGAAATAAGGTATCTGTGTAAAGATTTTAACGTTTTCACGCCTTCCTCAACTATGGTAAGCCATTAGGAGTAGAGCACATCTAAGCCATATCCAGACTCTCACAACCCAAGTGTCAACATGCCTTTGATTAATAGTAAGTGAGTAAGTAACCTTAACCATTCTGATTCTGAGGCCCTTGTGTGAAAGGACCAAAACATGATGAACCTAAATCTGGCTATTTTGGTGTTCAGATATTTTGATGTTTTTCTCTCAAAAGCCATGTTTTCTTTTGAAGTGTTTTATTTTGATGTTTCATCCAACTTATGTGTTGAATTTTGGCACCTTCAATACTTGCTCTCTTTAAATCACAGTGGTATGCAAAGTTATAACGTGTGTTTTATAAATTTTATATTGGTATACAACTTGTGGGGACAGTTTTCTATCCACTTAGGGATCTAGCCATGATGCCTAAAATGTTTTGTTTTATTAGATTACGTAATTACCCGGTACCACACATATCATATAAAACAAATGTTCATTATTGTCCTTCTGTCAGTAAAAACAATCACGGATTTAAATTGTAATCATAAGTACATCTTGATTGAATGAAGATGTTATTTTTAAACACACACTTATTACGGTTTTAATTCTAACCAACAAAATCATTTATACTATAATAAAAACCTTTCTATGGATACCTGAAGCAGTTACAGAAGCTAGAAATATTTTGAAGATTTAAATCCATACCTAACTTCTTCTCTGTCTGTTCCAAACAGAAGTTTGGCAAATCTGTTGTTAGAACCAAGGGGAATAACTCCAATAGGAATAGACTGTCTGAAGGACTGAAAATATTTTGATAAAATCATAATTAATGTTAATTGTGAAAACATTATAATCAATCAACAATTTAAAATCTTCCCGCAGGCTGACAAAGATCTTACAAATCACACCAAGTATTGGTTTAAAACACGAGATTCATTAAATGCAGTCACATCTAGTTCCAAGTAACAAATCTGTATTATAGTTTATAAAATATATCTTAAAAGACAAATGTAAATTTACAGAAATGTTCTTATTCCAGGTGCAGCCTTGATTTTCTTATCTCATATACTTTGCAATGGAATATCCTTAACATAGCTTACCTTGTCATCTTTCCTCATGAATCCTGTCACTGCCTGAAAAAATACTATGTTAAATAAGAAAGTATGGAATGATATCAGCACAAAGTTAATATGCAATCAGATGATGCTGTCGTCTAAAGTAGTATTTAAACGAACCAATGTAATTATATATTAACTTCGCAAAAAATTTGTAATTCTAAATAAATCTGCTTAAATTAAGTCTATGTAATGCACAAATATGTTAGAAGTGAAATAAATCCAGAATTATTGATTTCAATTAAGTAGTAGATTTTGTCACAGACTAGTACCTGTTTTCACCCATCTGACAACTAAACTGGCTTTATTTGTGGAATATCATTTTGTAAACTTAAAATACCTTCTTATTAGACTTTAAACTTGGTGTGCCATTCAGATATTATTCAGCGACTGAATTTTGAAAAAATAAGGTTGTTACTAATAGTAAACTTAAGGTAAATTCAGTATTCTATAAAAAGTTATAGTAGTCAGCTATATGTAAATCATGTAGTAGAAGTTAACCACAAATGACCTACTGACATACAAGTATTGATAGATTTTGATTTAAATGACATTTAATGTCACTTTCACCAATTTTTCATCTATTTCATGGCATCCAGTTTTTATTGGGGGAGGAAGCCGTAGTACCCGGAGAAAACCCCAGACCTTCGGTAGGAAAACTGGCAATCCTTGTCAATTAAGACTGGAGTCGAATACACACTGCCTGCAGTGGGGCTCAAACCTGCAACCTCAGTGTTGATGGACAAAGTGATCAATAGTAGATGAACTACCTTAACCACTCGGCCACCGATGCCCCTTTATTGATAGATATTCAGATGTACTGAAAAGTACAATATATAGGGATTTATACAGTAAAGAAGAAAAAAAACAATCCTAACAAATCATTTAAATTTCCTACTCTTATTTACTGCGACTTTAACATTATTTTTTTATTTGAATACTGTTTATTGCCACTTTCAAAAAATGTTCAGCTGTATTATTGTGGATAATTTCATTGGAGATGAAGCAAAAATATTTTGTGACAAATCTCACCTTTGGCAAGATCACTAAGAATGTTTGTCATTCACTCAGTCCTCTGTAAGGCTGGAAATCACACCCTCAGTGTTGACACAGAGGTGATAAACAGTAGCTGACCACCTACCTTAACCACTTGGCCACCGAGGTCTTTGACAGATACACAAGCAGTGTAATATTCATACTGGTAATGACCCCTTAGGGGTCAACATTTTTCACAAGTTTGCAAAGAGCACTCTTTTTGAAAAACCCCTCCCTCCCTCCAAAAGAGTACGACAACATTTTTTGGAAGTCTGCACATCCACATTATCGGAAGTTCAAAGAACGTACCGAAAAAATGTTGAAATTGAAACCCCCTCCCCCCTATAGTGATCTTTGCAAACTCGTGAAAAATGTTGACAATTATGGATGACCCCTTACCAAAATATTGGTGACATATTAAACAAGAAAATCTTGTAGCATACTTTTACAGTTTTGTTTACTTTTAAGTTTTTAAATATGGACTATTTTGCTTACTTTTTGTTAAATATCTACAGAAATACATGCACTTAAATTGGACACCAGTCCAAAGATTTTCATTAGAAGTTAATTAGTTAAGCAATACAGCAATAATATATAAACACATATGTTTTGTGTAACAAAGAGCCTTTGTTTCATTGACTAATCCTAATCATGTTAAGTTTTATGTACAGTACAAACAGACACCTACCTCTAAAAGGATACTGTCTCCCACTGCAACAGTACAAACAGACACCTACCTCTAACAGCTGGGTACTGTCTCCCCCGGCTACAGTACAAACAGACACCTACCTCTAAAAGGGTACTGTCTCCCCCTGCAACAGTACAGACACCTACCTCTAAAAGAGTACTGTCTCCCCCTGCAACAGTACAAACAGACACCCACCTCTAAAAGGGTACCGTCTCCCCCTGCAACAATACAAGCAAACACCTACCTCTAAAAGGGTACCGTCTCCCCTGCTACAGTACAAGCAGACACCTACCTGTAAAAGGGTACCGTCTCCCCCTGCAACATTACAAGCAGACACCTACCTCTAAAAGGGTACCGTCTCCCCCTGCTACGACTACTGCATCCGTTTCTCCTTTTTCCAATGCTGACAAAAACTTCTTTACTTGTCCTTCATATTCTGTCTGAAATTCAGCATATCAATGTGCTTTATAAGACAAACCTTACAAATCAACACAGTAACATAAAATGTGTTGAATATTAGTATATTATTATACTAATATTAAACAACAAAAAAAAAGAGATAAAAATCAGACCCATTTCTGTTCATTTTTGTACCACAGCAAACATGTGACACTCCCCAAGTAAACGGTAAACTGATCACAACAGGTTATGAATAAAATGCTTATTTCAGTAATTGTCATTTTTTTGTTTAATACATGTACACAAACAAATTTAACTTGTTGCTTTTATATATGTTTGTTACTAGAACATATTTTAGCCAGCTGAATCTGACTCAAGATAATGATTGGCTTTCATTCAAGGCCTTATTTAATTACAAAATATTTCCTTGTAAAGATAAACAGTTTTCCGAGATGGTCGAAATGCATGTTAACTTGTAAACTTGGGTAAATATGATTTTTTTCTCTCAAAATTATCAAATCAGTTATTAATTTCTTTTACCTTAGATCGATAGCATGCGATTTGCTTCATTATTTTTGTATGATATTGATGAATCTTTTAGAAATTTTGTAACTTTTAAAACCCTGTTTTTGAGAACTTTTGAAGTCCAAATTTTGCAATATTTTGGACAAAAATTCCTCATATGTAATGAATTTTTCAGCACTTTGCAAATCCTGATATGCAGAAAGTTCACAATCTCAATCTCAAACAAATATTTTGCTGTTTTTAATGTTTATAATACTAATTCCCCATAAGAATGGTCATAAACAAAAATTATCATTTTAGCCTAACTAATTATCTTAATTATTTTAATGTTATTGTTTGATTTATGTATTACCTTGACAACATTGACTTCCAACCCTGCTAAGTGTAAAACTGGAGCAGCATTTTTGGTAAATGTTTTAACAGCACCACTGAAAAAAAAATTACAATCCACAAACTGTTCCATTATTAGATAGACTGGTTCCAAAAATGGATATAGGTCCCAGGATTGGATAGATTGGTCTTACGATTGGGTGAACTTGTTCCAAGATTAGATGGATAAGTATAGGATTGGATGGTTTGGTTGTATGATATGATGATATGGTTTCAGGATTGGATAAAATGCAGTTCTTTATGTCTTTTTATGTCTCAGTTTTATTGATGAATGACAGAGTGCTCAAAAAGAATGACAAATCTTGCTTAAATTAATTTCTGATTGTTTCTTCATAAATCCTTTCTTGTAATCATAGCATGTAATCTACTTTTAATCAAAATAAATCTTTTCACTTGTTCCCCCTTTTTGTTTTTGTTGTGGAGTGGAAGACTTGACAATAACAAAAAGGGGAGCAAGTGAACAATTTTAAATAAATTGACACAGCATGATAATAAAAATCAGACCTTAAATTTGTTACAAAGAACTAAAATGTAGAAAAAATCAACTTTACAGTTAATATTGAAAATCTCAAGGTAAGTTTCCTTAAGATTAAAAATATCTACCCAACATTAAGTCAAGCATACAAAAATATTGGCCCATTTCAAAAAGATGGTAAAATACCATTAGAACAAAACAACCTGCATGCCGTATCATATGATTTTCTTACTTTGTAAGAGTGGATTATAGTAAATCTGTTATTTTATAGACATGTTTATGTACTACCCCAATTGTTAGTACAAATGTTGTCTTTTGTCAAAAAATATGTGTTTTTTTTCTAAAAAATCTGCTGTCTAATGATTCTCTTTTGTCGAGCTCTCATTCTTACTACTCATTTTTTCAACATAGTAAACAAATCATTTCAGTTTTGATTGTGGTGTTTTAGAGAACCTGTCTGATTTTGTACTTGTAAGAAGGTTTGCTAGCTTGTGCATCAATATTTTATCAGAATTCAATAATAAATTTAATATTGACAATTTTTAAGCATTAAAAAAAGAAAGTCACTGAACGTAATTCAAGGCTTATACCCTGTACTTGCAGCTGGGTTCAGAAATACTGTAACTCTTCTTGGTTTAGCTGTTACACCAATCTTTACCTGACCATACTTCTAAAAAACAACAATAAACAGCATTTTATATTAATGGCAAAACTGAATTTTTAAAACTTAAAGAACGTAAAATCCAGCAAAACGAAACATTTAGGTACCATACATGTACAAATACTGGTATTTCAATTTAATATTCAGGTAAATGTATTTAATTTTATTTACTGCTAGCTAAATATCCACAACGCTCACACACAAAATGTGTAACTCAATTAATTATGCATTAATAAAGAAGATGCAAATCAAACTCACCTGAGCCTCTTTACAAAATTCTCTTCTCAATAATTCTTCTCTAGAAAAGAGAAATTTATAAATTATTTTGTCCAGTTTATTGAAATGTATGTTTCTATCGGTACATTTCTTACAGCAAGCTCTGCTTTAACATCCCACAAAAACTTCATATAATATATAGGTCTGATTATTCACCTTTTACTTAATCTTTCAAGGAAGGGGGCCTCTGTGGCTGAGTGGTTAAGGTAGTTCATTTACTATTGATCAGGTGGTCTGTCAACTCCAAGATTGTGGGTTTGAGTCTCACTGCAGGCAGGGTGTGCTCGACTCCAATCTTAACTGACAAGGATTGCCAGTTTTCCTAGCGAAGGTTGGGGGTTTTCTCCTAAGTCCATGTTCTCCTGCTTCTTCCCCCCCCAATATATTGTTGAAAAATTGCTAAAAGTGGCATTAAACAACAACAAATAAACCTTTAAAGGAACTTTAAACACTGTCATTAGTTATTTTTAAAATATATAAAATACAAATGTCAAAAAACCCTCAATGAAACATTATTGCATCTAAAATAATTCTTGAAATACATGTACAATGTATCAACTGAACTACATGTATATCATATAGCCCATTGGACAGTGTCCATGGAGGTTAGTACATGTTATGAACATGAATCAAATATAAGTCCAAATGTGATAGTATGGCTGTTTACTCATCAGTACCTTAGCTTCATCGGAGGAATCATATACCAAATAATTATATGTATTCTATGATTTTAATTATCTCTTCAAACATAAACTTGTGAATGCTGTAAAACTTCCTTCCAAAACAAGCATGTAATGTAATGCTATTTAAAGTAAAGTAAATTTTATTTATAGTTGTTACCTGTAAACATAAACAAAGACATATAAGACAGCAGGGGGTTTTAATAACATCCTCACTCAGGTATTGACACCTGTCATTCACATGAAGCGTGAAAATTGATCAAAAATAATTGTCCATTTCCAAAGTTTTCAACATGACAAACTACAGCTACAGCCGCAGTTTTTAGTACCGGAAATGGACAATATGTGGCGTTTTTTAAATTGGAAAGTCGTCAATTCTGTTTCAGAATACATCCTCTCCCATTTGACTATACAATGAAATGGTATGAAGCCACCAAGGGGCCAAAAGAATAGACTCAGCGCGAATATAACATGGTTGCCACCAAGAGTCGAGTAGGTTAACTTAAATTAAAATTTGACACAGAAGTTACAGAACAGACAGTGTAGACTTGAGACTGAGTCTAAACATTCAAGGACAGCACACTGACAGTGCACTTACTCTTGTTTCCTTTTTGCAAAATTGACAGTATAAATTGCAACGATAGTTCCAACCAACGATTTTTTCCAGTGATTAGCAACAGTTTTAAACGGTTTAACGAGAATACGTAAAAGGGCCATACTTTATTTTAACTTATAACATCACATCATACATAACTGTTTTTCAAAATGTACACATGTTGACAATCGGCAGGATTAATATCAAGCGCTAAAGAGATCAAGAATGTGGGAATGTTAAAGTGTACAGTCGTACCGGATAAAACACGCAATTTCCGGTTTTTTCCGTTTCCTTTTACTTCGAAGATATGATAGTTCTATTAAAATTTTGTGCTTTTCAAACTGATTGAAAATTTAACAATACTGCCACGTCTGCTTTTTGCGTTCTTATTGGACGACATTTAAAATTTGTTTTCTGATAAGAAATTGTGATAATGTAGACTGAGAGGATAGTTTGCTGTTTTTGGGGACCTCGGTGGCCGAGTGGTTCTGTTCGTCTACACGTGGTCTGTAAATACTGAGGTTGCGTGTTTGAGTCTCGCTGCGGACAGGGTGCACTCAATCCCAATCGTTACTGTCAATGATTGCCAGTTTTACCATGCCGAGAAATAACGCCAAGTTTTTTTATTCACAGCTTTCTCGCTGTGGGCATCATTATTAATTAACATACATAAGACTTATCTGTAGCGAGACTATAAATGTTCGTTACTCCACGAGGCAATACATTTTCTATCAGTCTTTTCCCTCAAAAGTAATTGTTTTATGAATTGTAAAACTTTAAGAAAAGGAAATGTCGTGTAAGAACACATGTAACAAGATTTAGCTGACAGCTATCCATTACGTAACAACATTTAGCTGTCAGCTATCAATTACGTAAAAAGCTTAAGCTTTCAGCTATCCATTACTTAACAAGCTTTAGCTGTCTGCTTTTTGTTATGTATTAAGATAAAGCTGTCAGCTATTCATTACGTAACAAGATTTAGCTGTCCGCTATCAACTACGTACAAAGCTTAAGCTGTCAGCTATCCATTACGTAACAAGCTTTAGCTGTCAGCTATCAATTACAAAAAAAGATTTAGCTCTCAGCTATAAATTATGTAACAAGATTTAGCTGTCAGCTAACCATTACGTAACAAGCTTTAGCCGTCATATATCCATTAAGTAACAAGCTTAAGTGGTCAGTTATCAATTCAGATATCCATCACGTAACAAGCTTTAGCTGTCTGCTTTCCCTTACTTAACAAGCTTTTGCTGTCAACAATCCATAGTGTTACAAGCTTTAGTTGTCAGCTATCCAAATACGTAACAAGGTTTAGCTGTCAGCTATCAATTAGGTAACTAGGTAACACGCTTTAGCTGTCAACTATCCATTACATAACAAGCTTAGCCGACATATATCCATTAGGTAACAAGCTTTAGTTGTAAGATATCCATTCAGTTATCCTTTACGTAACAAGCTTTAGGTATCAACTATTAATTACGTAACAAGCTTTAGTTGTCAGCTATCCAAATACGTAACAAGGTTTAGCTGTCAGCTATCAATTAGGTAACTAGGTAACACGCTTTAGCTGTCAACTATCCATTACATAACAAGCTTAGCCGACATATATCCATTAGGTAACAAGCTTTAGTTTTAAGATATCCATTCAGTTATCCTTTACGTAACAAGCTTTAGGTATCAACTATTAATTACGTAACAAGCATTAGCTGTCAGCTATCCATAACGTTACAAGCTTCAACTATCCATTAAGTAACAAGCTTTAACTATCAGCTATCCATTACGCGAGAAGCTTTAGCTGTCAGCTAACCATTACGTAACAAGCTTTAGCTGTCAGCTTACCATAACGTAACAAGCTTAGCCGTCATATACCATTAAGTAACAAGCTTAAGCTGACAGGCATCAATTCAGATATCCATTACGTAACAAGCTTTAGCTGTCGGCTATCCCTTACGTAACAAGCTTTAGCTGTCAACTACCCATATCGTTTCAAGCTTAAGTTGTCAGCTATCCATTACGTAACAAGGTTTAGCTGTCAGCTATCCATTACATAACAAGCATAGCCGTCATATACCCATTAAGTAACAAGCTTTAGTTGTCAGATATCCATTCAGCTATCCATTACGTAACAAGCTTTAAATTTTAGCTATCAATTTCGTAACAAGCTTTAGCTATCAGCTATCCTTTACGTAACAAGCTTTAGCTGTCAGATATCCATTATTTATAACAAGCTTTGGCTGACAGCTATCTATTACATAACAAGCTTTAGTTGTCAGCTATCCATTACGTCGGCTATTCATAACGTAACAAGCTTTAGAATGAGACTAAAACAACTTTCAGCAATTTTCAATTTTTCAAAACTGTAAATCCTTGGCAAGTAAGATTGCAGTTGAGAACATTCTGCTTGCAATGAGACTCGAACCTTCAATTTCAGCGTTGACAGGCACGTGATAAAACTAACAACAGCTACTTTAATCGATTTTAGTATTAAGAAATGAACGAAGAGGGATGCAATTGCATCAGTTATCCACAAGCAATCCACCATTTACTCGTTTTTATTTTTTAACTATCCTGTTATTTTATTTTAAATAAAAAATATAATCCACAACGTTGCGTACAATCAACCTTTAATTTTAGTTTTACGTTTTATACACTGAAAACAATGTTCATACACATTTTTATCAAGAAAACAATTACAAAAAACATTAAATAACAGTAGTTCATTGACATTGCATTCTGTTATCGTAACGTGTAAATGTATCAAATTCGTTTGTTATAATTTTGTATTTTGCGCAACTAGTATTAATAGTCCCAGTCAAAAGTAAGCATGTAATTGTTGACCATACAATCTGTGAAAGTGAACAGTTAGCAATAATTTTTGCAGGTCATGCCGAGAAATAACCTCAAGTTTTTTATTCAAAGCTGTGGTCATCATTATTAATTAACATACATATTGCTTATCTGTAGCAAAACTACAAGTGTTCGTTACGGCACGAGGCAATAAATTTTTTGTGTGTCTTTTCCCTCCGATGTAATTTGTAAAGGTTTAAGAAAAGGAAAGGTCTTGTAAACCGAACACATGTCGGCGTGATTTATACGATAATGACTTACGAAAACTTGTTTTTCGGACTGTTATTTCTCGGCATGCTACCGAAGGTCGGTGTTTTCTCCGGGTACTCCGGGTTCATTCCGCAATAAAAACTGAACGTCATATATAGCTGTAAAATAGCTGAAAGTGGTGTTAAACAACATTAAAACAAACAAACCAAATCTCTTATAGTTGGCTGCCGATTGGAGTTCCAACATTACTGCCAAAACTGCTGATGCATTTGTGATTAGCTGAAATTTAAAAACGCCTTTTTGATAAGCCGCATTTCATAATGAATCTGCTATTATAGAAATGTAACATCCAATGATCCTCTACTAATTTTGATGTTGAAGGTTGGAATCGTACTGCGGGCAAGTTGTACTCGACTCCAGTCTTAATTGAAAAGTTTTGCAAGTTTCCGAACCGCAGGTCTTTTTTTCCAAGTACTCCAGCTCCCCCTCCCCACAAATAAATACTGGACGCCATGATATGGCAGAAAAACTGATGGAAGTAACGTTGAAACACCATTCAAACATTGATTGACGTTCAGCCAGGATTGGCGTTAATCTTAGTCAACCAAAGAAATAAACCCATGCCATTGACCACGATATTTTTTTACAATCTGAGATCTATGATAAAAGGGACTACAAACGTTTTTTTTTTGCAAACGTGGCTTCTGGTGTATCTGCGTCCCACTTATACCGGGTATAATGCGCTTAGGCCTTCGTTTGTTATCGGAGTGTTTTAGGAAGAGAGAAGCTGCTGACGAAAAGATAATAGAAACAAGACTATGGATCCCGTATATTAAGTTGTATCAATGAAATTTCAGTATTCCCACAATGCGATAAAACTTGGTAAGATAAATTAAAAATGACCACATCGACCAAGTAGCCACTTGCTTGTTATCAACAGTCCTTGTACATCTGATAAATTATTGTCATGAATAGTAGCTCTATATATAGACCAAGCAAATCCTAGATTGTGCTCTATAGTGTTCGACCAATTCTGCAGGATGGCCGTAAAATGTTAAACAGGACGATTAGATAGCGCCATACCCTTGATTTTGAGTTATAACCCACTGTCTACACCAAGAGGCTCCAAAATGCTCTATAAGGAAGTGCAGCTGCACTGGGACATTCATTACTGGAAATTTTATGTCGTCCGTCTGGCATAGAAAGAAATCAATAGTAATCGACTCTATTTTATATATCGGGGTATAAAGCATCACTTTGTATCTGCTATCTCCTAAATTGATATATATTTAGGTTAGGTTATGGCTCTAGTGACATAGTAAGTCTAACGCTTTATGTTCAGCCATATGGTAACAGTTTTATTGCTAGTGTTATAGAATTACTTTCTGTTTATTTCTACTGGTGATATTTGTATTTAATGCAAATTTGGCGCTGTACGGGACATATACAGGTACGTGTTACTCTGAGAATTACGGATTCATTATTGTTGTCAGGTGTGGCATATGACATATAATGTACGAGTGTTTATGATTTGATTCAGGACGTACGCGTACGTGATAGTTTATAATGAATCATTATCACGTGTGACTGACGAAAGAAGCTGCATCAGCCAAGGGGTTGGGTGGTGGCGTGGCGTAGTATTTAAGTTTAGTACCAGACTGCAAACGATATAAATGTATTATAACAAAAAAAACCATTATGAATTAATATTACGTGATCGCTTTGTACTAGCTTACCTCATATAAATTATAATGAAGTTGTTGCACATTGACGTCATCGTCTGCAGTTTGACAAGTCAAGCGGCATGGACACGTCATTCTTACACGGCTTACTAGTCATGCTATTATATTCCTGTTAAATTGTGAGATGAAACTTTGCTATGAATATCGGATAAAAATGTATCTTAAATCACCTCTTTAGGTTCTCTCACTCCTCTTCCACCGATACAGCACATAAATAAAAGAGCATGACGTGTACGGC
This sequence comes from Limnoperna fortunei, assembly GCA_944474755.1. Taxonomy (NCBI): domain Eukaryota; kingdom Metazoa; phylum Mollusca; class Bivalvia; order Mytilida; family Modiolidae; genus Limnoperna; species Limnoperna fortunei. The sequence goes on along the minus strand of OX104111.1, from coordinate 55,414,147 downwards.
CTTGAACATTTACCCTACTAGCTACGTACTGTCCTAACAGATTGGTTATGTTTCATATCTTACTTAGCACGGGTATTTTATGCGACAACATTAGTGCAATTCTGTACATTTTATATCGAGAGTTAATAAGTATTATATTGACTGATGTAGGTTATATTGACCGATACCCGTCTATCACATCGGCGAAGCGGGTAATGAAAACGGCAAAGAAAACACAGATGACATTCAAAAGTGAACAAGAGGTCAATGAGATAAAATTAAAAATATATATAGTTTTTTTTATCGTGGAGATGATTCCAAACCAGATGTACCATGCTGTCGGATTATACATACCTAGTGGTATAGTTGCACATTTACATGACAAATTCCTATTTGTAGCCTGTTCCATTGAAGTGATAAATGTTATTAAAAATCTGTAGCTCAACAGACTGACTTTCAAGCAAGGTTTTTTCATTTACTTGACCGATTGTGATATTTATATCGGCTTGCTTTTTCTATCGCGATACCTGATAGTAGCATCGAAATACTTGATGAAATCATCGCGATGCTTTTAATAATTATATGCATACAGTTTTTTCTTTGCGATGCTTTTAACAAGTATCGCGAAAGAAAAATGCAAGCCGAAAGAAACATCACAATTGTGACATGAACTGCCACTGATACACGGATAGCTTTCATATCCTCGTTGAAACTTTCTGGGTTTGATAATATGCAATTAGTTTAGTGACATTCGAGTGCACGGGCAGATTCGAAGGAAAATCGAACGAAATGTGTAATTTTTAATCGCTTTATAGAGTACAGACAACATTCAGTGGTATTGATACATAACATAACATAACATGACATGACATGACATGACATGACATGACCATGACATGACATGACATGACATGACATGACATGACATAACATAACATAACATAACATAACATAACATAACATAACATAACATAACATAACATAACATAACATAACATAACATAACATAACATAACATAACACAACACAACATAACATAACATAACATAACACAACACAACACAACATAACATAACATAACATAACATAACATAACATATCTTTTATTTCCAAATCAGGAGCAATGAGAGTTGTACAAAAAAGAGGAAAAGAATAATTAATAGATACACATAATTATACATAAGACAACATGATGAGACAATTTACTGGATTATTAATGTTCATATTAATATCATATTGAAAATCTAAACATCACTGTAAATTTTTAGTTTACAATATCTTTATCTAATATAAATATATTGATATGACGTACATTGTTGAGAAAAAGGTGGCTAGTTAATGTGCCCACAAAACCCCATGAACAAACATTTCTGGACGAGCTACATGAACCGAAGTCAAAACAAGAGTACTGCACACAAAATGTAATACATTGTACAATGTGTGACTGTCGTAGAATTCATTTATGTTAAAAAAAATAGTTATACCTCACATATCTTTAAAATAGCTAAGTACCATATACAAGGTTGTACTGAGCAAAGTCATCAAAATTCAAAACACGTATGTATATATGCCAATAGATAATTCACTATCTATACATATAATTGTAATTTGACCTACCCAGTTATAGTAAGATGATATTGAAGTTATATCAATATTGGATATTGTGATAGTTTATCGAATACAGGATGTTAAATTATTTGTTTAGTGATCTGTGCGATTGTTTTGTGTATCTGCTATACAAGTTGAAAGCTTTCAGGTTTCTGGACTTGTGCACATCATTATACCATATACATATATAGAATCGATATAAAAATTATTTACAATGGAATCTTATAAGACAAAATCCCCGCGAAGTTTTCTAAAACATATTCTTTAATATTGATCTTAGTAACAGTTATTTATATTGAACTTTGCTATCCTCTCACTTTTCCTAGACTGATGAATTTTTTCGTTGGTCATACGTGAAATCATTCATTTTATGCTACTACGTCCTGTTCTAAACCATAAACGCTTGCAGCATTATATGTCGTGTACCACACCCGAATAAAACAACTAGGAGACTACGAACAATTTTCGACAATAGTGCCGTATCGGACAAAGATTCTGTAAACGCTTAATAAGATTCTCTGCAGTGGTGCAGGAGAATTTGCGAATAAGAGATCGATATCCCCCAGTGTAACCGACGAACAACTATATATGACACTATATTACCTCCTCCCCCCTACACTTTCCAAGCGCCGGTAAAAATGCGTTATAACATGTAAACACTTATTCGTTATGCACTCTATTGCGTTAAAAATGCTGATGCGTTCTGACTTGTACCATTCCCTGAAACACGTAGCACGTATATATCCTGTATTAACACTCTCAAGTCGTATATCCTGTACAATGATATGTAACACACAAGAAACTACTACTCACTTTCTGCCCTGCACTATTTTAAAACAAACAATAGTGCACACTATCCTGAAATACAAAACGAAAAATAGTGCATTCTGCCCTGCACAACAAAACAAACAATGGGGTATTTTGTCCAGCACTACAAAACAAACAATGGGGTATTTTGTCCAGCACTACAAAACAAACAATGGGGTATTTTGTCCAGCACTACAAAACAAACAATGGGGTATTTTGTCCAGCACTACACAAGAAACACATTTTTCTCTGCCTTAACAAATCTTGCAAATATTTTCATAACCTTTCCGTGACATTAATTCTTGCTATGTGTACATTTAGTCTGTCCTCATAATACATAAAAATAATCTTCTTCAACTAGTTCGATATTACTCTGTGTTCCGCCCTGCAATACAAAAACATCTGTCTAGCACGATACCTGAAACACTATAACTCTGCATTTTTTCCCGTACTACGAAACAAAACTAGACAAAAGAAACAATGGTGCATTTTGTCTATCAGTACACAACAATCTACTCAGACTTCTGTCGTGCAATACAAACCAAATATGAGTATTTTCTCTCGTGCACTTTACAAACCAAATATTTAGTACATTCTGTCCTGCACTACAAAACAAATAAAAGTACATTCCGTCCTGCACTATATACATGTATATACACAAAAAACATTGCATTCTGCTCAGTACTACACAAGAAACATTATATATTCTGTCCTGCACTTCAAAATAAACAATAATGCATTCTGCCCCCTACTACACTCATTCTGTACTGCGCTTCATCATAAACAATAATGCATTCTGCCCGTACGACACTATAAACATTATGAATTCTGTCCTGTACTTCAAAACAAACAAAAGTCCATCATATCCTGCACCATAAAATAAACCGTTATTGCATTCTATTCCGCACCAAAAATCTTGCCTTCTGTCCCTACCAAACGAAGACACACTAACCCATTTTCTCGTTGGTCATACAAGAAAAATCACTTAATTCCCGAACACTCTCAATTTGAGTTGTGATCTATGTTAAATGCTATTCTTGGTATGTCTTTATAGACTTGTACACGTTGTACTAAACGAAACACCTTTTGGTCCATCATTTTTCTAGAGGATTTATTGTATGTAAACTTTTTTGCGTCCTAAAATATTATTAACACATTGCTCATTGACGTTACGCAAACATTCAACTATTCATTTAATCAACACACCGCGATGGGTGATTAGGGGTGAGGGTATTACCAAGGGGTGATTTGGTTATTACTTAATGATCCCGTATTTAACTAAGAATAAGTACTAGAAAAGATTTCGTATAATACGGGAAATACAGAATTATACGATTAATATTGCGATCTTTGATCGACACTTAGGGATCTTATCTACATAGTTATTTATGTAAATGGTCAATTAGATAGAACAGTGTCTTATGCTGGTCATCTCAGGACATAAATTTAGACATAAGACAATGCCACTGAAGTATGTCAAAATGTCAAAACGTTAAGTGGTCTTCATCTTCAAAATTGTGACAACTCCAAATTACATTAGTAAGCGTTCCAATTTGTTGTAGTTGAGATGTGTAAATTTACATATATAGTATGACTCGAGAAGATTCGGAAAGTTTGTCAAAGTTATACGTGTTTGGATTTGTACAACAGTAACTTTAGCTCTATTTGCTTTTAGGGCATTTCGTTTGAATCGCTATGGTGATACAATCTGATTGTTTCTACATATTGTGACACTCTTTCAATTGGCCAAATTGATTAATATACCTAACTTTTCCTATATCCCACATTCCCCCCAGGAGCATATATGCCCGCATGCCTGTGATGTATAAGATGGGAGTTTCGTATGGGCATTGTTAATGGTCTTCTAATATCCTGAAATGTCAGAATATGATATTTACTTTACTTGTCTTGTTTGTTTCTTTCTTTACCATATATGATGTTTTATTTTCTTCTTTAAAAATCCACGACATTCTCGTTTCTACAATTGCAGTGAACAGCAGTTTTAAAACGGTCTAGCGTATGTCGTAACATGTTTAATAAAAACTTGCAAACACAGCTATAATATAACACCTACATGATATGTAAACTGATTTCTGTGTACTGCAGATCATATTTAGTGGATACTTGAAACAAGACTAATTATAACTTATTATTTTCATAAACAAAAATGGCGACGATCCTGTAAGATGTTTGAAGTTTGCAACAACAAAAATGTGCTTACAAAAGAGAAGCTGATCGTTTGACGCCTTTTTGTACCTCTTTTGTGCTCTTTTTTATTAAACCAGCTAGATGATATGCAGTTCGTAGCACAGACAAAAAGACATAGAAAAAGTTGTAGTAGCTAATTCATTTCATTCAGATAAAGGAAACACTTAAAGCAGATTTGTATCTGGAAAAAGTCCTTCACTCTCAAGTAGTTTTATTATGACGACCTGTTAATTGGCGGAAATCTTGACTTCATAAGTGTTTGATACATTACACAGTACAGAAATTCGTAACTACACTACAGATTGGATTCAAAGACTTAATTCAAGCACATTTAATGGGGAACTACCGTACCAGTCGTAAGCCGTATGACGATGGTTGGTTTTTACAAAACGTATACGAGCAGGATTGTTAGTGAATGGTAATGGTCAATACAAAATTATGCGTATGTCTGTTTCCATGTTTCTTCACATAATGTTATAACTTGTCTTAATTTTGCCGACAAAAGTTGTTTTCCTTTCAATAGAAAAATATAGAGAAGATATTAAACAACAAAATGATTGGTCCTACCAGTGTCGTAGCTAGCATTTACGCAACGACGCATTTGCGTGCACAAAACAAAACGGCAGTTTTTTTGGAAAAGTAAGCTTCCATACACTAAAAATTTAGTTCTAAAAGGCTATATCCGCGGAGCCATGGTCACTCTGGGGGGGGGGGGGGGCTTAAGCGGGCGCCAGACCCTGCCGTAAGTATTGCAAGTGCAAACAGAACCTATAGCTACGCATTCCTCAGCGAATTAACAAAGCCTGCTGCATAAACCCCAAACATAGAACAAAGAAGTGTAACTCAGTTTACGGTTCTTAAAGTACATATTTGCTAATACATTTCTTTGTTCTCTATTAACTTAAACGTATTTATGATAAATGAAATCAGTTCATTACGAGATTTTACATCACGACCATACATTATTCATTTTGGATAATTCGTTTATCTTTTTATACAATTAGTGTATAATTAAGTCTTGATAACTTGGTAATTATATAAAGGTCTTTGTTTTTATATCTTTAAGAATATACATGTGCGACAAGATAGATAAGTTCTGTCGGCCCTTGAAATATGGTATTTTTGACTTTTTGAACTGCGTTGCATTTCTTATGTTGAAAAATTTCAGTCATTGATATGTACAGTGTTATAACACGTGTTGCCATTTTTGGTAAGTAAGGACGTCGTATACTTACGTGTTGGGGTATTCGACTTTATGAATATTTGCATATAAGCGACGGTTTTAATCCTGACTTCCATGCATACATAATGCAAACTTGTATAAAACCATATCTCTATACACCATAATTTGATGTGCCGTGCTTCTGTTATGGACCAGCATTTAGAATTAGCATTCTCGCTTCCCAGAACAAATTAGATCAAACAAGTTTTCAAAGCACGTAATACAGGGATTTGTTGACACGGTCCGTAAAGTTTCGAATTATGCTAAGCACATACAAATTAATTCACCATATAATATTTTACCCCCTTCTCCTCTACCCCCTTTCCAAAACCGATTTTATTTGCGCAATCCAGTAATTTGTATTTTTCACTTTAGTGTACTCTTTAAATGATAGTTAAGTTTAACATGTCTATTTTTCACCTCATTTAGTTTATTCAACACACAAAAAGAAGTTGTCAGTTTATATATTACTTGATACTGTCGTAAACAGAGTACTTTTGTAAGTTGTGCTCTAATGTCTTCGTTAGTTAGATGCACTTCGACAATGCTATTTTTAATTAAAGTAAAATTTTTAGTCGCAAGTGATTGATTTGTAGAAGACTTTAGTGTTAAGATCGTTTACTTCTACTTTTCGTCTTAATCGAACATTGTGCAATGCGTGAATATACGTTCAAAATTAAGGACGATTTTGAAAACCGATATAACTGTCCGAAAGTGCCACATTCTGTGCCTATTTCATGGAAAACTAAATTAAAGAATTTATACAACACATTTATATATGCATTTACCTCACACTTCTAAAATGCATTTTTAATAGATAATTAGAAAATAGATGTTAAAACGTCACGTGATTAACATTTAGGCTCGAGTTAAGGACAAGAACGTGTTAACTAACAAACAACCAAAAATTGTTAGGTGAATCGTATTTGTATATCCTTACTAATTTTCGAAATGTTGGATATGGTCTAAAATAACATGTACCCAATTTTCAAGTAGACACCGCTAATTTAACCAGTAGATAACGTGCTTCGTCTGCAGATTAACCTGGTTCAAAGTTTACCAACTCGGAGCTGATACATTTAATTTATAACACAATGATAACGAGCAATTTTTATCACGAAATCGTAACATAATTTTTTTGGCAAATAGAGAATACGTTGTCCGAAAAATATATTGACGCTTTATCTGCATTTAAAAACATGCCGACGAACAGAATATTTCAACACTCTGCATATGTAAGACCTGCAAGACGGTCAGGGTTTGGGGTACCTCAGTAGGCCATCGTTACATCGGAGCAGCCCGGCCGCTTGTAGGACAAATACTTGCAAGTTCTTCCATCGGGTATCCCGAAGGCAACTTCGACGAACCACTATGGTGGCAACCATGGACTACTAACAAATAACAACTGCATTAAGCATGATATTAAAGTTGTCAGTGTAGGACGTTAAAACCCCCACTAGCATCAGAATATTATTCGTCCAAGGCTTACGTGGATGACGATAATTTAAGAACATTAAACGCAATAGAACAGTTAGTAGTATCGATGTGGCAATAACGTATTTTGTTCCTCTATGTTTTGACTAGAAATACTTCTGTTGAAAGCAAATAAGTAATTTGTAAGCAGTGTAACCGTGTTTCCTTGTTTTATACAGTCCACAAAGATCTTTTCGGAATCCATGACTAAGCAGAGGTTTTTACTTTATAATGCCAAACTTATAATTTAATATGACATTAGAAAATATGTTTATCAGAGCACACTTTATGGTGTTTTTAATTATTTAAATGTTCCCAGACTCGTTGCTTGTCTCAAGAATAGAGATATGTTGTAAACTTCTGCTTAGCTAGAATATATAAAAATCTTTGTTTACAAAAAGATAATTTAAATATATAAGGAGATGGATATAAACCCAACACAGTCCAAGTAAGTTAAGATGTTACTTACATCGCCAACACTTGACGAGAAACAAATCCCAACGAGGGAATAAAATACTGGCTTAAACATTTACATAAATATACATGTATGAAAGTTGTGAATCGGTAAAAAGATTGATGCGATGCAGATTTAACAGAAAAAACGCTGTCTTCGATTAAACGACAACGCGTCGGTGTAATAAGGTCATAAAATGGAACCATGGAAGTATGAAAATTACTTTCTGCACATACCACATTGTTTTCGCTGTTGGGGAAGATAAACAAACACATTTCATTCAACAAAATAATTTTTCATTCGTAATAAAAATCACATCAAATGTCTTTAAAAGTCAACAGTTGTATAACTATATTAAAAGCACCTTACTTAGTAAATGTTTGTACTGAGTATAAAAATATAAATAGGGAATTCTGTAACGAACGAGACAAATGGCTACTGACATTTAAAATGTCCAGATACGGTCACCTGCTTTGATATGGTTATTAAGGTCACTTCAAGTATGGCGTTTACAACTTTTAGACACTGTACGATAAAACAACCAGTCCACTAAACTGGACATCCGATAACATCTAAATCAACAATAAATAGTCAGAACTCCTACACGCGGTATATACCTGTCCCTTTAATACTGTAATGTCTGCTGCTACTGTTCGCATTAAACGTATGAAAATTTCAGTGTTAAATATGCAATATACTCGAGGCCCAAGGCAATTACACTTAAAACTAATCTCCATAATCAGTCATCATTTCCACAAAAATGCGTTAACAAGAAATAACAATCTTTCCAATGTCTACTTTATTGCACAACATGTCCACGGCCCTTTTCCGGTAAAAACACTAAGGTAGGGGGTTAGTCTATCGTTTTCGATGGACTTTAAGATGTTTTGAAAGATGGTCGGATCTTGAAAATCTTTTATCACATATTTTACATTGGTATGGTTTTATTCCAGAATGTGATCGTTTATGTCTCGCAAGTTCATCTGATCGCGAGAAGCGCCATCCACATCCAGGCCACGTGCATTCGAACGGTTTTTCTCCCGTGTGGCGCCTCAAATGAGCCTTAAGGTGAGAACTTTTACTATAAACTTTATTACATCCTGCATACGTACAATGATAAATTTTTTCTTCATTTTTGTCTTTGTTAGTATTAGTTGTCCTAGTTGCAGACGACTTAATGTTTCTCATTTTGACAGTGTTTAATAAGCTAGACTGCGCTAGTAAGGAATTCGTTGCTAATGTAAACTGTGTTCGGTTGATAATTGTTTTATTGATATGCGCTAGGCTAGGCGTTTTTAGTGGCAATTCTATTTGGTATTCCTGGATACTTGAACTATTCCCTATGGTAGAATTTTTTGCAGCATAGTTGTGCATGAGGTTTTGAAGTCCAACTCCTAAGACAACAAAATCTTTCTCATTTGAAACTGTGTCGACATTACTGAAAACATCGTCTAGTAGAGTATGTTCTGGCGTCGCTTTTTCCAATTCTAAACAGTCATCTTGTCTAAAGTCAAAAGCACTTGAATTAGAATTATTCTCACAAGATATTTCTGGCATTTCAGCTAATGTCTTTTCTAAGCTATCGGCTAATCCTTGAGAAAATAAATATTCTAAATACATTTCATCGTCCATACTATCCATGCTCCAGACACTAGACGGACTGGAGCTCCTTTGCCCTTCAGAACCAATGTCTATCTCATCGCCCGACGAATTAAGTCTCTGAAGTGTGTATTGCTCTCTTTCCAAGCTAGACCACAAAGGCATAAAATCCTCCATTGTGCAAACAATGCAATGAAAATATATATGTTCTCATATATATTTTACTATAGTGTGTCGTCTGCTGACACTTCTTTCTCCTTAAGGGTAAAATTGATATTGTAGTAAATTACATACTACGTATGTATACATTAAAGGTACAAATGTATATGAATGAACCTGACACAGGAAAATACATATCACGGATTGGATGGCTAGTCACGAGGAGATTGTTACTTTATATACCATATAAGTGGGTCTAATTCTCTCATTAGCATACTATCCTGTCGGCCGGAGATGTGAAGAGACTTGACTGAGAAAAGGGGTCAAAAGTCATAAGTCGACTTCATCCTATAACCACTATCTGCATCATACATGTATAACTCGATTAGAACGCATAGTGGTGATATCTCCGTTGATAAAATCCGTGATAATTTAAACTCACGTGAAATTATACAATTCATACACAATTTTTACTGGATTGAAGTTGTTCATTCAGATAAAGTCCATAAATAGCACTAATGTAAATTAGTTTATAATGTAAAATTAAAAAAAAAAAATAATCCATAACATATCCAACATAACTTCGTTCACAATGCGCCACTTTAAATGTCAATAGCATTTCTAAAAATAGTCATTGCAAATACTCATTCGATCTTTCGTTCGTTTGTTAGTCATGAATAAGAATAACATGATTGAATTGAAGAAAAACATCTTGCTTATCCGAGTTGTTCACAAGAATCCTTCCAATGATGAAATGTGATTAGATTCTGAAATAACTTATACAATTCGTCCTACAGTAAATATAATACATCACAGAAGCTGACAAGTCACAAAAGACTTATATATACTAAATAGAAAAAAACTTATATTGATCATCAGATCGATAATAAATCATTGAACGTGAGCATACAAGAAAATCTGCAGTAATGAAATCAGCTCTAGGCAGACGACTGAAGCCCGACAGTTTCATTCATCAGAAGAGTTTAAACTTAATGCAACCTAATGATGATGAAGCTGGATTTTACATGTAAGCCAAAATACTTTAAAATCAAGGTCGAAATTCCAGGGAAAAGAAAACAATACTTTTGAATCAAATTATTGAATTGGTATAGTACACCTTATTTTCATTAACAAACATTACATTAATTTACGTTACATTCTATAATCTAGGAATTCTCAGGGATAAAATATTAAAATTATGGACATTTGCAGCAGAAAACAGATATAGACACCTCTACTAACATCAGACATATTTGAGGTAAAACTTATTGTCTAAGAGATATTTTTTGCAGTATTTAAATGGGGGCAATAGATTGCGTATTGTGTATTTTTAATTCCATTTTACCTCACTACTTTCAGCAATTTTTCAGCTATTCCATAGCGTCCAGTTTCATTGGCAGAGGACACCGGAGTACCTGATGAGATGCCGAACTTCGACATGAAAACTTACAACCTTTGCCAATTCAGATTGGAGTCGCACTGCGTTAAGGTGGACGCATTCTGAGTGATGACAAGCCGGTGATCATTAGTTGAAGGCTTATAACAGGAACGAAAACACAATTGTTGAAGACCTCTTTTTCCCTCTTTGTTTATATTAACATAAAGTCAATTAAAAAAAATCCACCTTCGTTTCTGGAACGCCATTTCGGGGTCTGAAAGTTCCATACCTCTTCTAAACTATATCCAAAATTCAGAAAACTGTAATACCTCAAACTTTTTTTAAAGCTCTGGAAGCATCCCTATCTTCATCGATGAAGTCCGAGAGACCCCGAAAACAGGAAATTGGCAATTATTCCACTGGACTAAATTACTCCTAATCCATTATATTTCATCAAATGTTTAATTTTAAAATTTTTTTCAAAGATCCTTATTTCTAATAAGCCCTAAAAGTAGAACCAAAACAAGAAAAAAGCCAAAGAAAAAAAAATTACAAAGAAATACACTACTAGTATTTAATGGGGAACTACATTCGTGGTTCTACAGATGCCCACCTCCCCTCAGGTGAAATCTAGCGGCGTAATGTAATATGTACTGTATTTGACTGTAGTTTGAAACGGGAGAACCCAAAGAAAATGTACATATACATGCAGCTTTATCGTTGAGAAGGAATCAATATGTGCTCGGATTTATAATGCATATGAGATGGTGACATTTCTTCTCCGAACTTTAACTCCAGTGCAAAGTACGTGTACTCAAGAGAGGTGCCTCCCATCCCAACTCATTACGATCGCCCTTTACCCGGGTTTTTGGTGTGTATGTCTTTAAATATTACCCTAATGTTTGATATAAAATGTAATGATGTGGGATATGTTGTCCCGTGTCATGAAATACAGTAACAACGGTGCCATTTTTTGTTAGGAGATTTCTTATCTCAATCTCGGCAATTAACTATGTCCAAAGTTATAGTTAAATGTTTAAGCTTAAATACAAAGGTTTTAATGGCCACTGATTTTAAATAAAAAAATTCACTCTACTCAAAATCTCGCTGGAAGAATAGATGCATATACTAGTAAGTAAATAACAGATTGTTTATGCGTTTAGACCAACACGTTTAATTAACATGAACGATATACAGATACGAGTTTTTATAATTGTTTTTAAAAATAAAGAACCCATAATATGCATTCATATATTCAACTGCTTTTAAATACAAAAATGCTATTAATGTAAGGATTTAGCCTTGCAAAGGGCGACTTTAAGACCAATTATAACGAGCTCTTTACGTGCAGAGAGAGTCACACTCTTCCCACGTACGCCTCGGCAAAAAAAAATTGTAGAAAGTTTCGTCAAAGCCTCATTCAAACACGCAATCTATTTGCGCGACCCCATCTGATGTTTGATCTACCCATAACTATGGACGCAAAAGCCAGGCCTTTTATTCCCCGGTTTTCCTCAAGAGGACCGGTTTTTAACAATGCATAAAATTATTAGAATTTACGTCATATACTCCACAAGAGTAAGGTACGGCATGTAATCTTTTTTTGGAAAAGTCACAAACACTTAATGAATATATACTGTTATAATACATGGGCTGGTACGTGTCTCATTGTTGTAATATAAATATCATAATAACCAATTAGCTGCATATTAAAACGATAAATTGTTAAAGAATTTAAAGTGTTGTCCATGAATTTATAGAGCATTGACTTTTATATACTAACAACATAACAACGACGCTGCTTTTAAATTCAGTTAACAGTATAATAAGTGTCAATGGTTAAGTAACCCAAGTTGTGTATTAAAGATTGTATTGGCTTAATATAAAGAGGCCACAAAAAACCTCCACGACAAATACGGTCACTAAAGTTAGATATTTCTCTAAATCTTACTAAATCTACATGTTTATAGTTTGTTCAAATACCCGACTTGTCAAATTTGTTTCAAAGATCATTCCTCATTGGTTGTACCCTATTTTACCGTTTAAATATAAATCGTATCTAAATTATTTACATTTGATATATATCAGTAAGGTTTTAAGTCATCTTGTGACGTGTTCTTCAATAAGCTAACAACAAATGTGTTATCTGAAGTTTTGCAGTTGTGAATACAGTATATAATCCCACTAGCCTTTTTATTTTGATTTACTTATAGGGTAGCCATATTTGATTATTATTTCACTGAAACAAAGGGTTCACATTGAGACAGCATATCTAAGCAAACGTAACATAGGCTTTGTGTAGCATTTTTGCTGAAAGTGGGACGTGTTTTTAAATTTCAGAATGCCCTCGTAGGTTTTCAAATTTTGATCCCTCAGTTTTCACTTAGATTTTATTTATTGTGTATATTCTTGTAATTTCCCGCGGTACAAAGTATAGAGGGAAATTATTGTATTTGTATTCGAGTGAACCCAAATCGTTGTCACATGATTAGCCGCCCGTGTTTCTATAAACAACTTAAAGTTTATTCGCAAAATGTGTATTTCGTTTTACTGTTTTATATTTTGTTTGGTTACTGTTCAGAGTAAACCTCTTGAGACGGATGCTGCCTTGGGTTCTGGACAAATGTTTCCTTTACCTGTTTACCTGTTTAGGTTAGGTTTTTCCTGGCCGGCGTATTTGTCTGTGATAGAGATAATATTTTCTTTATGGAGTTAATGTTGATAATTTATAGTGTGTACATCATAATGTTTTGCATTTATCGTATTTATAGCAAATACAGATGTAACTTATTATACATAATGTACATTTTTACAAAAAAATTCCGGTGTCCGCTAGGTTCAGCGGGCTATATATCGGCAATTTAATATTGCTGTTTTCTGTTTATTATATAAGATGTATTAAGGGTTTGTGAAAAAATTTAACGGTACTGATCAATCACGTTTTAATCTTATGCTTTATATTGTGTTCATAAAATGGCCGAACAACGAAAATCTCAATTTTATTTTCCGTATAAATATTTTGACTGTTTGCATTTATCAGCGTTTGCTTACTACTTCCCCATTTTTCACTCACTCACTGTTACTATGATTTACCCCCTCCAAGTAATATAAATTGTATTACTGGTGATCACTTTCACCCTTCCAAGTAATATAAATTGTGTTACTGGTGAACACTTACATCTCCAAGTAATATAAATTTGTGTTACTGGTAAACACTTTTACCCCTCCAAGTAATATAAATTGTATTGAAGGTGATCACTTTTACCCCCTCCAAGTAATATAAATTGTATTACTGATGAAAACTTTTACCTTAACAATATAAATTGTATTACTGGTGATCACTTTCACACCTCAAAGTAATATAAATTGTATTACTGGTGAACACTTTTACACCTCCAAGTAATATAAATTGTATTACTGCATTGTAAACACTTTTACCCCTCAAAGTAATATAAATTGTATTACTGGTGATCACTTTTACCTTTCCAAGTAATATAAATTGTATTACTGGTGATCACTTTTACCCCTCAAAGTAATATAAATTGCAATACTTGTGAACACTTTAACCGCTCCAAGTACATGTAATATAAATTAGGTTGTGGGAAAAGCTCATCATATGAGAAAATGGAATGGGGTGAATTTGCTGGAACTGTGCTTTATTTAATTATTCAAAGATATGTCAGTCTAGTACTATATGAATCTTCCTAAGTAAGACATGTACAATAATTTGATATATAGTAAAACTGTTAGTCTTTGTCAATTAAGGGGAGACGAGCACAGTAAGGCTCAGTGGTGACATGCACACGATCAATAGTAGACCACTACATTAACAATTCAGCCCCATGAGATATGTACGGCTGTATGTACTTAATTCTCTAGATTCTATAAACTAGTATGTAATTTTACTGTTATGGTCTACTTATCTTACTTTTTAAAATACTCAAGTCTTCGCGATCGCTTTTGGTACACGTGTATTACTAAAAGACAATTATACCTAGTAATAAGTCTTGAAATTAGTTTTATACTTGAAACCCGTATTTTTTTTATTGAGCTAGGAACATTTTTCCTAGAACAATGGGTCTGTGGACCTTTTTTTACAGGGAAAATTTTGACATGGAATAATTTTATTAGTAAAAGTAGTCTTGGGACTTATTTTACTGCCAGACTTATTTTCCCGTTACTGTTTAACTATGTGGTAACAGTTTAAGGTAGTAATGACTGCTATATCATAAAACTGATGTCCCACTTTCTCAAGCAATAATTATGGTCTAATTGATAAAGCTAAAAAATAGCTGCAAGTAAATAAAATTACATCTACATTCGATTTGAAATGTGATGCATTTTGTTTACCATATTAGTAGGAAACGACAGATAGTTCAATAAAACTGACAATGAAAAATCATTGTAAAAATTGGTTTTATTACAAATGTGATGAGAACTTGTACATACACATTTAACATGATCTATTATATCTAAATCTCAGTTGGATAACAATCCTCTCAGCTTGTCACAAGGGGAATAACTCTATCAGAAATATAACAATGCCTGTAAAATGTTCTTTTTAAATCAGCAGAAAATGTGTAATATACAATTACAATAAATATGTTCAACACCATAGAAGATTTAAATATCTAAGGAATTATGTTAATAACTAGTTATATATGCATAAGTAGATGAAAGAAAAAAACTGTATATACTTTTATGATTTTGACAGTGAAGAAATTTGATCATTTTTATGTGATATTTGAAAATTGTAATTTTAATGGCCGAGATGTGAATCATATCGATTTACTATTTCCTGTAACAAATATTTAATTATAGTCATTTTGAAAACTTTCAACAATGTGGAATTTATAAGAAGACCACTTCTTAATATAAAGTTATAATAAATAAAGTAACATTAGTAAACCTGTCTTTTATAATTTAGATCTAAAATAATTGTTGAAAAAAATATAACAATATTCAAGTTGCAGTAGAGTACTGTCATTCACATTTAATAATCAAACCCAGTTGGTTTTTTTCAAAATAAAATACCAATTTCTGCCAATTTGAGAATAGAAATTATATTGGAAGTTTATGACAATAAATCTCATGCAGGTAGAAATTAAAAAAATCTCAAAAAAGTCTGAAATGGCCAGGTTGCAATGCAAATGCATTAATAAATGGTGAACGATTTAAAATTTGGAGGAAGGGGGTTTTGGGTCTGTGTGAAAAAATGTGGGAGGAGTTGATTACACAAAATAGATACTGTCTTCTGCAAACGTTCCCAAGTCTGGAAAGTTACTGGAAACGTCCTTAAATAATTCCATAATAGCAGGTCCACAACTTCAATACATGTGCAATCTTTCTGTGAATTTTCAGAGATCTGAGTAGAAAAACTGTAGGATAAGTTGATTACACAAAATTAGTAGTGTCTTCTGCAAATGTTCAGAAAAATGTCTCCAAGTTCCCAAGTCTGGAAAATTTAGAAAAAATTCTGCAAACAATTCCATCATTGCAGGTGCACAACTTAAATATAGGCAATCTTTCTGTGTTTCAGAGATCTGGGTTGAAAACTCTGGAAGGAGTTGATTACAAAAATAAGATACCATATTTTCCAAGACTGCCAACCCATCTGACTTCACCATACTATAACCCGGGTCTGCATTTTATGCAACCCGGCCACAAATTGCTTCTAACCAAGAAGTTGCAAACTATATATAATGTGAAAAACTTCTTTTGTTAACTTTTTAATGGGGTAAAATTTTAATACCAAGAAATGAATTAAATATTGATATTTATTTTTGATCGCAACACTACTCTCAACCATTTCTCTCTCTATATACTAGTATATATACAGAACATCTGGCTAAGGTATAAATATCAAAATTCTAACATAAACACACATGTGTCAAAGGGAATGGATTTCTGGGCTGAAACAACCCACATTAGATGTACATGATACGTCAATTACAACTAGAGGCTCCCAGGAGCCTGTATCGCTCACCTGAACCTGAAACCAAACAACCCTTATTTAATCCAGCTTTTCTTTGCTATAAGGAATTGCCCAACACTTCTGCAAAAATCATTAATTTTGACCTTTTAAGGGAAATAAATCCTATAAGGAGGATCTTTTGATGGTTAGAGGGAGAAGGAAGGTTCACTTCAAATTTGCTGTACCTGTTATACTTTTTTAACTATCAGTCGAAAACTCTCTCTACCCCCCCCCCCCTTTTTCATTTTTTCTATTTCAATCCAACGTAGCTATGTAGGTAGTCAGGTGTCATGATTTGCACAATTTTGGTAGAGGACATCCAAAAGATGATGTGTGCAATGTTTCAAAGCAGTCCTTTCATTGGTTTAACAGGAGAAGATTTTTTAAAATCAAGTAAAATTGATTAAAAAAATGTTCAAGGAGAATAATTCTTAAACGGTTTATCAGACAATCTTGACCCTAAAGTCATTTTTGTAGCCCTCATAGAGCAGAACAATTAAGCAACGCTAACTTTTTCTCTAGTTCTAATAATTTTCAAGATTTTGAGGCAAAAACGTCAAAAATAATCAATTTCGACAATTAAAGGGCAATAACTCCTATAAGGAGTCATCATACAACTTCTACCCAATGGAGTGTTTCGTAGAGCTTTTGATGCAGATGAAGGCATGTCTCTTCGGTTTTCCTGTATCTGTTACACTTTTTTAAATATAAGCCAAAAACTGTATTTTACCGCCCCCCCCCCAATCCTATTTTTAGCCATGGTGGCCATGTTGGTTAATCTGCAGACATGGTTGGTGCAAACTTGGTTGAGGACATTTGACAGATGATGTGTACAAAGTTTCAAAGCAGTACTTTCAGTTGTTTCAGAGGAGAAGATTTTAAAAAATCAATTAAAACTGATTAAAATAAACAGTTCAAGGGGAATAACTCTTAAATGGTTAATCAGACAATCTTGACCCTTAAGTCATTTTTGTAGCCCTTATAGAGCAGAACAATTAAGCAATGCTAATTTTTTCTCTAATTCTAATAATTTTCAAGATTTTGAGGCAAAAATGGCAAAAATCATCAATTTTGACAATTAAAGGGCAATAACTCCTACAAGGAGTCATCATACAACTTTGACCCAATGGAGTGTTTTGTAGAGCTTTAGATGCTGAAGAAGGAAGGTCTCTTCGCTTTTTCTGTATCTGTTATACTTTTTGAACTATAAGCAAAAAACTGTATTTTGACCCCTCTGTTCTATTTTTAGCCATGGCGGCCATGTTGGTTGGTCTGATGCCATGATTTGGGCAAACTTGGTAGAGGGCATTTTACTGATGATGTATGCAAAGTTTCAAAGCAATCCCTTCAGTGGTTTTGGAGGAGAAGATTTTTGAAGAAAAGTTAACGACGACGACGACGACGCCGACGACGACGACGACGACGACGGACGACGACGGACGCCAAGTGATGGCAATAGCTCACATGACCCTTCGGGTCAGGTGAGCTAAAAAAGATACATCAATCATTAACAACTCATTAAAAAATGTTATAAGCAAACCTCCACTCATTGTACCTATAAGCTGTTACAGCAGCCAAGCCTGAATGCATAAGTTTATAAATGGAGCAAAATTCTAAACTACATTAACATTAAGACATAAGTTGATATTTTTAGTTGTTATTAGTATATAGTTGATATATTAACACATGTATTTTGACAATTTTAATGAAAGAAAATCTTCAATTTTAAGGTATTTGTTGCCGTTTCTTTATTGAAAATTCAGTAAAACTAGAATTTTGATAACAAAAATGCTTGTCAAGTCTGATATCATCTAAGTAAGGTATATATTATATATGTTATTTATACCTTAAACAAAGAATTACCATTATTGAATTCTGATCCAAGACTGACAATGTACATTTGGAGCCATTATTTAAAGCGATTTCCCTGAGCAATGAGTTAAGAGTTTAAAGGAGTTAAACTCAAATAGGCAGCTGTGTCTGGAGAATATGAAGATAAATTTCTGTAAATTTTTTATAATGAAGAAGTTCAGGATGTATCCAAATTTGAACATTGTCATGTTTTCCATTAACTTCTCGACATAATTAATAGCATTTGTGTAAAACATTTAAGAAATATGCGATCATTTTAAGTATTTTAAGATTTGATTTTTATATACGTGATGGTAAACACACAATGTGAAGTTGTATGGTGGAATATATACATCGTGCAGTACTTTACATGCAGTGACTCAAGTCCTGTCCATTTATGTACATTTAAGTTTCTTAGTTTACATTCCCTGTTAACCTTTATTGTAGCCATTAGTTAACATGCATACATTTATTTCCATTCAAATGAAAATTAAACCAATAAGAACCAAGTATTATGTAAATGATATTAATTATAACAAGAAACAAGATAAGAATATTCAAATTAAAAGTAACAAGCCTAACAGATACATAATATACAACATCTGCCAAGGTTCGATCTATACAGAAACTACTATCTATATAATTTTACAATATATAAAATTCTTGCAAGTCTTGATTTTTCATAAATTATTGGTCATTTTCTCTTGAACCTTGAAAATCTGAAAATAGAAAATTAGTTTTATGACCAGATTGTAACTATCCTGTCTTGACCCTTTGTCTTGCAGTTACCCATGGACAAAGACCATTCTGTTGTCATAATACATGTACATGTATTGGTCATGAATTATACATTTCTTGATTGCAATTGTAATATTGCAAAAAAAGTAACTTATTTGTCAAATTTTGCAGGAAATAAATTACTTATCTAATTAATGAAACTCTTTAAAGAAACTCCTTTTTAAAAAAAAATATTTATTAAAAGGCGTCTCTATTCTGCAGTTGACATGTATTGTATTGTTTATCTCAAGTAATAAAATTTCCCATTTTTAAGACATCATAGAATCCAATATCATCCTATAACTTATAGAGAACCAAACTTCATTAACAGTTTTACCCAACAATTTTGTTTAATGTAACATAACTACTGCTTGCCCCAACCCTAAATTTTTCATACATTAAGTCATGGAGCTACAGATATGTCTCATATCATAAATAAAACATACACACATGTTTATAAGGAAAAACAAAGAAATTCACAATCTTTTCTGTAAAACTAAAACTATTATAAAACATTCCAGATAATTGCTAAGCAAATTATAAATTCTACTGTTTACAAAATAATAAGATGCTAGTTAATGAATGGCTTTACAGGAAAAACAGCATTCATGTACTAAAAGCTAAATACATGCATATCTGAATACAGTGCCTCATGACATGTATGAAAGTGATGAGTTTTTTGGTAATAAGTTACATCCCTTTAAATTCAGAGGAGTAATTTCCCCTGTAAGAGACAATTTAGTTCAATTAAATGCAAATCCAATACTTTAAATTTTGTCCATAAAATGGATGCTTATTTACTTACAAAATAGTAAAACAAATATATATTGGCTACTGAGAATCTGTTAAAAAGATAAAGGGAAATAGTTCTCTTAAAGGGAATAACTCTTGTTTTGTTGTACTTACCAAGATTTTATCAAAATCACCACAGATTTACCTTATAGAAAAAATAATTTAATTCTACTAATATTTGTGCATTTTAAAATTTCATATATTATTTTCTAATTCATTAAATTTAGTTTATACCATAAAAAATAAACAAAATAGAAATAGTGAACAAATTGATTTGAAAACTTTTTTTGGGGAATGAATTACTTAGTACACGTTTTATACCTTCCAAATATATTCTGATATGTGCATATAATTTTTGTACTAAACATGAACAAATATTACTGCATTATTTGATATGTGAAACTTTCTTTTTTTGGGTCATTAAAGATGGGGTTCTCTAAAAAGTACCTGAATTTCTAACCGGTCTAGTAAGAATTATATGCATAGTAATCTAAAATTTTAAAAATGATCCAACAAAACAACTTAACCTATACACACATGTATAAAACTGAGAACTCATTTATCCTAATGTTTACCATCAACCCTTTCTCACTCATTTAGACACATTAACTTGTGTTTTTGAAGTGTAACACAGAGGATTGAGCTTTGGTTGCACACTCTTACATACAAAATAAACTCGGATTGTTGCATGGGGAATTAAGCTGAGTATTTTGACTACAAGAATTTTTTTCACATTCACATTAAAATGAAATGATTATAAATACATATCCCCAATCACCCACAGGGGCTGTGTATTTAACAATTGGATTATTTAATACTTGAGCATGTATATTACAGACTATTTTTTTTTTATCTACAAAATATTGACGATATGAGATACCATATAAAGTAGATATGATATCTTGAGATATGTGATATCTAGATAGCCCATAAAGTTGATAGGATATCTTATAGCTGTACAAGTTATCTTGAAAATAGAACAAATTCCTTAAAAAAAAGTGGACTGCCAAAGAGGATCAATTTCTTAATTGCAAATTTTATGCTGGATAAATATTAGTAAATATTAGGAAGTATATTATTTAAATTGAAAAGTTCAATTACTGGCCGTTCTAAATTCAAACTTGGTATTTTGCTTGTAGGATTTTCCAGTTATGATCCTTCACTCTTACAGCTAATGAATAATATATCTATAATATCTACACCTATATGTATATACAAAACAATAAATAATATTTTCATATATGTACAAATTTTAAGATTGTTTGTTCAACCCCATAGACTGTATACTTGATGAGCATTATCCAATCAAATGAGAACATATTTGTTGACACTCCCCAAAGGTTGTCCTGTAGTTAAGCCTCAAACGAAATAACAAAACAAGATGCCTTCTTTCCGTGTCATCCTACGGAATCTGCAAGTTTTATCAGCGCAACTTGGGTTCGTTTAAAAAAAAATTTTTTTAGGCCTATTATACCCAATTTTTCAAAGGTAACACTGATGCAATGTATAAAACTAGATCAATGCAACTTTAATCTTTTGTAACAAATCTGTGTTTACGAGTTTTATCAAATGTCGATTTACAAAATTTTTTTCTAGGGTAATTAAATACTCTGTAATGTTAACTGTGAACATGGATTTGACATGTTCAATTTTTTTTTAATTTTAATAATTTCTACAGACACAAAATGTGAAAGACCTCTAATTCAAGAAACAAAATTTTCAGTATCAGTACATTTAATTCCTTACAAAAAAACTAAAGGCTATGTACTTTTATTACAAAAATTTTAAAAACTTAAAATTATCCTATTTCCAATGCAATATTTACATACCAAAATATTTCTTTGGGTTTTGAATCATGTTAAGACTTTCAAACTATAACAGAAATACTGCCCATTACTTCGAGTTAACCCATTCATCAAGTATCCAGGCTACAAGGGTTATATAGTAAGCAGTATACTGTAAGCTCAAGACTTGCAAGAGATGAAACGTAAAATATAATAGAAACAAAATATATTATATTAAGAAATTTCCACATAATAATAATCCAAAAATAGAAGATAAAACCCTGAAAACTCTCACATGATCACTGACACAACATATCAAATAGAAGTGGGTCTAGACAAAATATGAATGGCTGTATGGTTTTAATAGAATTACACACCTAAAAATAATTTCCAGGAAAACATTTAACAAATGCACAAGAGATTCTTTGTTTAAACTAAGCAAATATTGTATGTGCACCAAAGTGTTTCATAAGAGGACAATATTCCTAGATCCACTCCTATATAAAATAAAATACGTAAGCAATGCAACTAAATACACAGAACCTTAAAAGCACTAGTCAGACATTTCACTAAACTCTCCAACAAAATTACATTATACAATATACAGTCAAAGTTCGAACATGTCATTTAAAAGAAGTGATATTATTTTGTCTCTCGACCACAACAGTATTGTCAAACAATGATTTCTTGCAAGTTTTTATGATTTGTACTTTTTACCACAATTTATCTGTTAAACAATTTACACACCATTAAAGTAGTTTTTGGAGTCTATATAATGAAATGTCCTACTGATAATTTTAAGGTTATTAAATTCTGTACACAAATTATTCATCAGCATATGGAATACTATCTTGATGTCCTAACCATGGTGATGAACGATTCTCCTCCACTTCAGGTGAGCTTGCTAGCATAGGCTTTCTGGAAACTGCTGTTTTCTGTTGTAGAGATTGCAGACTTATCAATGAAGGCCTACTGCGTTTGTCATAGCTGTCCATGTGAGAGGTATCCAGATCCATTTGAAACGCATTCACTACCCGGATCTGAAAACAATGAAACAGATTTCAATGAAAATTTGATTCCAGTAAATTCAAATATAAATATTTGAAATTAATTAAAATGAGGATACATATGTACTTTTTACCTTTAAATTACATGACTGCTTTTTTATGACAATTGTTTTAAAAACATGCATCTTTTTAACATTTAATGATTTTAATAAAACGACTTAATTATTGTATTAATTACCAAAAAATACCGGTATAACATTTTGGCAAAACTGTTCTGTTTAAAAATTATAAAATATATTAAAGAAAATTGTAAACAGTGCATCTTCATAAAAGTGACCAAGATAGGTATAAAATTAATTGTAGGTGATTACAATGGGATGTTAAGTATTTATTCCTTCATTCATCCTTAAAAACTTGCCATTTATATTTTCATCAACAAATGCTTACTCTTTAATCTGTTACTTGTTAAAACTCTTTTTTGTGTTCTATGGTCAAATCAACATCATAACAAAAAGCATCCAAGATAAGTCGAAACAATTTAAATACATTTGACCTTTTCTCCTTTGGCTTGAATTAGACGCCATTCATATTTTTCACAAAGACCCACACAAATAAAATCACAGGTCCATACTAGATAGATTATTTTTAGGAGGAGTTAGTGGTGCTGTAGTGATGCTTAAGCAAGAATAAGAACCATACCATTATTATATATATTTAGAGAGAGAGAGAGAGAGAACGAGATTAGCAAGTGTAGATGTAATAATTAGTGGTTGCAAGTGCATACATCAAATGAACCTCTAAATACATGTTTCTATAATTTTTCGAAGCATAATAGCTGAATGTGCTTGACATACCTTGTCGTCTTCATGTGGGAAATATGTTATTAGTTTTTATCATTTTTAATATCCATACAATTTTATATAACATGCAACAAAGCACTCGTAAGTATCAACATCAAACAGGAAGATTTCAACAATAGCTGCATGGGTCAAGTGTCTTAAATGTATGTGTATGTATTTTTGTTTGTATGGAATTTGTTATAATCTTGGTTATGTTTTTTTTACAGGAAAATCTGTGCTAGCAGAAGATACCAACAGCTGACACAAGGTACCTAACCAGCAAATGTAATGAGGTGGTTGTCTCATCTCTGACCTTGATTACAAAATTTAATGTTTAGGTAATATTTTGGTTCCAAGTTGTAGAAATAGCTCCATCAGTATAGTAATTATGTAATATCAACAAGGAAATCTCCGACAATAAGCAAATGTAACAAGTCGGTTGGCTATGAAAATCATCCTCCGAATGTTGTCTCTGGTAGGAATTCTTCAACTAAATCCAATGTCCATAAAATGGTCTGCATTCAAAGCATGTCATTAAGTATGTGGTATTCTTTATGTATTCATCTCAAACTTAAAACCAATACATATGAAGTAATTGTCACCACAAGTGATGTTATGAAGAGGTTAGTCATTATTATAAACACAATGTTATTTTGTCCTTGACATAAAAACCCAGCATACTTTCAAGGTTAAAGTACACTTTTGTTCAGTAATGTAGACACACTGTGAAGATGCAAGGATTAATGTGAGTTGTTTCAATATATTTTTAGTTTCTTTCCACAATTTGTTCACAATATAGCTGAATAATGACATCAAATGTTGCACTGCCATAAAAAAGCACTAAACAAATTTAAAGACGGATTAATTACTGTGAACACATACACCATGAACATGAAAAATTCCCTTAAAGGAAACTACTGATCATACATCCCTTAATTATACATCACGAGGAAGTCCCTTAAAGGAAACTATGTACCATACATCATGAAACATTCCCTTAAGCATACATCACGAGGAAGTCCCTTAAAGGAAACTATGTACCATACACCATGAAACATTTCTTTAAACATAAATTACAAAGCAGCCATTGAAGAAAACTAAGTGAAACATTCCTTTAAAGTGTTCATATTAAAATTATTTATTGATTGGTCAACACTTTAATGTTCTGTAAACTGTTTGTTTGTTTAATTAATGTCAACTGATACAATTAATTCTGGAATTTTTATTTTTAAATTTGTTAGAACCATAGATTTACTTCACATTATGGTTCACAAAGTGATGCTATTAAGAACAGATTCATTGATTTTCTCAAATGTATAATACCATTTCAATACATTATTGTGAAATTAAAATTTAAAAAGTTAAATATACTGCATGCAGTAAAAAGTAAAGAGAGAATAAAATATGAAAAAATAAATTGTGAAATTAAAACATGCACAACAAAACACATGCAAAATGTAATATAACTGTGCTGCGATCGTGAGCTTGAGCTTTTTTCATATACAAAGAAGAAAGTAATTTTTTTTCACCACATGTGGAAGACGTGTTTAAAACACATGCTTGTGCTAACTTCACATTAATGGTGTACATTTCATAAACTTCTTTTTCTTTTGTGAATTTTATAAACTTTTACCACAAAAGCTTTGAGTGGACTGTTAAATCGGGATCAATATACAAGAAATAAGCATACAAAAATAAATAAAGAAAAAACAGGGTAATAAATTGAGTGACTTTTGAGAAAATTTTCTAATTGATCTGTACAATATAAACCATAATCTGCAAAAATACTTACTGAACGATGAAAAAATTGGAATTAATCAAGTTTTTGTAATAAAATCCCCCCCCCCCCTTTTACATCTCGTGCAATTGTAAAACTGTTCATATATGAATAATGACTGATGATAACTACTGTCCGAGACATGATTTGTGAAAGGATCTTTCTTTCGTTGAACGTTTAATAGTTTTAACAACGTTTAATAGTTTTAACAATCTAAGACAAAATGAAAAATGAATACTTATTTTTATTCTCTCATTTATGAACTTCTGTAGGTATCAAACAACAATAAAACAATCTAATATACTGAATTCTTTATTTTTCTATTAAAAACCCATTAACAAAGGGATGTTACTCCCATTCTACTTAAACGATTGATACATGAAGAAACTGTTGGTGTATTGCTTACATATAAAGAACTGGACCAACTATGCTCGACAAAACATAACATCATGTCCAGATAGCAAGAAAATATATACGGTACACATAACACAGATATTTTACAGCTTTTAATACACACGGTAAAATCTGTACAAAATTTACATCTAAAATTTTTTTGACACCTTTAATCAAATTAAAAAACTAATGGGGGCGTCTATTATTTGTATGAAACAATAATGAATAAATTCTAACTAAGAAAACTTGCGTAAAATGTTGAGTTACTCCCATTGTTACTAAAACGTTGCATTCAAGCAGAATTAAATATCAGAATACAAATTATTTGTAAACAATTCCTTTTCCAACTGGCAACTGTTACCTTAAAATTGAAGGAGATATCATTCAATTTTTGCTTCCTTTCCTTTTCATTAAAATAGTTTAAACATAAGATGCATCATGGTAATTGGGAAACGGAAAAAGTCTGTTTTGTCAACATTATATTTAACAAAATAAAATGAGAGGTTCCAAAAGGTAACCTAAAGAAAATGTTTCGTCATTTGTAACTAAAATTTAACTGATTTTCACTTTGTTGTTCTATTTTTCATTAAAAAAAAACAAGAAATAAAAATGCCTAGTATGATCACAACACAATTGGAGTAATTAACGAAACTACTCTTATATTTTTAATTTTTATTTATAAAGGTCATTAGAAATAACAAATTTTTACAAAGCTCGAGTGAATTGAGCAGCATACAATAGTCTTCAACAACTATTATGTTTTTAAAAATTATCTTTTGTGACCTGATTTCAAAAACTGGTCTGTAGCATTACAAAGGTAGTCATTTCATAGAGTATTTTCATGATGGTGAGTTTATTAGAATACATGAAAGTTATTAATATTTTTTTCTCTAGATACTATACACATGCAGATACAATTCCTGCAATGAACGATTTAAAGTTTTGATTTATTTCAAGTACTTGTAGAAATTCTCCCTGAAATATTATTTCATGTACATAGAGCATCTGAATAATCACGTTACACACGTTAAATCTACGCTTACAGATGAATTTGTCCAAAGCAGGGGCGTACACGCTTAACTACACAAGGGTATATATCATCTTAACAACACAAAACTTTCATACAGCTTTCATTAAATGTCTGATAGCAATAAATATGATAATACTTATAAGCAGCATAATGATTGTAATTTTGTTGATATTTTTTTTATAAAGAGCGATTATGTTTAGGTAACTATTTGGTTACAGGCATCTTGTTAACAAGTTAAAACGTTACAATAAAAATAAAATTTTACATCAAATTTCATTTAGTTACATACTAGAGATTAGTCAATTTTGAAACCTTGAAAATATATTTTATTGTAGTTTATCAAATTCCAATATAAATAGCTCTAAATTTAAATGTTGTCAGTAGTCCATTGTAGCCTTATTAAATGCATATTGTAGAAAGATCCTAAGAAATACAAATATTTTTCAAAATAAAAATATAGGATGCAACTAACAGTCAGAAATTATGACTACATATTGTTTTAAAATGAAATCAAAGCATTTACATTTTAATATGAATTTAGTATAAAACCGTGTTTTACACTAAGCAATATAAAAAAAAAATTAAAATCACATTATTTGTTAATTTGAACTTATTTCTGTACACCAATGTTATTTAAGAACAGGACTGACCAATATTCAAGAATTTTACATCAACCAGACCACACCATTGGAATCATTTTTCGACACACGTAACTGTGAATGAAATTTACATTCACTGTAATATGTTCACGAGTTGTTTGATCACATGCTATCAACGTTATTTTGAATCAATTTGGACAATTGAAGAAAATATTTTTTTCACAATTAATTTACAAGGTTATTCACTTGACCTTCATAGAGCATAGAACAATGAAAATCTTTGATGCATCTAATCAGTTTTCTAATAATATGGTACATAATGTAAATCTAAAAATATAAATGAAATGAATGAATCGTATAAAACAACATATCTGCCAACTTAAGATAAAAGACCTTTAGTACAATGAATGGAAAAAAGGTTTTCATAAATTATGACAAGCGCTCTGGATTCTACAATTAGGGAATGCACATAATATGGTGAATATATATAATATACACACACACACACACACGCACACAAGGAAAGTTGGCAGGTATGCACAAACAAGTCATGAAAAAGTCTCCCGTTTCACAGATTCTTGTTTTAGTGAATTTATTAGTTGTGATGTCACACATTGCAAAATGAAAATCAGATGTGTTAAAGTGCTAATGTACAAACGATAGAAAAGGGTTAAACTTTTCATGACCAAATGACAATAAAATGGCACTAGATATATATGCAAGGGTTCATGGAATTCCTAACTAATGCATGCCATTAATAATTTAGATTATTGTTTTTCTGTTTTGTTTTTTTTTTTTGAAATGCAAAACATTGCATGGTATAATATATAATTTAACTAGTGATTCAATTAGCCATAATTCTTTCATCACCTAAAATAATTTGTTATTTTTAAAAGATAAAATTTCTAGTGCTCAACTTCACCAGATTAATAAAAGTGTTAAAACTAAACTACATGGTATTAAAAGAACAAAATCAAGGGCATAAGGTAGAAAGATAAAGACATTTTCCAGCAGTGATTAGTAAGTTTAAAGTTTGAAATTTGGCACATGTTTAAAAATCAGAAAAATTCTATTTATGAAAAGAACTAGATCTCCAGTGCCAAAATATTGTGTAGACATGTTACATAGAGTTATTGTTATGTGCTAAATACAATTGCTGATGGTAAGAAAAACATCCTTCCGTTAACGTCAATTATTAAACGGAGTTTCGGCAGTTGCCGCATCTTCTACCGAGAGAGAGGACATGGGTAGTTTGGATTTACTACGATTCTTTGGAAATTGTAAGGAATGGTAACTGTGTATTGATGACATACTAGAACTGTCATAACGTGCATCTAAGCCCATGCGGAAAGCATTAACAACACGAATCTGTAAATAAACAAACAAAAAAACATCACTAGAGTATATAGTGACAAAAACACAAAATCAACAACATTTAGTGAGTATAAATATATATAGCTATAACAGACAGATTACCATCAACAGAAGGAAAACATGGCATAAAAGTTAATTTACTTCAGATGAAAAAATGACCATCCCAAAATAATACTGACAAAAAAAAATACATCTCTAACTGTTCCGAGTTCTTTAGTAACTACATTTTAAAGTTTACATCATTAGCACTAATGATCATATTTGTTTTTAAATATTTTACCAAGGTTTAAGGATTGCAGAGAAAAATGTCACTTTTTTATAACTATTTATTCCACTTAAATTAATAATAATTTATGATTTAAAATAAATAATAAATAATAACTTTGTGAACTGTTACATTAATGTATTTTGTTTGTAAATGCTTATTCTCAAATAATTTGAAAACCATTTTGCAGCAATTCCAATAATTAGCCACTAAACTGTTTACTGTATCTTATACCAAGTTTATTGCACTTATTGACAGAAATATTGTTTAAATCTACGGTACTTATTTTATGAATAAAAAAAAAAAGAAAACATAACTCTGTACCCTACACTTATAAGCAGAACTACAAAAACGACAAATAGTGGTGAATGAAGAACTAATTCAACTAAAAGACTCATAAAAGAACAGTTGAAGAAAAGTTTCGACTGAACCGATAACAAAGAAATAGAATAGCTAGAGTCTGGCAAGAGACTGGCAGAGCGCCAAATACCATTCAGCCAAAAAAAAAAAAAAAAAAATAACCAACAGAAAGATACATATAATGCCATTTACAAACATTCATATGACTTTTATTTAACATGTTGTCTGAAAATTAGAAGAAAAATTCATGTTTTAGATTTGTAATTTGATTTATGAGAACGAATACAAAAATGATGCAAAATGTGTACTCCAGTAATTTAAATACTATTTTTCTTGACAAACAAACAACATATGGGTAGATAGATGTCAGGACACTCGCACAGATTACATATATACAATATCGATCTCTACATAATTACGTGGTGGGGAAATCAACAACAGGTAATATCACAATCTTCATCACAGCTGATGGCTCATGCACCTATATTCAAAATTTCAAATTCTGTGTGTTTCTGAGACAAAGAGAAAATCCTTCAAGTCAACGTGTCTTGAATTGGCTAATATCTAGATCTCATCTATCTATTTATCAATTATTTTTTGTTAGAATGTTTAATTTTAAGGTCATAGAAGAACCAGGAATAATGAATGTTATATTTCATCGTGTAATGATGAGTAAATGAATTAAGGCAAAATAAGGGACTGAGTTTGACCTTCAGGCTTTTTGGCAAGTCGAAAAACCAAAACAAACATGACAAAGGTATCTAAGAACAGGCATTTATTGCACAGAATTTGATAATTACACCTAAAGCTTCAAGTGAAATAAACAGGATACAGTGCTGAGACATCAACACCAATATTGCACACTTTACTTAGTCAGATAGAGGTCTCAGTCACACCCTTCAGGTCTAACTGACACTGAATCTTTGGTGGCGATTCCTTATGGGCAGGATTGATTGGGGCTAAAACAGGGGATGGCTGTTTACTGACTAAAGGAACATTTTCAAATGACTGACTTTTAGCTCTGAAAGTTCGTTCTGCAAAATAATGAGGAGAACGATAATGAGTAGCATCTGAGGTTGTCATTGTTACACGAAGTCTCTGATGGTGATTAGACAAATCTTCACTTATGGGGCGCGGCCCAGGGTGACTGCGCGAACTACGTAAACTGTGCAAACTGTGAAAACTGTGTATACTACGTTTTTCTTCAAGGTCTTCCAATGTGCTCTTA
This sequence comes from Limnoperna fortunei, assembly GCA_944474755.1. Lineage (NCBI taxonomy): Eukaryota > Metazoa > Mollusca > Bivalvia > Mytilida > Modiolidae > Limnoperna > Limnoperna fortunei. Next base: position 55,383,210 of record OX104111.1, on the reverse strand, counting down.
AATGCTCGAACAACTCGCAGCTGTCAATAAAAAAAGTTGTTTGTTTTTCAGCAAAGTTATGTTGTCATGACAACACACTGAAACCAAAATGGGTGAACAATCTGATGACCGCAGCTACAGTATAAAACAAAATGAAGAAAGAAGAAAAAACTCAACTAAATCTAATGGAATAAAACACTTATAAGGGTAACCAAACACTAGCTAAAAAGAAAGAAAGTTAGCCAAGAAAATAAAAATTACCTAGACCATAAAACGAAATATTTAAAAAAATCAAGTCTATATTTAATAAAAGTATAAGAGTATAAATTTAAAACTCATCTAATATTGAAACCAGGATTGAGATTAATGTAACAGTAATTTATTTTGTTTCCAGCAAACATAGAAAAAAATTTTGTTTAATGGACTTAAATATAGTCTCTGAATGATCTATTGAACTGTAAGATAATCCTTATGAATAAAAATTGTAACTTTGCATCTACTAAGGATTATTACTTTGACATGACTGACATTATTCTAAAGATTCATTTCAAAATAATTGAATTTTTTCATAAAATTTTCGCCACATGCAACTTATTTGTCAAAAATTAAAACCCCAAATTGTGAGATAGTGAAAAAACCTTAGCAAACAGGGTGCATCACTCAATCCCGGTGAATAAACAGCTGTCAATCATATGTCATTCAGTAATACATTCTGTTGCTGTACTATTTTTATACCAAATTAATAATTTGATTCACAAGCTATTAGCATTCTTAAACTGTATTAAAAGGCACCCTACTAACATAAATGCAGACACCTTTTACAACATACAGGTATCAATATGAAGGCAAGACAACTAGTTTATTTTCTAGATCTATATATGCCACATATATGTATATATATAAAATTCCGCTGAGGAAGGCCGTGAGTCCGAAACATTCGGAAAATTTAACAGAGTTTTTATATTTATTCTTAAAGAGACTATGATTATATATATATATATATATATATATATATATATATATATATATATATATATAGGTCAAATTTATTAAAAATACCCTGTTCATTCCAATACATTTCATAAACAACAAAATTTGCTGGACAAAGTTTACAATTCAAAGAAACTGTTTAAATAAATAAAGTGATTTCAGTTGCAATTATTCCTTACGTAGGTAGCTACTGTTTAAAATTGAAATTCCATGCAAGGGGAAATCATGAAAAAAACATGGAGAAAGGTTAGCTTTTTTTACCATGTGGCATATATTTGAAAACAGAGGGATCACAAAACAAAATCCTACCTGTTGCTGGAGTCTAGTCAAGCCCCTGACCCACAGGATTTGTCCACGTCTTCCACTATCATAGTCATGACCTTCCATTTCATAATCAACGTCTTCTCCTTTCTTTCGTTTGCCACGGAAGCGTCCACAAACATTTTTGGGTATAGCACTGGTTGGAACCGTAGTGACCAACTGAAAGATTAAATATACTATGTACAATTCATGATATGGTCAAACATATTTCTCCAGTAAATATACTGTCTACACAGCTTTATGGTAACATTTCATGTAAGTATAGAAGCCACCCACCCATACCCAAAGACAAAAAAATTTAAAAATTAAAAATTAAAAAACTTTCGATTTAAATTGAAACAATATGTTATTAATACTGTGGTGTATATAATAGCCTGGGTAAGTGATATATAAAAGAAGTCAAAATAGTAAACATTAAATTAATTGGATGGCTATTATGAAAATGGATTTCTATAAACAGCAAAGTACCGTAACACATCATATACTACATTTCAAATTGAATGAAATAAACATTTTTTTTAAATGTGTTTGTTTCCATTGATGCTTTTGTTTCTTTTAGTTAAGATTGAAATATTGATAATTTATTCCTGAAACAGTGAAACCATAAAAAGAATATTGCTATAAGATCTAACAAATATAATAACAGTGTGTGCTGCCAGAAAAATTTCAAGTGTATTATTATTTTTCTCCTATGAAATTTAGTACATTAAAATACAATCAACTGTTAAATAAAATGACAGATGTAGACAAGGTTTATAAAGATCTGTAAACATTAGTCACAGCGGAAATCAAGTCCTTTGTAAAAATATGTTACTTTCGAAATGATTTTGCAAATGTAACCAAAAACTAGCACTATTTATGTAAAAGACTAATACATGTACCACAGTTTTGCAAATAACTAACTTAGTATTAATATATTTATAATAAATTCAGTAATTTCACTGTTGGGAAGTAATGCCACAATGTATGTCCTTTAAAATGCCGCTAGCAAACATTGATGCATAAGAACAGTAAAAACAAAGTTCCTCAAAATTTTGGAAAATATATTAAATATCTGCCAACACAAACAGAATAATCAATCATATATCATGAATATTGCATATATAATTACTCGTACAGAAATGCATTCAGATTTAACATACATGCATGAAACCAGTTCTGCTTGTTCCACACACTTGATCATATTCATCAAAATTCATTTGGCATGATTGATTATGCTATAAAACAACTGTGTGTTTAAAGCATTACATATCTATCAAAATGTAGACTTTTCACATGCATTTATTTATGTATACAATTTTTTTCGTAAACTTATGCCTGAGATTGCCTGTGTCAAGGCAGTTTATCTTGGAGTATAAGTTGCTGTGAATTACAGACAGCATGATTAAAATGTTCAGAGTATTTATTCTGTTCTGTCATCAGACCATTTATATACTACTGTTCTTCATATTAGGGACCCTATTTCTAAAAAACAAATGAAATTATTATACTTTACCTGTCCCCATATAAGTGAACCTATTCCTAAAAACAAACACCAAAACCACTGCTCTAATGTCAAGCCTTTTGTGCTAAAAGCAAATCCTCCAACTTCAATTATAATAATCTGAAAGTAAAAGGTTTCTTTTAATTGGACAATAATAGAAATTTAAAAGCATCCATTACATAATTAAAACAAAAGCATGCATTACTACCTTTATTAGCCTGTAATGTTAAGAATTGTTTTTTTTTTAAATTGGCACTACTATTGATCATGTGCCTGTCAAAACTTAGGTTATGGATATTTTTCTCCCTGTAGTCAGGGTATGCTTCACTATTATCTTAACTGACAAAGATTGCCAGTTTTCCTACTGAGGGTTGAGGTTTTCACCAGCTACTCTGGCTTTCTCCCCGAAGAAAAACTAGACGTCACAATATAGCTGAAAAATCCTTCAAAGACAGAAATGACAGGATTTCATTGAACAGGAAGTAGGTGAGCGACAGGACTAAAATCGAATCCAACCTTATGGGAGGCCAAGCTGATGCTGCATACCAAATTTCTAAAAGAATGTGATTAGTAGTTGCTGAGAAAACTGTTACGAAACTTTTTTCCCTGCCCGCCTGCACCATATTAAAACCCGGATTTTCACTCCGTGAAATTCAGCAAAAAATTGCTGAAAGTGGCATTAACACCATTTAACCAAATATGTTGGCACTAGAATGGAATCAATGTATTTATTTACAATAGAGTATAGCAAAATCAGGATAAAATCATGCACCTATAGAAAATAAAGAATAGATTGATTTGTAGATATTTATTTGTAGCAGGGGAGCAATATTACCACTATCTCCACCAGAACTTGACTAAGTAAAACAATAAATTAATTGGTAATTATCTTGAATGATGGAATAGACCAGTGATCAGGATTTTTTACTGTCACAGGAAAATAAGGAAACAATGGATGGAGTAGGAAATTTATGGCCTCGTGACCCAATCGGACAAATGAAGAAAATAAAGACAGGCCTACCTGAGCTACGAATGTTCCAATCCAGATACCTATAAAGACTGGATTTCTTCTCAATCCTTCTAAAATATTACGCTGCCCATGGATTTTTCTAGCATTTATCTCGTTACAAAGAGTCATCATAACAAATGTATTAAAAATAATAGTAAAGTGCTGAGTGGGTGGAGAATGTATATCATTTCCTCTACCATCGTCTATGTCAAAAAGGTCTGCCCCTGAAACGTCAATTAGAAACTTAAGTTGTAAACAGCAATGATGAGCAACCAACCTCAAATATACCGTTCTTGCACATAATTTGACTAGATATTCAACTGATTTTAATAAAATTTGATCTTTAATTTGGTAAAGTTCATGTAAAAAATATTAAATCATTTACAATCTTGGAGCTGTATTTTTCACTGGTAAATTTCTCAATTATGCTAGATACAACAGTTTCATAAACAATAGTTTTCAAAGGAAACAATCATTTACGATAATAACTTATTTTAAAACAAGTGCCTAAGTGTCACAAAATACGCCCGTTGAAAATTTGTTATTTTGGTTTAAATAAAGTGCCATAACTCTGAAGTGGCTGAATTAGTTTGGCTGGTTACCAATCTCGGTCTAGATATTTTGCTAATAAACATTTTCCCCAGTTTCATTAAGATCAGAAAACAACTGTTCGAGTTAGAGAGGGGACAAGGCGAATTTGCCATCTTTTATACAAATAAAGGGTATTAACTCTGAAGTGGCTAAAGTGATTTGGCCGAGATATTATGCCCATGAATGTTTCCCACATGTTTCATGAAGATCAAACAACAACTGCTTGAGTTAAACAGCAGACATTGCCATGTGTGTTCAACGGGCTTATACAATTTATTATAAAACAGAATCTTATAAGAAACCAGACATTAGAAAATAGTTTATTTGGGAAATATATATGAACTTACCTGCGAAAAGTAAAACAAATATAACAATTAACTGGTAAAGGGAATGACCCAAAATATTTTTCATCATGGTTCTAGAAATCAAAGCTTTAGTTCTGCCATATGGTTTCCTTTCAAGGAGTTCTTCACTGGGAAGTTCTGTAGCCAGAGCCAGAGATGCTAATGTGTCCATTATTAAATTTACCCATAACATCTGAATAGCTCTAAGTGGACTGTCCTATAATCGACAAGAAAGTATTTCAGGAATCATTCTACGTGTAATAACCCATAAGTACATATATTAAGACAGGGAGAACCCTTTACAAATTTCGAACATGCTGAACTAAAATAAAAATGTATTTTTGCTCTTTTGTTCAAATTTCCTTTGATCATGCAAGCTAAGAAAATCCAAATAACTCATTGTTATATATTATTGTCAGTTTTTAATGGCAACATGAAGTCACCATGTTACAAAACAGTGAAAAAACAGATAACTGTTTGTTCGCATTATCCATCTCAAAAATAAAACCAACATTAATCTATATTTGTTGTTGTTCTAGATCAGAAAATAAATATTTGTAAGTAATCTTTAATAACAATTTCTCAAAATAAAAAAAAAAACCAATTATATCTCTCAAAGTACCCTGTAAAATTGTGTGTATAATAAGATATATTAGCAATAAAACATGTTGAAATTGTACAATTAAAAATTGTCTTTAAAACAGCATAATCCAATATATTATCAATTTATGTTTATTCATAAACGTACATCTATAATACACGCTCCTAGGAAGGCTACTAGTACAGCAACCACATTGACAGTTAACTGGAACTGTAAGAATTTAGCGATGCTGTCATAGACGTTTCTGCCCCACATCACAGCCTTTACTATACTAGTGAAATTGTCGTCTGTCAAAATGATATCAGAAGCTTCCTTAGCAACATCAGTTCCAGAAATACCCTGTAAATTTAAAACAAAAGAATTGATATTTCGGTTTTGACTGAGCAATGTTGAACACAAATGAGCACAAATTTGCACCATTTTAAGGACTGGAAAACAACAGGTGTGGGTTTTAAGTCTACTTTTAGGTTTATAATATTTCTTGTTTCTTTTCTTTTTCATGTTGCTTGAACATCCATATTTAAGGCTGTGTCATTAAAACATATGCTGTGAAAGTACTTAAATTCGTGGGTATCAATTTTCGTGGTTTGGTGAAATTGTTCGTGGGTACTTAAATTCGTGGACTGACGGTTTCCGAAAATGCAAAAAGTGAGGTAGCGATGAAAATAAATGATTACAGCAGAATCATGTTCACTGTTGATAATAAACATCAACATATAAAGAAGACACAACTGTTTCATTACATGACGTTGTTTACGCGCGTGGTAACGAATGTAAAATTAACAACACGGAAATCAATAGCTAATTATAAACACGGTAATGTATTTATTCATTGATTAATTGCAATAAAAACTACTTTGAGTCTATTTAATTCTCTAGTTGTTATCTATAGAAGCATTCCTAGCCGAAGGGTATTTGTCAATCCATGTGTTGAGTAGCAATAAATACAAAGGTGTAATTTTATGTTATTTGTTCCACGCGTGTCATTGATATGCACTAATAAAGATAAAGTATAGATTATCTTTTAAATATTTTATTTGTTATTTTAATTTAAGTTCAAAGGAGCAACCAAACTCATAATTCCGATAATAATTTGTTACTTTTTAACAACGAAAATGAACACCTCATATATCCCCACCTTAACCGGAAGTTGATGTTTCTTCGTACGCTTTACAATTAAATAATGCCTACATTTAATAAAAACACAATTTGAACATGAAACCTGTAACATAATCATTAAGATGGATTTTGAGCTGAACATTAGTAATGGATCGAATAACGAAATCATATATTACATTTACAAATGAATGTCCGATCTCGGACATTTTCAGATCGTTGTTCCCAAGTTCCCATCTGTTAATGAAGTTTTATTCTTCGTTGGATTTTTAATTTCGTGGTCCGAGGCCTCCACGAAAACCACGAAAATTAATACCCCACGAATAAAAAGTATTTCACAGTATAGGACCAGGAAAGGCACTTAAATTATATATTGACTGTTTGTTTGGATGGTGTTTACTACACTTTCAGCATTTTTTCAGCTATGTCATGGCATCCAGTTTTTACTGGGGAGAAAGGGAAGCCATAGTAACCCCCACCCGCAAATTGAAGTGATTGATAGTTTTTTAATCTCAGTAACTCCCACATACCTAGATTTTTATACAATTCATGAGTAATTGGGCAACATATATTTTTTGCACTTATTAAAATATATGTTATAACAAATTTTTTTCCTGTACAAATATATTTGTATTTTAAATTGGTTTTTGCCTCAGAATGATTATTACCATAGCAAATCCAACATCAGCTTTTTTCAGAGCAGGTCCGTCATTGGTTCCATCTCCTGTTACAGCAACCACTTCTCTAGCTGTGGACATTTTACTGTCAATTATACCCTTGACTAATACATATTTATCCTGTGGTGAAGACCTAGCAAGTACACGAAGTTTGGGCCAAACTTTGTCAAACAGATCCTGAGAAACCTAGAATAGAATAGAATATACTTGAATTTGTTCACAGAAATAAATTTAATGAAGAATTTAAAGTAAACATGTAGAAAATTATATAAATGTATTTATATTCAGGATTTGAGATAAAAAGAACTGGTGTCCAATGTGTGTGTGTGTGTGTGTGTGTGTGTGTGTGAAGGAAAGGGGAGAATTTTCTGACAATCCATAGCTAATATAAATGAGATTCAATTTGTAACCTTATCTGTCACAAATGGCTTACAAGGGAAAACAATACAAATTCATATATACCTCTCCATCTTCACCCCTGATTCTCCTGTTGAATTCCTTCCCATCAATAACGAGGAAATCCTCGTTGGGTTCCAGAATACCACACTTGGAAGCAATAGATCTAGCTGTGTTCACATTATCACCTGTCACCATCCTGACACATATTCCTGCTCTTTTACATTTCTGGATAGCATTAGGTACCTAAGATATTATATTTTAGTTTAATATATCTGCATGTTTTTGCATGTAACAACATTAATACTGAAATCATTATATTTGGCCACAACAGCCACTTCATGTGATGAGTATGAGCAAACAGCTATGGCAAAATAAATGTATGCATGACCCTTAATTTTTTGTACACTCTTCAGAGTCAGTGTCCAAAATGTGTGACTTTTTCTTGCTATCTGTAGAAGTAAAATGTGAGAAAAGTAAAACCATACTACAGTGACAAAATTCAGAAAAAGCAACAAACTGGCAATCCTTGCCAATTTAAGTTGGGGTGCATGCAGCCCACAACCTCAGTGTGGACAGGTATAAGATCAACCTCTAGACACTAGTCCAGTTACTTATAATCATCAGTGGAAGCAGCATCATCCATAAACCCATGGTCCCCTGTGATAGAAGAATGTTTTCAGAGCCACCTTGCTCTCCAGGCCTTAACACAGTTACAATTGTTCCCAAATTTGTCTGACCACAAGATCTAACAGGCAAAATTTTCAAGTTCTCTGACCAAATGTCTGACAAAAAGGATAGAAGTCTAAATAAAATTACAAGTGTGTTAGATAAGAAGCATTTTTTTTATATTAGATATTGCTGAATAACAATAAACCATATAGTGAGATTTCAACTTTGGAAAGTTTTTTTTAACAATAAACTCGTTTGCAATAAGTATCATGACACTTTTGAATCGTTTTCAGTTGGGTAAAATGTATGGAGAGTGCAGAGACCCCATCTGCAGATATGTTACATTGTAGCTGCTACATGGAAGAATTCTCTGTCACAACTGGATTTAATGGGTTTTTTTTTATAACTTTTTCTTATACTTAATATAATGAAATAATGCTAACTGGTTTTTCAGCAACCATTCAATTTATCAATAATGAGCATAACTAACAAATCATTCCTTAGTAATCTGTCAGGATATTCAATATCTATGTTATCTAATCACAATGACCAACCTCAGGTCTGACAGGATCTTCAATACCAACAACCAGTAAACATGTCAAGTTCTTTATAACTTCTCCTTCATCTTCCCAGTCAGGTTCTTCTCTGAAGGCGACTTCATTTTCATTGGCATTGCCACCTTAATAAAATAAAAGTTAAACTATGACATACATGTGTCATTATTTATACCTGTGTATTTCACCGTAATAAAATAAAACTGAAACAATGACATACATGAGTCATTATTTATACCTGTGTATTTCACCGTAATAAAATAAAACTGAAACTATGACATACATGTGTCATTATTTATACCTTTGTATTTCACCGTAATAAAATAAAACTGAAACTATGACATACATGTGTCATTATTTATACCTGTGTATTTCACAGTAATAAAATAAAACTGAAATTATGCAGGCCTGTCAACTTTCCCGATTTTCGCGGGTTTTCCCGATTTTCGGGTCTTGATTTTGTGAAAACCCGAAACCCGATATCGGGTTTCTAAAATGGATGAAAAACCAGATTTTGAACAATGCCTACCGATAAAATTTGGAAAATCACGATTTTCAACCATGGGAAGCAAACTGTCCACAACATCCAATCAAATTATTCGTTTCATAACGATGTCGGCTAATTTTACGCTTCATCTAAAGACCAATTGACCTGGTGGCGTAGAAATAATTAAAGCCATAAATTTGACATTTTTATTGTTTTTCTTGTTGTATCCAAAAGTCGAGTGATACATAATTATGAGTAATTTGTTCCTAATAGGATGATTAGTTAAATTGAACACATGTTGAAATTCGGAGCTTGGGTGTTGTTGTCGTAATGGGATTACGGTAATTTTATTAGTCTTTGGTAAAAAATAATTAATTTTAACCATTATTAACTACATTCCTAATTGGGGTTTTTAATTACTCAATCAAAAAGATCAAAAGGGTTAATGAAAAAAACTTGAATGGGCGGAACGGGTTTAAAGAAGTCTGCTTGGATGCTGTTTTGATACCGTGAAATGTATTCATTTTTTCTGATTCGTATATATATATGGGCATTTCACAAAATATCAGTTTTAGATGAGTTCAATTAAGCATGGTTGTCACTCCTCCGAGTAAGAAAAAACGGTCCTCGTGCCGTTTTCTAGAGAAATGGTTGAACGATTCTAAGTACAGTACGTGGCTGAGTAAATCCCATCAGGGTGACTCACATGCATATTGTAAATTATGTAATAAAGATTTCAAAGTTGATCATGGGGGTATTAATGATGTTGCAAAGCATGCAGCTACTGCCAGTCACACAAAGAACCTTTCAATAATTAATGCATGTTTTGTTATTCATCTATGTATGTTATTGCTATTGCTGACTTCATGGACTTAGTGTTAATAAAGTGTGACACCTTCAAGCCTTATTTCTTTGCCTTTTTGCTTCAGTTGCAAATTTAAACAGGAATTGAACAGTTTATTGCAAAACAAACTACATGTATATGTTAAATATTTATCCCTTCACAGCTGGCTGTACAATAATGAACATGTATCTGTAAAAGAAAAGACTTTCGCGCGCAATTTTTTTTTTGGCGCATAAAAAACCCCCATGGAGATTTTTAAAAGTTGACAGGCCTGATTATGACATACATGTGTCATTATTTATACCTGTGTATTTCACACCACTTTTTCCCGTTTTTTCACTATATCATTGTCATAAGTTTTTACTGGGGGGAAGTAGCTGGAATAGCCAGTGACAACTCACAATTTTTGTAAAAAAAACTGGAAATACTTGTCTATGTAAGTTAAGAGTAAAGCCCACCAGTTGCCCAAGGTTGAGCTAAAACTCACAACCCCAGTGTTATTTTAACTCAAAAAAGGTTAAGCTGTGTTTCACATGTTTAACCACAGGCTTTATATAGAAATGAATACCTAGCTTGACAACAGAAAACTAGAAAACTAAAACTGCCTATTGGTCGTTATGGAATAAGTCAATTTTGTTGTGGATCTACAATGCAAAATTTCATTTCGTTTGGTATTGTTGTTTCAGAGGAAACAATTTAAAACATTTTTAAAACAAGGATTCCTTATGGCGTCTGGGTTTGTAAAAATGAGGAATCTTGGTAAAAGGTCTCTAATAAGAGAAATCTAGGACAATATCTAGTTTTTAGAGAAAAAAGATTTGTCATGGCTGATGTAGTGAATCAAGATTTTTTACTGCGTTTAAAAAGACTTAGTTTATACTAAAAATCAGAAAATGTCTCTGTAGGCAGCTCTTCATGCAATGGAATCCTACCAACAAGTATTCCTTTACCTTTAATAAAATCCTTGTATGCCACACAAATAGTACGTAGACCATCAGATGCCATGGGCTCAATCACTGTTTTGACAACCTTGTCCTGTTCAGCAGAGCTAAATGGTTTTATCTCCCCTTTGCAGTCCAACACATGAGAACATCTATAAATACAAGTCATCACATTATAATTCACATCAATTCTATTAAGCCATTTACCGTAATTAGGGTTGTATTGTCCGTGGTATTTTTCTTTTAATCTTAGTTGGAAAGGAATGGTGCGATTATAAGTAAATACAGACTCGATATGGTTTTTTTTTGCCCTGTTGATTGTTGTCAGTGGCCGTCACCATTTTGTTGTGGTGTCATATGCGGTATTTTCGTACTATTCTAACATTATTCTTACAAACTTCCATATGTATACGTTGTTATGATATTAATGTTTACTTAAATTATTGTTAGTAATATATTACTTATAAAGGACGAATAAAAAATTAAAACATATACGAAAATAGTGGATTTGTAACCTGTATTGTGTAAAATGCAAATGGTGTCGTTAAGTGTTTGAAGATCGATGTTTTGATTGCAATCATTCAGGGATTAAAATAAAATGTTTACCGGTAATCCTTTTGTTGATGAATCAAAGTTGACAAATTGTTTTGGTTTTGAAATGTGTGATTATTCGTTTTAACAACAATCAAAATAGACGATATGAGAATGATCTATTTTTTATTTAATTTATTACAATCACTAGAAATTAATAAATGGATAAACATAAATATTTAAAAAGAGAATAAATTACATATTAAATTAAAAACTTAATTAAAAGTGCGGTCAAGTCGGACTTGGATGTCTTCATCTTGAGACGTTTTGTGAAAACTTGTAAGTGTGGATTGTACATGCATATAAGAATTTTTCCGCAATTTTCTGGTCCAAGAAAGGGGTGCGGACAATACGTTAATGTAGACTATAAACAGCTTTTTACGGTGGTAATATTCCATTTAAATGTATATCCTGGGGAGGAGGGGGGAGGGGGAGAGAGAGAGAAGAAGGATCATAATTTTAACAATTGCTTATGATTGCATTATATCATTTATATCCTGACTCGAATCATCTATACAGCTTTATATAAAGTACATTTCAACCACCCAATACAAAGTTTTCTGGAATAAGTTTAGCATTTAAAACAAAACTTTGAACTTTCATAATCCTTCTTATTATTGGCTATTTTATGACTTTGATACTTGTTCTTACTTCTTCAAGACAATTTCAGAAGCTCCTTTGGTGAAGAGTCTGTAGCCATTAGCAGTTGGAATGATAGTACTCATGGACTTCCTGACAGAATTAAAGGTGTACACTTTGGTCAACATCTCCTCCGTGACCTCATTCCTGATTAACTGGTAGTCTTGTTTCATGTCCAATAAGAACCCCAGTAGCGCACATTCTGTTTTGTTACCTAGCTGTTTTGGGAGTCCTCCTTTATCATCAGCTGCCTGCATTATAAAATCAACATTATTAGTCTGTCCTGTTCCCTTGTTCTTGCTTTTCATTTAATCTATATTTTACCAAATTTAAGTGATTACAATTTTTCATGAAACCATCAGAGTTGGAAAAAAGATGACTGCTATTAAAGATGAACAGTCCTAAATAACTAAGGTCATAAGAAAATCTTATTTCTTCAATTTATCTAAATAAGTCTGTGTAAATTACAAAAAACTGAACTAAAGGTCATCCAAGTTTGACCTAGAAATCACAAACATGAATCACAAACCTGAATTCTAGAAGTATAGCCACTGTTAATTGATATGCTCCTGACAATCAAGTCTTTAAATCTGTGTGGAAGTGTGTCATAGTTTGGAGTCTGTTTGTAGTGTACTCCTGAAATAAACAGCACACATGACATATGGGTTTTTGTCTTACTTTAAACATATTTACTGCATGTAATTTGGAATCAACATAAGGATCCATGAAATTGAAAAGGCTGTGTAATATGATAACAGACATAAGATGTGAAAGGAGACTCACCTCCAATGTAACTCTGTACAACAGTCATTCTGTTAGTTGTCAGGGTACCAGTCTTATCTGAACAGATTGCAGTAGCATTACCCATGGTTTCACAAGCATCTAAATGTCTAACCAAATTATTGTCATCCATCATTTTCTGGCAAGAAATAAACATGTTAGAGATTAAGATTAAATTATTAATATTGTAGCCATTTGGATATAGAACTGAATAATTTCTTGATTTATGTAAAAGATGTAAATGTTTTCAATGAGTTATTATAAACAAATGGAATATAAATTAAATAAAATATTAAAATATATGCAGTGTGTATACTAAGAAATATTCTTGCAAAGGGTTCTGGGTATACTATGTCAACCACACATTTGTAAACCTGGCAAGTCTCAAGTACAACACTTTTTATGTCAAACTGTATCAAAAGTGTATAAATAGACTATATAAAATAAATAAGATCGCAAGTGGTTTTTTTTTTTAAACAGTCTTTGTTTACACACATCACATGCATCCCCACAGTAAACAGGGATGATTATGTGGCAGAGGTTATATCTGGGAACTTATTATGTTCTCTGTGCTGGAGATTGAGCATGGAGAGCTTACAGACCATACTTACTTCACTCTGACAAAATATGCCAAAGACAGTGTAACTGCTAACAGCCCAGACTTACTGCACTCTGACAAAATACACAACAGACAATGTAACAGCCCATACTTAACTGCATTCTGACAAAATATACCAAAGACAATGTAACAGCTAACAGCCAATACTTACTCTGACAGAATAAGCCAAGGAGAGTGTTACAGCCAAAGGAAGACCTTCAGGCACAGCTACTACTAAGACAGTCACACCAATGATGAAGTGCTTGACAAAATGTTCAATGTAACCAGGAGTCTTGTCGCTTGTCCATACATTTTTGTTAATTGCAAACTCTTTGATACAGAATTTGACAATGAGAATTATAACAGTAAGTACAGCAATAGCAGTTCCTGTAAACAATGAAAAGCACAAAATAAATTATTTTTTTACTGTATTTCAGTGTAATTTTGTCTCAGTTCACAATACTTTGAATGCTAGCAAATACAAATAAATTATCTGTTAAGAAGTACTTAACTTGTGCCAGAACTTACATCTAATATTTAAAGATATACAAAATGTGTTTGTGAAGTTATAATGATGTGCATGATACAAGGACAAGAGCTGTACACTTCATGGATACATATACATTACATACATTATGTGTTGGTACAACTACCTGTATCACGTAGACAGTAGTGTACATTCGTATCACTACAAGACGCGAAGCGTTGAGTTGTGATGCGGAATGTATGGAACTGTCGGGATGTGATACAGGTAGTTGTACCTACACTTAAATGTATGTAATACGTTTATCTAAAATTAAGAGCAGATCAAAACTGAATGTTAATTTTTTTAAATTTAACATTCAACGAAGCATTGGTTTATAAAATATAGTCCCTAGCGTCACATGCATTATGACGTCTTATTTCATTCAAAGAATGAAAGTCATTCAATGAATCATTGGTTGTACCATTCATTGTGACATCAAGAAGTAGTTTCGACAAAAGTACATCTTGTATCAGATATATAGATGATACAAGGTTTTTTATCACAACGCTTGTATGGATATTTTTTCAGATTTTTACTAAATACATACTTAATTTTAGATAAATAATTTTATCTGCACTGATGAGACATAATTATTCCTATCAACATCAACAATGCCCCAAAACTGCCAGAAAACTGATGAAAGCTTTCTTGAGTAAAGAGTCTGAAAACTACACCCCTCCCCATCTATCAAAATAAACAATTTCCCAAAACTTTCAAGAAAATTGATGAAAGTGTTTTTGAGTTAGAGCCTGAAAACTTTAACAATCTGGAAAAATTACATTACTAGTCAAAATCCAAAAAAAGTAAAGATACATTACTAGTAGTCAAACATTTACTGATAGTAAAACAAACTGTTAATATAAATTAAGAAACATATTAATAAATTTGTTCCCCAAAAGTCTCTGTCATTTAAACGAGAGATATTGTGACAATCACTATACCTCCATAGCCAATTTGGATTGCTAGTCTAGTGAGCTTTGCCTGCAACACCGACTTCTCTTTACGACCAGATTCTTGTGGAGCTGCTTTCTTTTCTGGTTCCTCTGCATGACCCACTTTGTTGTTGACAGAGTTAGCATTGGAGTTTGTGGAATGATGGGAGTTTCCTGTAGGTGCATCAACTGCACTTAGATCTATAACAAGAAAATGTTATTTGTAACTTGCTGAAAATTTTCCTATTCCTTTTTTTTAAAATAATTTTTTTTTGTTAGGTATAAAAAAAAATGCAAAATAGATATATAGGGAATTGTTTTCCCCTACAACATCTATTTATGATTTAACTGAATGACATGTTTTCCTCATGTTTCTTTTTGTGTGGGTCCCAAGTAATTAGATTTTACATGGTTTGTTCTACCCTCACCTTTCATCTTTAACAAATAGTTTGTGATACTTTACATCTTTAAAATAAAGTCAAATTCTTACTTTTATTTGGAAAAACCTGACTAAAAGGATTGTATCACTTGTAGAACTAGTTTTATGTACTTCGAACAAAACTAGAAACTTCAAATGGTACTGTCATGTCTACTTATCTACTTACTAACAGCAAACTATATTGCCATGCATAAAATAAGTACTAAATCTGCTCCCATGATTATTTGTTAACAAAATGTATTATGTATCATTATCCTATAGTGTTTTATTGTTTCAGTTACTATAATATGGGAACAGGTGTTCCAGATGTGGAACTATTCAGTGGATTACAAGAAATTTACCCAGTGGCCAGACACTGTCTTGGTTATTTACTACTAGAAATGTTGCCATTATCCGAGACCACTGAGCAGTAAGCTGACCTATTAAAACTTGTTTGGCCATTTCTAATTTCTGAATTAACTCCAGTTAAATGTTGCCATTATCTGAGACCACAGAGCAGTAAGTTGACCTACTAAAACACTGCTTTTGGACATTTCTAATATCTGAATTTACTCCAGTCTCCAATATGTATAAAACAGGTCTGACTATTGATTCTTACAAATCCTACAAATTACTCAAGTTTTAAAAAATGAAGTCAAACAAAAACATAGCTTTTCATGCTAATTATCCCATATTAAATTCCTGTTTAATATCTTGTTCAAAATTAGCTCCAATCAACAAACCATGTCTTTATATGATTGTTTTTCAAATGATTGCTGTAGTCAATTTTGCTGTTCTCACTGCAACCATCTTATTACAAAATCGTGTCATTTTAATCTGGTCAATGTGCAAACACGAATACAGTAGGGTGAAGCAGACATGCCGAAATATATAAATATAGACACGTACCCATTTTAACAGCTGCGTCACTAGTAAGCACTAATAAAGAAAACAAAAAGTCAAAATTAAAAATCATTAAATATAAATAAATCTGAAAAATGGTACATACATGTATATCAAAATCAATTACAAATGATATTATAAATATCTAAAAATGTGTAATAAAATGAAAGGAAACAACAGTGTGTACAAATATAACATACATCAGCATATTCAAAAATATATATTTTAAGGCATGCATGCTTAAATAAATAAAATTTATTTTTATTTGTGAGTTTTGTCCCAAGTTAAAACTTTATTAACTGAGCAATTTCAAAAGTTGAATAATATTGATAGAGTTGTCTCTCTTTGCACAGTTGCAGAGTTGTTATATCTGGGTCTGACCTAAAGTCCCCAGATGTTGCACAATGTTAGTCAAGAACTACAACATCTGGTCATTCTATTCAACCTATGTTTGGATGAATCATGCATGAGTTAGGTAATTATTTCTATCTTAAACCATGACCTTGGGATATATATGATTTCAGACATTACAAAATCCAAGTGTTTTTCCTGTTGATAAAACATGCTTTTTCATTCCCTAAAGTTGTCATAATTTAGCATATTAATTTTCCGGCCTGTCACCATAAACTTACACATTGAATTCCCATTCCTATCTGAATAAAAGTAAATTCTTTTAATATTTTAACTTGTCAAATTTGTACTAAAGTGAAATCGTTGTAATTCCAAATACTAGAATCCATTTACCATTCCCTGCACCAAATGACACCAATGCTTTCAGAGGCTCTCATATTGCAAAATTCCAATTTTTAAACATAAAAAAAATGATTTTTGTAAATCTGTCAATTTGAGGGTACTTCAACTTTAGATTATGTTGGATAGAACAGTTATTTAGAACAAACATTATACAGATTAATGATCAAACTTTCTTTCCCAATAGGCACCTACAAGAGGTTGATCACAATATCTGAATTGTTAACTCAAACAGTGAGCAAGACTGCCCCACCTACACAAACAGTGAGCAAGACAGCCCCACCTACACAAACAGTGAGCAAGACTGCCCCACCTACACAAACAGTGAGCAAGACAGCCCCACCTACACAAACAATGAGCAAGACAGCCCCCTACACAAACAGTGAGCAAGGCCCCCCCCCCCATTTACTCAAACAGTGAGCAAGACAGCCCCCTACACAAACAGTGAGCAAGGCCATTCCCTACACAAATTGTGAGCAAGACAGCATCCTCCCCTTTACACAAAGAGTGAGGGTAAAACCTCCACTTTACACAAACAGTGAGCAAGACAGCCCCCTAGAAAAAAAGTCCAAATTGTAAGAAAAATCTCTATTTTCAAAGACAATGTAACTAGGAAGAGTCTGTGTTGCTCAACTGACTTACAAAAAAAAACTTTTTAAGAGACATGACTTTTCTTGCAAAGTTTGATATTAGGTGCTAAAGAGTTTCAGCAGCAGCAATTTGTAGGACAGTTTCTGAGAACTAGAGGCTCCCAGGAGCCTGTAATCGCTCACCTGGAATCCAAATGACTTAAACTATATTTAAATTTTTGAAATTAACAGTTTCAGTCTAGTTGTTATAGCTTTTAAGTTACTGTGCAAAAACTATACATTTCTTCAAAAAATTTGTTAAATACAATAACTCCTATAAGGTGCCATCCACAATTTCTGAAAATTAAATGGTTTTTAGGCATTGTCCTTTAGGGAACTTTAGAAATTTACAGTTTTACTCTACTAATAGGTGTGTTATAGACTAATTTATAATTAAAAAACTGTTCATATGTCCAAATTCATAACGAAAGGGCAATAACTCCTATAAAGAGTCATCTTGCAATTTTTGGACTAAGCAATCATTTGTAGGGCTTCTATTGCTGATCATTTGTGCAATTTACAGTTTTAATCTAGCTACTATAGTTTTCAAGTTACATAACAAAAATGGAAAATTTCATAAAATTGTCATTTAAGGGCAATAACCCCTATAAGGAGTCATCTGACAATTTCAGACCAATTAAATGAATTGTAGGGCTTTTTTTGCTGATCATTTTTGCAATTTATTATTTCACTCTAGCTGTTATGGTTTTTAAGTTACCGGACAAAAACGGAAAATTTCATAAAAAATTGCAATTTAAGGGCAATAACTCCTATAGTCATCTGACAATTTCAGACCAATCAAGTGAATTGTAGGGTCTTTATTGCTGATCATTTGTGCAATTTACAGTTTCAATCTAGCTGCTATACTTTTCAAGTTACAGGACAAAAATGGAAAATTTCATAAAAAATTGCCATTTAAGGGCAATAACTCCTATAAGGAGTCATCTGACAATTTCAGACTAATACAGTGAATTGTAGGGCTTGTATTGTTGATCATTTTTGCTATTTACAGTTTTACTCTAGCTGTTATAGTTTTAAAGTTACAGGACAAAAACGGACAATTTCATAAAAAATTACCATTTAAGGGCAATAACTCATATAAGGAGTCATCTGACAATTTCAGACCAATCAAGTGAATTGTAGGGTCTTTATTGCTGATAATTTGTGCAATTTACAGTTTCAATCTAGCTGCTATAGTTTTCAAGTTACAGGACAAAAACGGAAAATTTCATAAAAAATTGCCATTTAAGGGCAATAACTCCTATAAGGAGTCATCTGACAATTTCAGACTAATACAGTGAATTGTAGGGCTTGTATTGTTGATCTTTTTTGCTCTTTACAGTTTTACTCTAGCTGTTTTAGTTTTAAAGTTACAGGACAAAAACGGAAAATTTCATAAAAAATTACCATTTAAGGGCAATAACTCATATAAGGAATCATTTGACAATTTCAGACCAATCAAGTGAATTGTAGGGTCTTTATTGCTGATCATTTGTGCAATTTACAGTTTCAATCTAGCTGCTATAGTTTTCAAGTTACAGGACAAAAACGGAAAATTTCATAAAAAATTACCATTTAAGGGCAATAACTCATATAAGGAGTCATCTGACAATTTCAGACCAATCAAGTGAATTGTAGGGCTTTCATTGCTGATCATTTTTGCCATTTACAGTTTCACTCTACCTCGTATATTTTTCAGGTTATATTGTAAATACCAAAAATTTTGTCAAAAATCTTCAAAAAAGGGCAATAACTCCTACAAGAAGCCAATACACAACTTCGCACTAATAGCAACTATTGTAGACCTTAATGTGCTGATCAATTTGAAGTAACGGTTTTCTCTATAGCTATTATAGTTTTTTAGATAATGATCAAAAACCTGTGTTGACCCCCATGTTCTATTTTTAGTAACAGCGGCCATATTTGTCTGTTGATCAACACCCTGGGTACAAACTTGAAACTAGGAACACTAAGGATGATTGTGGCCAAGTTTGAAGAAAATTGGCCAAGTGGTTTCAGAGGAGAAGATTTTTTAAAAAGTTTACGACGGATGACGGACGACGGACGACAGACGACGGACGACGGACGCCAAGTGATAGCAATAGCTCACATGGACCTTCGGTCCAGGTGAGCTAAAAAGCAGTTTTTATGTTTGTTCCATGGTAGCAGCAATCTTGTATTTTGGATTGACACAAAAAAACCAAAAATTGGTAGAGGACCATACAATATCACATATGGTTCTGCAAAGCAGTTTGTGATAAAATGAATTTTGAAATTTCAGCGAATCAGAACCCATTTGCAGCTCTAGCAGCCTTGTTGAATTTCCTCTAGGCTCATAAAACTTTAAATAATAAGATTACTATCTAAGATTCTCTCTTCATAATTTGGCTTCATTGTGTGGAGCAATTTCCAAGAGGAAGTTGTTTCTAGGTTTCTCCCATAAGGTCCTATGTTAAACTAAGTCCTGCAATGGCAGCCATTTAGGATTTTGGATTGGCACAAAAAATGCAAACTTTGCAGAGGACCATACAAGGTACATCTATGCAATATTTCAAATCAATCTGCCATGCCGTTTATGAGAAGAAGAATTTTAAAATTCAACCAATCAGAAGGCATAAATGGCCCTGGCAGCCATGTTTCAGATTTGATCAGCACCAAAAACTCAACCTTTGTAAAGAACCACCCAATAAACATTCTTGCCAAGTTTGGTACCAACTGGCCAAGTGGTTGTAGAGAAGAAGATTGAAATGTAAAAAGTTTACTGTTGCAGCCGCCAACGACGACTACGACGGACACCAAGTGATGAGAATAGCTCACACAATGAGCTAAAAACAATGAGGTCTTTTCTGAAATGAGGCTACCATTCTTAAACAACTTGTAGGACTAAAATATCCTTCACAAAATATGCATCTGAACCCGAGTATCTAACAAGAAACCAAACAAAACACCTCATATAAGTTGTGATGAAAAGATCGATACTGGGCAGAAACAAAAATTTAAATGAACCCTGACTGGAGAAAACCCAACTTATACTTACATTTGGGATTTATCTGTACAAACTATAAGCAAGCAGATTTCTATATCCTAAATGTCCCCAAAATGTCCTTTGTGGGGTTTATAATAATTAGTTAAAGGGCTATCCAGACACATATCTAATCTTTCGTTCATTTGTTTGTCTTCTTTTAAGATGAGGGATAAAGAGAGAAAAGGGGCAGGGGTGATTTGCAAAAGGAGGGGCAGAGGATTGTGTAGATAAATGTCATCCAAGATACCAAGGTTAAAAGAATTTTCTACACCAGATGAATATTTCATCTAATCAAGACTCTTCAGTGGTGCTCAAATCCAAAAATATTAAAATCCACAAGATTAAAATGTTTTAGAGTTCTTATCATCAAAATTCTAATCCAAAACGTTATACCTGGCTAAGGCTATCTACACCTTGAAAATTTGAAAAACCTTAGATTTTAAATATTTTTTGGATATATAAATATTTTTAAGGGGAGTAAATTTGCTGCCTACTGGCTATATTTTACAATTTTATGAATGGTGAGCCAGGCACTATGCAAAGCAATGACAAAATTTTAATTTGGCATTTTGAGATGGGTTCTAAAAAATGTGCTAAGGACTGTGCCTACAGAAACAACATTGAAATAGATGGATACAAGGATGAAATAATTGTTGTAAAATTATAAAATAACCCCATTTTAAAACATCATTTTTATTCCAATCCCTTCTGAGAGCCTCTTTTCACATAAAATCCAAATGGCATGCAGCTAATTTAGCCACCAGAGCATAAAGGCATAATAATGCAGGTTATAAAATATCCCAAAATCTCTAAGGAAAAAAAGAATTATACAGTTACAATGCCAAGAGCCTCTAAACTTGCGCAAAACTCTGACTTTTTTACTGTTTAAATTTTCTTATATATCTATAAAATTTTTAGAAAAATTGAGGACTCTTAGTACTGTGGAAGTAGTGCTTTTAATATATAGACTAAAAGCACTACTTTATTATATATCAAAACAGATTGCGCCAAGGGACTTTCCATTAAAGAACATGTCCATTTTTGAAAAGAAATATGATAATCCTTTTGCTGATAGTACTAGCAAGAAGAAAAATGCCTTTTTAAGATACTGCTTAAATTGCTTAAACTGCATTTTACCATTTCGTTCTTTAATGGAAATAACCACAATAAAAAAAGAAATATTAACAATATATAGCAGTAAAATCAGGAACCAATCAAACGCAAGATAAAGATATGTTATGCTTCAAAGAAACAAAGAATAAAAGAATAGAAGAATAAAACAGTTAGATCAAAAGTGTTATGTGATATATATATATATGTATAAAGCGACATTAAAAAGTAAAGGTGAACACAGGGATGCTTTAAGGCAAGGTGGAAAAGTTGACTTTTGATTGACATAACAGTTTGTGACTTCGTTTATCCACTCTGTTACAGACAAAATATTTACCCCTTTTATATATATATTTTTTTAAATAGTATTTTTCCAACAAACTAAAAAATCTTTTATTCAGTTTAACTGAACAATTATTAATTGACAATGTAATGGTAAGAATAAGACTAGATTGTTTTTAAAAATTTAAAAAGTTTAATTCTGCAACCGAGACAAAATATTTTGGATAGCAATTTCTGTACGTGGATCCCACTGGTGTCCACTACAAGAAATTAGTTGCACTTCACTGAGAACTGACCTGGTCTTACTTTTTTCAAAAAAGTTTGTTTGAATGGTGTTTAATGCCACCTTCAGCAATTTTTCATCTATATCATGGTGTCAAATTTTTATTCAGCATCTCGTGAAAACCCCCAAAAACTGGCAATCCTTGTCAATTCAGTTTGGTGTCTATTGCACCCTCCAAGCAGTGTTGACAGACCCCTTTCAAAAATGATTTAACGAACAAGGTCTGTTCCTAACATTGTTTCTGTATAACATATGATAGGGTTCCCACAAGGAATTCCAGCTATTTCTTTCCCAAATAATTACTCGGTGCCAAAAAAAAAGGATGAAAAATTTAACTAAACTATATCCAATTTAAACCTATGCATTATGAGTAGAAAGAGCTATTTGAGCTCATGTACAACTACTGTTATGTTGTTTTTAAATGCTTTTCTTCATTCATCTTAGCCCAAAGACTGTTTAAGATATATCCACTTTTATAAACATTATTGAAATGCACAGCACAGCCTAATTTTACTTTAGGGTACCTAAATCATTTAGAGGATAGAATTTATCACAGGATAAGGGTCAGAGTAGGTTGGGAGTGAAGGTAAATAGTATGACGAATAGGTAGTGGGTCTTTTAAAGTAAAATTAGGCCCTTAGCACCAGTACTGCAAAGAGTGGAAAACAGGGAAGTCACATATACTGCACTCAATTTATGTATCTGAAAAGCATGCTGAATGAAAGTATAATATCAGTCTTCTAAGGAAGGGTCCAGATTTTGTGACATTTCTTATTCAAGCTTCAAAAAGGTTTGTGAATATTTTGACTTTTTCCCTTTCCTTAACAGCTACAAATACACTTTTTTTCTAAACTAAATAAAATTTTATCTGTGAAATTGAAAAAAGATAAAAAGAAAAAACTAACAGAACGAAAAGTGTACTGTGCTCTTTATGCTAAAACATGCATGATTTTGTACCTGATATTTTAAATGGTATACCCAACCTGTACTGCAAGTTTCTATGTACCAAGATGTCTTACTACTTGCTGATTATTATAGCACCAGAGAAAATGTACTACTGATTAACTTGTTTTGGACATGTTTTGGAATGTTTTTTGAAATTTTCTACTCAATCCATTTATGCCTATGGAAGATGTGAGGACAAAAGAAACTCTTTTTAAATAATCACTTTGAAGTTTTAACTTTAGGAAATTCTATTTTTGCATCAATTATTTATTCAAAACTTTTTTCTGAATCCAACAAAATTCAAGTTTACTCACATTTCCAAAACAAAATAAAGCCATTCAACAAAAGGGCAGGCAATGGGGAAAGGAATGGGTGTGGTCACCTTCACTGATACTTTGCAAAACATTCTGAAATAAGATCAACATTGTGTGTCACTAGTGTCTGACATACCTACCAAATGCCAGATAGGAGTGAATATTTGTGACAATACAGAAATCAAAATCTTCCGTCATTCCACAGAAGTAAACTTTATGTGAATAGTTTTGGTGAGAGAATTCAAATGTATCATTTTCCAAGGAATGCTGACCTTATTTCGTGAGACTATCTATTAAAATTATATAAAAAGGGAGGTAACCGACTTACATGGTACGGTCTGTCCGGCAGTGTTAGTCTGTGAACCTGCAAGCCAGAGTCGGGAAGGAAGCATAGTTATAAAAATCAACGTAACAAATATCCCGAAATCATAATAAGGTTGATCACTTCAAAAATATACTTCACTGATTCAAAATGTCAGGCGAAAATAGATTTGGGATAGGAAACAGCCAAGCAAATCTATTTCTTCCTTTTCAAATCAAAATCTAGTGCAAGACTATTAAAAAAAAAATTATGAAAAGGTCTACACAGTAAAAGACAAAGTTTAGAATGATACTATTAAGCTATAACTACTAGAACATGATGAAAACATTTTAATGGCAACAGTGTACTACACTCCTCCCCACACTAGATTTCAGGAATCAGTTAAGTAGTTTTGGTTTATGAAGTGCATAAAATTTCATTGTAACACAAGACTATTATCATATTATACTTGTTCTAAAGGTCTAAGAGATGTGTGCAGGTGCATATAAGTACATTACGTAGAAACACAATAGGAGAAAAAAAAAAACAAAAATCAGTACTATCTAAAACAACAAAAACAGCAACCAATTTTCTGTAACTTTACAATCATACAATGTTCAATTTGAAAACACTTAAAAAATAAAAAAAATACAGATTTTCAAATTAAACCAATTACAAAATCTAGGAATAACAGGCTTCCTGTATTAAACATTCGGAAGAACTTGAAGCAAGCCAATATTTTTTTTATATCTTCTGCTATGTCAGCTAGCAGCAAAATATTCCCAACCTGCAAAATGTTCAAATGCCATTTTTCAAACAAAGTCTAGGTCATATTTCCCTGTTAAAAAAAGGTGACTTTTGTTGAATATTGAAAATTGTTTGCTACTTTCTTACAACATAAGAAAAACTGAAAAGTTAGGCACAGTACTTTACCTCGATACGCCACTATTGTCACATCTCAAAGAAAAAAGAACGCCAAGTCAGTTGTGCTCATCCAATACATTATACGTAATATGGGTACTAATTTTAATGCAAAGATGACTGTTAAAAATTGAATAGAAACTTTTTTTTTCACAAAAATTTATGCATCTGAAATTGGTACCCTTTGACAAAAAAAAGAAAGATATGATTATTATTCTTATCATTATTATTAATTAAATCAAACAATAATAAAACATATAACTGTTACACATGTGCTAAAAAAAAAAATAACACGAACTGAATAATGAAAACTAAATATTTGTACATGTATCCGAATTGAGATTTATTTTCCAACAATCACTGTGATGATGAAATCAAATGTTTGCTTGCAGAAAACCAACACAAATTTCTAGGAATAAAGCTAACCTAGAAATTCTTGTTGGCATGATGTCAAACTATAAAAAAAGATCACCTGCAAATACCAAAAAATATCATACTACAAAAAGAATCTGTAAAATACCAATAAAAACAATGTCAAAATAGGAAGACAACAAATATTTTGCCTACAAAAACCTTAACAACTTTCTACACAAACTTTAGAAAGCTACCTCCAAGAACCATGGAAAGCTATTTACAAAAGAGTAGGAAATCTACTTGCACACATTATGAAAAATATCTTAGAAACCTCACTTTATATCGCTACAAGAACAATTTTAAACATCTCAAATCTAAAATATATTTGTGCTTGTACTGTGAATCAGAGATCAATGTCAAACTCTGAATACTACAACAGGATGTTGCCTATAAGGAGGTCCTGGAAACAAAATGTCAGAGTCTGGTTTATGAGAAGTTCATGAAAACACAGTGTCAAACTAGGGTCTATAAGAAGTCCTTGAAAGCACCATGTCAAACTCTACTCTATAAGAGGTCCTTTGAAAGCACAATGTCAAACTCTGCTCTATAAAAAGTACTTTGAAAGCACAATGTCAAACTAGGGTCATTCAAAGTCCTTGAAAGCACAATGTCAAACTCTGGTCTATAAAAGGTCCTTGAAAGCAAATAGTCAAACTAAGGTCATTAGAAGTACTTGAAAGCACTATGTCAAACTAAGGTCATTAGAAGTCCTTGAAAGCACAAGGTCAAACTAGGGTCATTAGAAGTCCTTGAATGCACAATGTCAAACTCTGGTCTATAACAAAACCGTCCTTTCAAGTCAATAACCAGTTTCCACAGCATCAAATCCTAAAGGTTATCATGAAACCATCTTATAAATTCTAGATCTAACCAAATAAAACTGGATTTCATTGCATGGAGCAATTAGCAACATGAAATTCCAAGATATGCTGAAACCACAACAAATCCATCAACTGAAAATTCTAAGGATAGGTGGCCAGCACAGTGATTCTTGGAAGACAATCTCTAATGAGCACAATGACAAAACATGTATACAACAACTAGTATCTCAGTACACACTTAGTCACATGAAGTAAGTATGTACTGGATAGCATGGCATAGAAACCATTATATGCCAAATACCCTCAAGTTATTAGCTGTTATTTTAGTTCATGTACATGTATAATTGACACTTGTTAATTTTTTAAGGCTTATTGTTCAACATTTGAATAGCTTAATCAATTGATTACCTACAAAATAAAATTATCTCAATCTTTAACTGTTTTTCAAAATTGATACAAGGCATTTCAAATATTGAGAGAAGATACAAGTACATATCCAACATTTCCAATGAAACTTAAAACTTAAAATTTTAATGCGATTTTAAAGCAATCAAGTGATAAAGGTCATCACAAATTCAACAACAGACCGTTGGATTTTTAAATTTAAATTTAAGTCAAGTTCATAGCACTTTAATGTTTCATTTAAGGACTTTAGAAATAGGAAAATAATACTTATACTGACAAAATGTCAAAGATTATAGTCTTACAAATGATTCTGTTTAATAAACTGCAGCAGAAATAATATTTCTTCCTATAAAGAAAATCAATGACCATTTTTAAGATATTTGGTTATGGTGTGTTGATGCACTAGTAGTTAAAGCAGAACTTATGACCTAATCAGGAGTAGAATGGAACTGTTTATTATCCTGTCTGAAATCGTCCTTCTATTGCTTCTGCCGTAGAGATTTATGTGAACTTACTGGTTTTCTATCAATGTTAGAGAATAGAGATCGATCATAGCTTATACAATACAAATATTTACAGTGTGATCTGCTAATATACCGAAAGGATATTGCATGATAAATTAAATTACCCATCTCTACAGTAACTTTTTATTTATTTCTTCCTGATATTGGTTCTTTCAATTATGTAACCTTAGCGTTTTGTTTTTTTGTTTTTTTCTAGTGTTTTTGAGTTACATTACAATTATTACAAAGTCATTTTTCTCATGTTATCATTTACATATATATTTATATAGGTTGCCTTGTTGAGATTGTGTCCTTAGATCTGGACATTCACAAAGGTAACATGTAATTTCATAAATAAAAATTTTTATCTTTATATTCATGGATCATACATAAAAGTATATATACTACCAAAATTATCTTAGGTTTCATCAGGGTTGAAATATATTATAATTTTGTTTTTCTCTAACAAAAAATCTCCAGAATTATGAAAAACAAAAATTGACCATAAGCAGTTTATTAGGTTAAGTTGCCTCCCCTGAAGAGTCGAAATCAATCTTCCCAAGGACAATCAACTTGTCAGAATATACGGTCCAATTATCGATTCAATCTTACAATATTATTTACAATATCTGTCACTTTTTATTTATCTTCATCATATTAGTAGTGAACATGTTTTATTCAAATTCCTTCCAGATTTTCATGTGTGTATTCATTTTATAATTTCATTTTAGGGTTTTTTTTAATTGCTAAATCGACTTTTTAGACTAATTTTTATGCTTGCCAATTTATTTAAATTAAATATTCTTTTAACTAAGTAAAATTAACTTGTTTTCCAATAAATAAGAAAATCTATGAATTTATCTATGAAGCCAATATTTATTTATGTATTACTTTAATATTCACCAGATGTTAGTATTTCAACTAAGTTAAAAATGTCAGTTTCATTGACGAAAGAGTAAAATACTGCATTGAGAATCAATAAAAAAATTAAAATGTGCAATATACAACATACATTCCAGCATAAAAACACCATAATTTAACATGCTCAAACACCAACCCATTTAACTAATACATGTTAGTATTTTATGCAATGCAAGTGTATAATATTTACTGCTATAAAACTAATGTTTGGACTTCCTATTTGAGGGTCAAAACCAACAGATTTTAAATATAATGGTCAATATATACAAACAAATATAAATAATGTGTTTCAATTTTAAGTAGCAAATTTAAAATTACACATTGTGCTGTATTCTGCCTGTCATTGTTACTTTGAATTTGTTACAGGAGAAAAAAATCATTATAAAACAAAGATTGGCAAATAAGTAAGGTTTTTAATCAATTAATTCAAGGTTTTTGTTCTCGCTTGACTCATTAGAAACTGCCACGGAAGAAAAGCCCCCGATGAACATTACATGTGTATTAAAAGATGCAATCTAACTTTATAATTTACCTCATCATGGAAACATAAAAAAACCTCTAATCGAACAATAATTATGAAAAATATGGATAAATCAAATATGAGCAGGGCTCGCGCTGGGTAAAAATTATAGGGAGAAGTCACTTCTCTTTTGGGTGGCTGACAGGGAGAAGTGAGGATAGAACAGGGAGAAGTGGGTGGAAAACAGGGAGAAGTTGCAGTATACATGTATGTCGCAAACGCGCCCTGTTTACTTTGTTTTTTTTTTTTTAATTAGTGTTGGCATTTGCATTTTTATTATGTTTTTTTAGCAGTTCAATTTATTGAGGATAAAGTATCAAAGATTTGATTAACTGTTCAGTATACTTATTTCACACATTTTCAAAAATACATGTATTAAACATAACAATAAAAAAAGAATCAACTGTCACAAAACTGTTCATTAAATTAAATGTTTCTTTGTCATTGATACACAATTTGATTGATTTATAATGAAGTACTATTAGAACTAGAAGAAGAAAATTACATCATTGTGACACATAATATAGTATGTAAAATTGTAAAATTCACTATTAAAAGTATTTAAACATATTTAACTTAAATTTGTTTTAAGTAACTGCCAAAAAACTATTTTTACTACGTGTCTATTATTGCAAAACGCATTTCACCACTATCATCGTAGTATATTTGCAATCTTCGGCACCAAATTCATATCCGCTCCGGAAATTTTCACAAATTCTTGTGCTCTGAACTGGTTTTCGGTTATATTGTAAACCTACGCTTTATATACCAAATAAAAATTAAAAGGGTACCAGTTCAACTTTGGCGCGTAAACATAATAAACATGACGCGGTATCAAAAATGTGAAGATTTCTTACCAAAGTGGGAATAAAATTTGAAAGGCGACATTAGGCGATTCTACAAAATGAAAGGGCGACTTCACTTGCTTTTGAAGATGATCGACGGCGAAGTGGGACCACGATAAGGCGACTTCTTCGCCCGAGTCGCCCTCCAACGCGAGCCCTGATGAGTTGAATTTGTTTATGCATCCAAAAATATTTTTATTCAAAAGAGAACTCGATACTATATCAGAGTTATATACTTGATAATTAGAATTTTTCTGTATGTTATGACATCAAAATGCAAGCTAAAGCTGCAATATGAGACCTATAATTCTAACAAAACAATTATATCATAGTATTTTTTTCCAAATCAATGAAAATTTTCTTTATAATTTAAGTGTCAAATATAATCAAAATTGTTAATTTTTTAAGCAGACTATTTTATTGGAGTTCAATATACCTCATGGAGTATTTACAACAACCCAAAGATACTGTCGATTATATATTAAAATTCAGCTTTAAATTTGATAATAGATATAAGTCGTAATGACAAGCACAAAAGCACAAAAGTGACAAAAGTAATTATTTTTTCTTTAAACATTTCCCTGGGTTGTTAACCCATGGCTGAACCCATCATTTCTGACTGTGGGTTCACAGAAATTGACATTTTCCTTTTCATGTTTATTCTAGACTGACCAATTAGGAGGTTGGTAATGGACATCAATCTCCTTATTTGGAGATAAAAAATTTTAAAAACGATAAAGATATGAATGAACCAATAGATTAACAAGTGAAGACTAATGGAATCAGCCATGAATTGCATACATTGAACATTTCCATACATGTATCATTTAAACTTTTATATAAAACTTTAAGTATGAATAGTACAAAAATTTGCATACCAACAGTTTAATGCATAGTAACAACAGATCTCCAGATTGCACTATCAAAATCAGTATTTTGCTATTAATAGATTCTGCATTAAAGCAAGATGCACTAGTTCTGATACATACACTTTAAACCAAGATTCTGAACAAGTACTTATAATCTGATCATGCTTAATGTTACCCTTAAAGAAATGTACTTTTTGTTTTATAATAGTGATTTAAATATACCTTCTTTGCCCCCATCAGCCTTTTTCTTTTCTGGTTTCTTTTCTTTTTCCGTGTGTTCTTCTTCACCTTGTGTGGCTCCCAAAAGAGCAAATATAATACCAGTTTGTGAGTTAACACCAACAGCTGTAACCAACATCTTTCCACTGCCCTCCATGACATGAGTACCTAACAAAGAAACCAGCAAATTATAAATAAATATTCTCTTTTCTGAAGACAAGATTACATCTTCTGAGAGTTTAACAATCGTACAGTTTGTTTAGGACCATTCTGTTTGCATGGAGTGCACTGATGTCTTAACTGAAAAAACAACAAAAAACACAAATTGTAGGATTACAGAAGTAAAATGTTGCTGAAATGTCTGTTTGAATGGAGTTTAATGCCATTTTCATGTGTAGTACACTGAGACAATTCAGCATTAACACAGGCATCCCTTTTAAAATTGACATACCGGTGATGAAATCCTTAATTTACCTTACAACAATGATGTAATGTTTCAGCCTTTTTATAAAGATTCAAATTTAAATTTTTTGTCAAATTGGCAATTGTACTAAACTTGTTATTACTGAACTCCGACATTATAAACTACAAAAAATAATAAGCAAAAGCCATTTTTTTTAATTAATTAGATAGTGTCATTTCTCTTGGAAACTTTGTTTTATGGTATGCTGACATCATGCCTTTGCTATAAATACACAGCAATGCAACAGCAAGTACCAATTCTGTAAATCATTGCATTTCTGGCAACTTTTAGCCTCTAGAAGCTGTCAGTGTAACCAAAAAATAATGAAATAAGGCTTAAATTATACTAACATAGCAAAACATGATAATTTTGCCTATTAAATATACAATTTCCCATTATTCTATGCACAGAACTCATTTCATTTTGCTACCTCTTTTGTGGTATAATTGTATACTAGCATAGAGCTTCAGAATGTTTCTATAGTGAATATCGATTTATTGCGTGTGCCTAATGGTCAGTTTTGTACGGTAATATTGTCAACGTTTATTGATCATAAAAGAATATCTAAGACACATATTGTATATACAATGAAGACCCTGCCGCCACATTTCCGTACGAATTTTAGAATTATGAGTTCAATTTCCTAAGTGTCAACATCATTAATTCACTGTCATTTAAAGACTGCATATTTTACTGCTAATTTACAATTAGTTGGTTTGTTGTTGCTAATACTAGTTTTATTTAACAAACCTAGGTGACATGCATTTCGTTTTTTAACTGACTTAAGTTATCAAGAAACCTGTATAACTAATTGGAATATATGTATTCAAGTGTTGGCGATAATCCAGTCAATATGTTGGTTCTGACCATCAGATTATAATGATCAAGTGTATATTTCTAAAGTATTTGGAAAACACTTTTCTGAAAAAATAAACAGAAACTGGTCTGTTCAAGCTTTAAACAGTCAACAAATTGTTAAGCCAAACTTCTATTCATTTGAATGCAACATACCGGTACTTGTTTTATTGATTGATTAGATGTTTGCTTTTTGTCCAGCAAGAGCAGTATTTCAGCTATATTCAGGAGAAGTACAGGATCACAAACAATAAATCCATTTGAGAATGATGGATCAAAGGCAAATATTTAGAATGAAACTGGAAAAGTATGGATAATAGGTGATAGTTGTTTTAGCAGCTACGAGCATACTCTTATCGACAAAAGGCGTCTATGATGAAAGGACCATGGCAATCTCCAAACACGTTACCCACTGTGGTCTGCACTCAGGCTTTCTGTACTATGATGACCTGACAACCCCCAACCAAAAGGCCTCCACTATCCATCAACAAAGGACACACAGGGCAGCTCTGTGAACCCTCACAGTAGGGTCCAAGCATACTTGTTTTAATTTTATTGAAAAATTAGTTTTATTGTGAATAAACATTAAGTTTTGTTGTTTTTATGGTTCAAAAATTACCAAAAGTTTATTGAACAAGAGAATTATTCTTGTTACTTCAAAAGATATAGGAAAACTTGATATTCCAGTTGAACATTCAAACTTTAAATCTCCCCACCCCCAACAAAAAAACCAGCGCTGATAAATGGAAGTTTTAAGGACCAAATATCTTCACAAAAATAACAATTGCAACACTAAATCTTTTAAATGATGAAGAAATGCATGTTATATTTTCAAAATGAAATTAAACAAATGTGAAAGCAATGCTTCACAAAAGTTTTACATGGATGTCAACTGTGTGAAAAAAATCTAAGTATTCAGTAAACAGGCAATTGATGACAAAGGAGCTAAAATTACAATACACCATATCGTACAATAAGATAAAGCAATATGGAAAATATCCACACACAAAAAATAAATTTAAAAAAAAACGAACAGACAAGGCTAAAACAGTATAACCCCCTCTTCTTCGAGGCAGGGGGATAATTATTCAACAAATAAAACATAATGGATAGTTAATTGGTTTGATGTAATTACTAATCTGTATCAAAACCTAGCATTTCCTCAGCGGTAAGGTACAGTCATGATTTATTTGTAATTTTAAGTCATTCTAATGTAGGTGCCATCCTCTGAATTGTCATTTAATATCAATACTGTATACATTTAATATTTATTGTAATATTTTCCTTGTAATAAAAGTACTCAAATACCTGACAGTAGGACTGGGTTTGTGCTCTCCCCTTTCTTGACATGATCTGACTCTCCTGTTAGTGAGCTTTCATCTACTTTCAAATCATTACTTTGTATAATAATACCGTCTGCTGGTAAAAGGTCACCTGAAATTGACAAACAAAAAAAGATGATCAACTGGACATAAGTGTTAGTTGGCACACTGTATATACATCTGTGTATAAACTAATGTTAGTAAAATAAAATAGAAACTTTCTACACTACACAGAAACAACGCAATGCACAACTGCAAGCTTATAATAAATGAAATAATGCAATTGGTGCAAGACCAACAAATATCTGTAATTGATAGAAAAAAAATTCAAGGTGCCAAGGGAAAATATTCTTGTACATTGACAAAAATAGTCAATGAATAGTTCTGATATTATTATATTTTAACATAGCGGGGAAATCAAATACTAGATTTACAGTACAATCAGCCATTTTAACATAGCGGGGAAATCAAATACTAGATTTACAGTACAATCAGCCAGAACTTTGTACATGTCATTATCAGAAACATAAGAGAATCTGATGACATTTTCTATGTTGTCCTCTGTAAACAAATGTCATGTGATTTCCGTTACATCATGTGGATACAACATGATACTCGATCAATCATATAACTTAAGTGTGGGAAATTTAATTAATGGTCCTGATGGCAAAAAATTCAGATTTTATTAATTTATTCTTTTTCTAACAACATAGTAATGTCACAATATTATAAAACAACAATAAACAGAAATAAGTGTAATACTTTCTTGATCTCCACACATTTGCCTCCATGGATAATTTTGATCTTAGAAATACAAAACAATAATCTACATTTACCGGTATCAGAAGTAAAAATGAATTTAATGTATTTAAGATTTTAAGAATGTAAATATTTCTAAATGTAGATCATCTTGTATATCAAAGCCTAATTAGTAAAGGTTTCCCTGTCTATTGTAATTCCATGTTTCTCAGTGGAATGCAGCAGAAGATCAACCTGTTATTATAATCAAAGGTTTACAGAACACAACCTATACAAATGGTCTTCATCTTGGCAGCTGATCAGCAGATAAAAATAAACAGACAACCTTAATTCACCTATGTAATTTATATTCTTCCGACTGAAACAATGGTTTTGTTCTGCAAAAACCAGAGTTAAAATTCAAATACAATAGGGTCTTAATCTCTACCATTCACTGGTCACAGACTGATTGTCAGACATGTGCAAGTTAGCCAATGAATTCAACAGGTTAAAAAGGTTCAGTTTTCTATAAGGATGTCAATTTTTATTTTTTGACACTTACAAAAGTAAAAACAATATTTTTTTACTTAACAGAATAGGATACAAAATAACTAAGGTCATAATGATGTATAAATTCAAGGATTCTGTTCCCAGTCTGCCTCATTTTTTAAAAATTTCTAAAATAACATTTTGAACAAAATATTACCAACATAAATTT
This sequence comes from Limnoperna fortunei, assembly GCA_944474755.1. NCBI lineage: Eukaryota > Metazoa > Mollusca > Bivalvia > Mytilida > Modiolidae > Limnoperna > Limnoperna fortunei. The sequence continues at coordinate 55,348,645 of OX104111.1, read as the reverse complement.
CTGAAATTTATGGACTGTCTTGTCTGATTTTGGTTCTGTTATATTTGATTTTCAGGTATCTTCCAAATTTTAATAGATTTTTATACAAAAAAGAAAACATCGTTAGAAACATTGTTATAAATGAATCAAAAGAAAGTATTAATATTTGATTTCATAATATATAAATATTTGTATATTTGTCTAAATATTTCCGTGGTTTTTAAGAGGTTGAGATGAAATCATCATTAGTGCTATACTGTATACCGTAGCATGACGATGTATTTACTGTGTACAAAAGTCAATAAAGATTGAATTAGAAGCAAGAGTAAATGTAATTTGGTTCTGTATAAAGCAAGGCTTCCTAGTTACATTTATTCAATAAATATTGACATATTTCAACTTCATCTAAATCAAACTTAAATGTCCAACCACAGAAAACAAAAGGGTAAGCAGAGTTCTGAATCTGGTTTAACGGTCAGGAAAAGCTTATTGGATTACTGCTTAGAATTGTTTCAGAATTACTTATAAACGAGGTACTTTTCAAAGGATCTTAAAATGTAAGTAAAAGGTCTTGCCCTGAAAAGCTATATCATCACAAAAAGTTTACTTAAACATTGTTTTGCAATTGCTGACAAGACTAAATTCAAATTATTATTTTCATAATGAAAACCTTGTGGCCTTTAATACAGCAATACATGTTTATATTATCCATTACACCAAAGAGTATATTGATTCCAGAAGCCAAAGGTCATGTATTTGAACAATATTTCATTATTACCATGGCAACCAGCAGCCTTGTTACATCATAAAGTTTAAAAACTGATCAGTGACCTTATTAAAATGTAATACATTGTTAGGTATGAATTTGTTAAATGTAGTAAATGGTTTTTTTAAACAGTTAATGCAGCAAGGTTGAGTTAACTGCAGCATCTCAAACATAACAACATTAACCAAAACTGAAATTGTTACCAGCATCTAAAATGACAAATACTATTGATTCTGTAAGCTCATATTCTTATACAAATAATATTTGTCTAATTTGTACACAATATATATAACTGACTGCCTGACATACACAACAGCCTGTAGAACATTGCAAGTAATACATATGAATCCACCACATGGAGAGATCATAATTCAGGTTGTTCCAAATAATGCCAAACAAAAATAATATACAAATCATATATAACAACACTCAAAGGAAAAGAAACAGTTTTGAATTCACGAAATTTTTAACAGGGTCCTATTTTAAAAAAGGAAAACGGATTCTCCAGTGGAAATTTACAACCACATAAAAAAATCATGATGGATATTCTGTATGGTTAAGCTGCATCTTATTCTCTATTTAAACAAATTATAGTAAATAGTGTCAAGTTGGATATATTGATTGTTTGAATCAAGCTGGTCATAGCTATGTTCTTTTGGCATGGTAATGAAGGAAAATTAGCTTTCAAAGCCTTAGTTTCCAATTCATTTACCTCAACATCTATTACTTAAACAAGAAAGTTAGTCGGGCCATTCCCATGTAAGCACCCGTCATAATTTTTTAATCATACGATATCAAAACATGGTTGCTAAAGCTACGATAAAGATATGCATGTAGCTAAGTAAAAACATGCATGTTACCACAACAAATGTATTGGAAAATTATCACAAAATTACCAGAAAATACCGGTTATTGCATAAATAAATCTATGTTTATTTAGATCACTTTCCACAATGCTTAATGTTTATTGATTTTAAATTTCAATGAATAGAAAAAAATTGGTATTCATAAATATTTATATTGATTACGTTGCTATGTAATTGTAACAAATTCAACACGCTAACAATTTACATTGTGCCCTTTCAAACCTGACGTATACTAACAAGTATATTCCAGTACAAGCTGCCTCGGATCAATAATCAAATCTTCTATTAATTGATTTTTTATTTTCTTCCTTGTTTTGTTTTTCTACTAAATGCAATTCCTTATTTCTGTAGGGAAAAGCCAGAATGCAATAAAAAGAGTTTTCTAAATTAAATAAAGTGTTTTCTTATCAACGTAGATTCTACCTCTACAACAAAAAGACCAATTGCAGTATCCTTTTGATCAATTTTTTACTGAAAGAACTGAATATATTCCATGTGCACATCAAGTTTTCATCAACAATGTTGTCACTATACATTGGAGTCGGATGTATCCATGATTTATAATAGGTCTTTGTCCATGTATAAAGTCAATAGAACCTCAAAAAAATTTAAAACCAGAGGTCCCAAGGAGCCTGTCATCGCTCACCTTAAAACCAGAGGTTCCAAGCAGCCTGTCATCTCTCACCTTAACTATATGAACATTTAGCAATAATTAGTTTCTGATAGTTTCAGAAGATTTTTTTAATTTCAGAAATAAGAATTCCCAAAGATGATCATGTTTTTTTTTCCCACTACAGAGGAAATGAGAAGTCTTGGTACAGACATAATTTATACCAGATTACAACACAATTTTTATTTTCATCAGCAATAATGCATGTCTATATTTTTGCCGAATCAAGTTGAAATAAGGAATCTTTATAGATTTAACCCTGACATAGATTCCCAGACTTTAAGGTAAACCTTCTGCATTCACGATTTAGAAACAAAGATATATTTTTTTCTCTTCTGAAGCAAATTCGGGAATATATGAAGAGGACAATACAAACATTTTGGTTTCAATGCTTACAGCACCCAAATAAATAGATACAAACTATTGATTTTAATTCCAATGAACAAGTTACAATAAAAATGTATTGTTATAATTCCAAATTACTTTAATATGATAATTATTCTAACCAGAGGCTATTAAGATCTGGTATCACTCACCTGATTTAATAGGTAATGAAGATGGCATTTCCCTGATGTTAAACTAAGTATTGTAATTTTCAATAAACTTTAAAAAGGACCATCCAAACAATATAGCTGATAAGTTTTGTTTCCATTGGTTATTAAAAAAGATATTAAAAAATAAATTCCCATAGGGTCCTATGTTAAACTAAGTCCTGTGGTGGTGGCCATTTTGAATTTCCAATAGGCAATAAAAAAACTTTAAAGAAGAACACACAAAGAATATTGCCAGTCAGTTTTGTTTCCATTGGTTAACCGGTTTTAGAGAAGCCTTTTAAAACTTATTCCCATATTGTCTTAAGTGAAACTAAGTCCTGTGGTGGTGGCCATTTTGAATCTCCCATTGGCATAAAAAACACAACTTTATAAAGGACCATCCAAACAATATTGCTAGTAAGTTTTGTTTTGATTGGTTAAACGGTTTCAGAGGAGAAGCTTTTTAAAACTTATTTTCCATAGGGTCCTATGTTAAAATAAGTCCTGCGGTGGGGGCCATATTAGTTTTCGAATCCAAATAAAAAACACAAACTTTGTAAAGGTTCATACAATGAACATTATGGCCAAGTTTAGTTTCAATTAGCCATATAGTTTCATAGAAGGTTAAAATGGAAAAAATGTACTGCTGCTGCCGACGACATATGCAAAGTGACGACAACAGCTCACACAACCCTTTGGGTCAGGTGAGCTAATGATGTATGATACTGCAAGACCCCAAATGTGAAACCTTGTATCAGTAATTACAGGTTTGTTTGTTTTCATCACAATTCAACATGTGTTCATTGTGTTATACTCACGTTATATGATTTCAGTATCCATACATAATACAGGATTTTTAGTTAAGTACTGGAATTTTTTTGGAGAAAAAATTAACAAAATCATAAAATCAAGAATTGATATGTCATATCAGAATTCACAGCTTAACACTTAGTATGGTGTCAAAATGCACTTTCTAACATTGATGTCTTTAAAAAGGCAACCTTAAACTGCATCTTTGAATGATCTTATTAGAATTGAAAGGAAGATGGACAATAAAACTAGCCAGCAAGTCAACAATAATTACAAAGAAACAACAGATTACGAGAAAACATGGACTATTTCAAAAGACAATTAAATTCTGTAGCTAGCATTTAACTAGTTTTTTAGGAAATTTAAAAAAAAAACAGAATCAGTGAATTTGTTTGTATAAATGTTGTTTAATACCCATTTCAGCAGTTTTTCAGCTATATCCTGGTTTATAGTTTATTGGGGGAAGAAACCCGATACCAGGGGAAAACCCCTGCTTCAGTAGGAAAACTGGCAATTCTTGTCAATTAAGAACAGGAGTCCAGTACACCCTGCCCGCAGCAAGACCAGCAATCTCAGTGTTGACAGACCAGTCCCCCAAAGTTGATTTGTTCCATTGTAACTGATGTGTCAGTACTGTAAATGTAATATTAACATACAATTCATTTAGAAAGAATTCATTACTGTCTGAATAAATCTCCAAAGCCGTCACTTTACAGTTTTGGATATAAAACACTATCCATGTTATTGCAGATTAATCAGAAGACCAGCCAACAGTACTGCACAGATAAATGGGTAATATTTCACAGGTTTATCACTGATATTTCTGATTGAAGGTCACCTTTGTTTCCTATAGGCAGTGAACAGTCTTAGCAGAAGAGTTTAATAAGCTCAACAGCTTCAAGCTGGATATATACTTATCTTGATTGCTGCTGTGAGGGACATGTTAAGAGTATAATACCTATGATGTAACAAGCACAACTATAGCTAGTTATGTAAACTGACATTCATTGTAACCTGTATTTTCATGAGTCAGACATATTTATTTGCCAATGTAAATATCTAAACAGAATAAAGAAAGCATTCAGATTTTCATACCATTACAAAAAAACTGCACAAAAGCTAACAGCTACTACAAGTTTTACTTAAACAATATAATGAATAAAACAGCTTAATAAAAAACAAGCCCAAACTCAAACAAGGTGACATATTAATCCATCATATATATATCAGACAATATGTCAAATAATGTTATATACCATGTATACTACCTGGAACATTGTAACTACATTGTACAACCAACACAAACACATACTGTTAATACTGATTTATAAAAGTAATAAACTTGAACATTGGAGATTCCTGACTGTCAATAGTGACAAAATGACACTTCATTAAATTTGTAATCTGTTTTTAAATTGAATAGGGCAAATCATTAAACAGCATAAGATTTAGCAACCAATAAAAACTGATGCATGATGGGTTAAGAGACCTACTCAACACTGTTGCTATACAGAACAAGAACTATGTATTTGTTGGTGTTTGACAGAAACAAAGATGTTCTTATGCCAAGAAAGGCATGACTTGACCTCAATGCAAGATTAAAAGGGATTAATACAGACTAATATTAAAGTTAACAATTATAATTTTTAACCTTCATGTACAATGTACATTACAGATAGAGCATTTTACAATTAAAATGTCATAAATTCGGCTTCCAACCAGACTGACATAGATTTACAGTGACATCTTTCCAGGCATGAGGTGCTTGTACAACTTTGAGAAAATCGTGTATTCATACTCAGTCAACTCAAACTGAGTTATTGCATCTTTATGTTGTGTGCTGCGCAGAGGACAACGAAATCAATGAATTCCCCTACACTAAGCATTATCTAAAAGGAGACTGAACACCATGTCTACTGTTTGTGTATTACACAGTATGCTGTAGTACATCCTACACTTATAGAAAAACCTGATTAACTCATGGTAATGACCCCTTCTTTTTTCTGGACAGCTAAGCAATAATATATTGTTAGATGATGATATTTGATAAGTAGATGCAATCAGTCAATCCTGATTAGCTTTCTTGTTTTCACTCATTCACTTCAATTTACATCCAGTGTTTTCCCCATGCAATTCCCTAGTGTACATTAATCGTGTATTCAATTTCATTAAAATCTTTTTTCTTGTGTCATTTTCTGTATGGTAACTAGCCTTAATCCTTGGCATTTTTTATAAGCCAAATTTCTATTTTTAACCATTTGATAAATGGAAATTTCTGCCAATTCTTAATTACTGATGATGCAATTAATCAATGGACCTGTTAGTTGTTTGAATTCTCTTGAAGCTTGATCAATGCTGTAACAACCTCCATTCTCCTCATAAAAATGTTAAATTGATTTCAATAACCAAGCACATGCATACAGAATGGTTTTCGATATGATTAGTTTGTTACATTCAAAACTTTTTTTAAATGTCAGAATAAATCGTAACAGTCAATTAATGTACCTTCTCAGATGTTAGGATTTTTATTGATGAATTATTTAAAAGAATATTGTACGCATGGTTGTCTTGCAAAATTGTTTTTTTTTCAAATTTGATTAAAACACAACAATTAAGGCTGTACAGATCAGGTAAAACTTGCCGAGTAATTGTTATATATTTTGAGACAAAATGATAAAAGCACTTTCAGCATTTTTCAGCTATATTATAGTATCTGATTTGTATTGGTGAAGGGAGACAAATATTACTGGTAAGTTTAACATGATTTCACAAGTATTTTGTACCCATGCTCCCATACATACCATATTTTACTTGACATATATCTCCAACTACTAAATCTCCTACAGGAATATGTATATCTTTTCCTCCACGAATCACAGAAAACTGGTGTTCATGTTCTATTTTACTCTGCAGTCCACGGAATTGCTTTTCCTTTCTCCAATCATTGAATGCCGTTACATTTACTACAACTATAACAGCTACTAAAATTGCTACTCCTTCAATCCAACCAGACTCCTTTTCATCACTCCCTGAAAATAAAAGGACCAAGAGGATTAACTTACCAGATAGACAAGCCAGACATTAATGTCTGAAAATTGATAAGGAGGCTGTGGCTTTAAGACTCTGTATGCTGGAAAGTGTGTTCAATTTCCAAACAAGGGTTAATTTTTGTTGAATTTTTACTGTTTGTAACATGTTAATAAATGGGTATTACTTTTTATCCATGTGAACTATTTTATTAATTAGAAAGAAAGATATAGGTGAACCAACACTGTTTCAGTAGATCTGTAGGTAATGCTACTAAGAAGTGGATACCTGAAAGTATGCAGGGTCGTTGTTGTATAAGTATAACTATAGTTACTACAACACTTCCTAGGATTCTTAAGTTTAGTTTTTACAGTTGCCTGCCATGATCAGGACCCATTTTATCAATTGATCAATTATTATGTCTGTGTTACAACATTTCCTGTGAACACATCAGTTTTCAGTTCTCTTGCGCTCCCTATATTGTACAATTTGTATTGTGTGTTTACATATTACATAAAAGTTACATATTATACAAGGTATATACAGCAAAAGAAATTGCTATTTAGCAAAAATCATCCAAAAAGTCATGCCAGAGCATACATTTGTGGAAAAAAGTCACTACAAACAATCAATTTCATGGGAATTACTATGGAATCTTATCTGAAACATTTTATTTGCAAATATTATTTCTGAATCTAATAAAATCAACTGTGCGCAAACATCTATATCAAAGCAAATGTTTTATTTCCTACCAATGACAATAAATAAACAAAACTAAAAAATCACTCCAAGAATTGATGGAGTTATGATCATACAACAGAAAAGAAAATGACGGACATATTCTGTGGTGATTTTATCAATCAAATAAAACAGATACTGAGGTTCAATCAATAACTTTCACAGAAAGTGACGTCATTAGACTAACGATGCTAGCGATGTTGTATACATTATTAATCTCTATAAATATACCTATCATTAAAAAATTATTTACTAAGTTAAACATAATTGCAGTAATCTACATAGGATACTAAAAGAATCGATATTTCCATTGTTCAGTCTTTATTCTCAGAAAATGTTTCACAGATATGCAACTGCAACCCACATTTTCAGATCATGAAATTATTATAGGTTTATGAAATAAAATGAGATATAATGGTATGGAACAAAACGATCAAATTTCACACTATTTGGTTCACTCAAAATTTCTCATGTAAAATCACCTCCCACACATCATAGTCATATCTCAAAAGACAAAAATTTCCATAAAAGATTATGATCCAGTAAATAATTAAAACACTAGAAATAAAACCGTTATCGGTAGGCATTAGAATATGATCCCAAGCAAGCATGGTAACTATATTTTGCATTGTGATTTACTTCAAGCATAAATATAGATAAGACTGAAAACATCTAGGATATGAAAAACAATATTTCTCTGAAATTTTACTTGACTTGATTTGTTATGAACTAAATTTTAGGATGTATTTCCATACACTTTGTAAACTGATCACTTTTTTAAAGTCTAAAAGAACTACAAAGCATATGCAACCACCCAAAACTGAAATATTACAATATTTATTGAATACATTCAAAGACATGTTTCTAATTTCTATAGTTTATGCCTATTCAGAAGATCTGGGAATTTACAAAGTTTATGCCAATTCAGAGGACCTTAGACTTTCTAAAGTTTATGCCAATTCAGCAGACCAGGGAAGGAAAACAATGTTCTAGCTCCTGTATCCCATTATTTATTTACCTCCTGGTGCAGACAATATTGATATTTAATTGAGAACTACAGATAATTATTATTAATGCCACATTTATGTAGAATCTATAATACTCAAAACTTGAGTAAAATCCTCAAAATCTGAGTAAAATCGAAGGTTTACTTACTTAGTCATAAAATTATATGCATGCAGAATAACTTCGCATATAAAAATTTTTTAAAGGTATTTTGCATTAGAAAGGTAATACTTGTATTGTCACAGCCAACCATAAATTTAACTACAACAAACATTTGTTTTAAAAAAAACTCTGCTAATGTTACAGTTGCGAAACAAATAAATTTGTTAGGGTAAATTTACCAATTGATGTCAGCAACTTGTATAATGTAGAACAAATATTACCTAAACTTAATAAGGTGTGGGTTTTTTTTTTAAGTTAACACAAAATGTAAAGTAGTCTAACCAGGTTTTTTAGCAGATGCCAAACAATTCATCGCAAAAAATAAATATTGATGTTAAAAATTTATGAATTAAGGATGTTTACAACTGTAAAACTAATCCAAATTTGCAAGAAACAAATCTTCAAAGATAAAACAGTTACTGAACATGTTATTATAGTAAACCTTCCCTAATAAAAAAAATCTAACAATCTTGTCTAATCCTTTTACTAAAACTGTCAAGTTACTCCTAATAAATAAGATTATATCTGTGTAAGGAAAAAACTAAATCCATAATTGAATTTGCTTTAAAAGCTTTCTTGAATAATTACACAACTTGGTAATAGCCAACACCGACTAGTAACTAGGTATTATTGATTGGACGTTACCTTAGTTTTTATTTCACACGGCAGAAGATTAATTTTCAGATGACTGAATCGTTATTTACAACACGATTACACTGGATACAGACCTGACGTGATCGCTTCTCATCGAACATATCTTAATTGATACCCAATATCATTAATGCTGGAGCTACCAAGCTACCTGCTGTTATTTTGGAAGCAGACATTACATCTATTCATTGGAAATATCAATTCAGTAGCTTTAACTACATAAATGCATTTTTATTGATAACTATGCATGGTTTTACATACACCATGTCGAGTTGTCAGTTTCATAAAGTTCGACTTGGGGAAAATTTCCATCAATAATGTTGCAGGCATACGAGTATAGTACAATATATTTTAAAGTGGATTTTTTTTCTCGATTAGCTAAAATTTGGTCTGGTGATTTAGCTTGTAGGAAGCTTGCCACACATTACAGGAAACAATAAATAAGAATGTACATATTTAATTTTTATTCCTATAGGGTACTTTTTTTAAAGGTTGGTAAACAAAACATTTGATATTTCATAGCTGAGTGTAAAACGTTTGATATTTATGTCCGTGTGATGACATTTGTTTTTTCTCTCTAAAGTCTCAGGCTGGATGTAGTCAATAACAATGGTCCATGATTTAAAAATATTAAACTACAACTTTAGGTTTATGTGCAATTAAGGTATCCGACCCATAATTGAAGTCACCGTTTAATTTAATTTTTCGACCAAAAAATACAGCGTTATTAAATCAGTCTATTGCTAATTAATGATCCAAATTGAAAATATTGTTTTACTTTCAGTCAATGTTAACAGATTTGAGCAAGAGTTAGTAACTCAAATAGTATTTCCAATGTTTACCGAACATTACAGAGGTCTGCTCTATTGAAAAACAATGGACATCCAGGACACCATAAAATATAGCTAATTTTCTAAAAAAAAGGACATTGATCAGAAACTTAATGACCTCAGATCAGACTTGAATGTTGATTTGAAACCAGACATGGCTTAGAGTCTAACATATTTACGTCCTTACAAAGAAGCCTTCTTAGACATGTTTTGGTACGACAAGCTAACTACAAACAACCAAAGATGAAAAAGTGATTCTTACCTTCTGCCCCAGGATAAAATGATAAACCTAAAGAAATTAATGCAGCAACTAATAAAATAATTAATGTAACATCCTGAAGAGCTTCCCACACTAATTGTAAAAATGTTTTTGGAGGTTTTGGTGGTATAATATTTGATCCGAAACACTTTCTCCTATCTTCTAGATCAGCGGGTGATCCTGATAGTCCTGTAAAATAAAGAAAGTCATTTTAACCACTACGTGTATGTATATACATAAAACAGAATGACATATCACAGAAACCGCTGATATTTTTTAAAAGTGTTATTAAATATTTGTACCATTTTGTTGTTCAATATATTTAGATTTACAAGTACTTGTTATTTCACTGGAAAAATGCATGAGACCAGTGTGAAAAATTTTAAACTCTAGTTTAATATAAAATTATGATAAATATTAACATAAAGTGTTTTTTGATCATATAGATTGTTTGTTGTGGTAGTCCACTAAATATCTAAGAAAATGTCAGTTTCTCTACATTTTCGTGCTGCATGTCTCCTGCATTTTTCCCTGGCTTAAAAGGCAATTATTTATATTTAGAATTCCATTATAACCTAACTTAATCTATTAACTGTTTTTCTAATAACATTTCAAGACTGAAATGAAAATAATGGTCATTTATTTTTGATCAGTCTAACTGTTGTATAGACCAAACTTGACATTTCAACTGATTCAAAAGGAAAGAAGTTTCAAACAGCTATCAAAATGTCATTTTGGTGTCAGATAGACATTAGTCTGGTATAACCATTCTCTCAGTAGAATATTGTGTGTTTTAATTTGAACAGTTATAAATTTTTCACATTGAATCGTGGTCATATCAATCATGAGATTTATTTTATTTTCAGCATTGTGGTAAACTTTACATTACGGATACCAACTCATGAAAGTCAAACTGTAAAACCGTAACATCGCAAGACCATTCATTAATCATTCAAATTAACTCGAGTTTTATAACAATTCAAATTAAACGGTCAAGTCTGTTAACCATGGGAAAGAAAGTAGGCATTCTTGTGGAAATGATGTGATTTATGTAGAATAATCGTTTGCTACCCTCCCCCGAGATATCCATTTTTTTTACCACGATAGGAAAATCAATACATCAGATTAGCTTCACCTTTTCGGAATGAACTGCCATACAAAAAGAATCAAAACTCAGAAAATATATACTAAAATAAGATCTTTATGCTATTTTAAACCTTCCTGTCAATATTTACTAGTGTTTCATTTGTATGTAACACAACTGTGTTTGTTCTTTCTGTATTAAACCCTTTGGGTTTACAGATTCTCAATTGAATATGGGCTGTTGAAAGTGATAATGAATATGATTCTTCAGACAAAGGCAATAACATCAACTTTAAAATTATGAGAGCAGATATGAGCGGTCTTAAATAATATTATTACATGCCGAACAATTCCTACATTATGTTTTGGTTTGTTGGTATGCTACTTTCAGATATTGTCAGCTATATTATTGCATCCAGTTTCTGTTTGTTAAGGAAGCCAGACTCCTCAGTAAACCATCTAACTTTCCGCAGAAAAAACAGGCAATCTTTTTCAATTAAGGTTAGAGTCGAACCCATCCTGCCCAAGGTAAGGCTCAAGCCTGCAAACTCAGGGGTAACTGGCACATGATGCATATTAGATCACAACTACCTTTATCACTCAGCCACCCGTGAGTAACTGGTATATCATTTTTGTAACTACAGTGAAAAGACCACGAACATTCAAATGATTGCTAAAAAAAACCAAACATACTTCTCTTGGTAATGTAACTATCGATTGCATATTTACTCATAGTTTGGTTGGTGACATCACTACATGTCTACTTCAATACATTCAATAAAAACAAATCTAATCTTTCAATCAAACACTTTTCAGCCATAACAGATCCTGTGTAAGCTTTTAGTTAAAGTTCACTAGACATGTTTCCAACAATTTTTGTCAGAAGACTGGTTTTGATCAATAGAAGAGAAATTGTCTCAATAGAGAAGTATGTTATATCCAGTAATCATTTTCACTCAGAATGAACAATACTGTTCATGTCCACAGACTTCTGTGATTAACTTCTTATAGAGGCTGGAACTGTGATTAATTCACATCTGATATCAACAAAGCCCAATTCTGCAAAAGTGGTCAAAGAGAAGTGGTTGCCATATAAAAATTTTAAGTGGGGCTACACATGGCCAGAACATTAAATGTTCCTAAGCACATTATTAACATGAATGTCTGTAACAACAAATCCCGTCTGTCAAAATCCTAAAAACGAGATAAAGTCGATCAAGCAATCACTGATAGCCTAACTTAAATGTTGCATAACTTTTTTGGAAAAATTTCTAATGTTGTTTGTAGACTGATGCCCTGGACCATTGATGGAATTCCTTCAGCATCAATAGGTTTCTTACCAACCTGATATGTAATAATATCCTAAAGTTTCATTGAAATCAAATGTACACTTTTTGAGTAACTGTTTGTCAACGGTTTGTTTTTTTTGGAAAAATTTCTAACATGTGTTTCTAACTGTGTCCTTGAAATTTGACGGATTTCCCCCAAAATCGATAGGCTTCTGATCCACCTAATATGAAACTATATCCCAATCTTTTATCATAATCAAATGCAAACTTTTGATTTATAGTCCAGAAACATATTTTTTGTAAAAATGTCTAACATTTTTTGTTGACTGTTCCCTTGAAATTTGACGGATTTCACAAAAATCAACAAGCTTCTTACTAACACAAACAATATCCCAAAGTGTCATTCAAATTGGATGCAAGCCTTTTGAATTATCATCCGGAAACCAAATTTTGCACAGACAAAGCAATGCTTAGACAGATGGCATTACGGACATATATAAGGACCACTATATATTACCAGCTGTCAAGCGTGGGTATAAAAAATGTCAAAAAATGTTTATTTTTCTGTAATGAAAAAATATTTTTAAATTTGGTTATGCATTTTAAGAAGGAAGCATCCATTATTTGTCCTGCTATTACCTATTGACCTCTATTGGTTTTTTAATGAGTTAAGGACTGCACCTCTTTTATATTTTTTCCTGTTTAGAAATTTAAAAAAAAAATCCATAGAATTTAATTTTAAGGATAATACTGCAGTCATGAAACTATTTTAACTTAATGGTGCAAGAAAAGGTCATGTGACCAATACAAGTTACATTGTACATATACAACCAGGGTTGCTCCATCAACTTATAACAAATGATTATAAAGTAAATCTCACCTTCATTAGGTGAAGTATATAAAAGTTTACAAATTTCTACAACGCCGCCATATTTGTTCTGTATAAGTTCAACAGCTTCAGGTCCTTTCTGTTCATTAATTGTTCGAAGATCTGGAATAGTTAATCCGTAATTTCCATCTCTACAACGAGATGGTCCCAAACCGTCCATATTATCGCCAGACATAGTTTTGATTATCTCTTCAACTTGTTAGTCTGAAAATATAAAGAGTACACAAACATTACCTCTCAAAATAAGACCTGTAGAGTAGACTATATATAAATAAAATAAACACCAGATCTAAATCATAAAATGAATTGATACTGCTATAACAGGACTGGGAAACCTTTATTATGAAACTGATATATTACCATAAAAGGGCAATTATATATTTACTGTATAGGTGGTGTAATACATGCGAGACTGTATGGAATGACAACATCGAGTCAAGTGTACAAGAATGTCTAATAGATTTTCCTGCCAAGTACATGCTAGGTATGACAAGACTAAAAATGACATTTCAAAGCTGATCACGTACCAATGAACTCTCAATAAAATACTAAGCAGTCTTTATGTAATAAAATATACCAGTGCTTCACACCTTGATGCAAAAGTATATTTTCTTTGGTTACCTTAATAAGCTCTTTGATGCATTATGAAGCCTTTAAAAAAAAGTCACAGAAACACACAAAACCATAACTATACAATAATTTGCGAATATTATTTTCAGGCAACCCAGAAGTACAGACAGATTGATGAATTTGAACAAAAACTTTGGTCCAGTTTATTTAGTGGCATTGACACATACTTCATTAACTCTAATAGAACAGGGCATGTTGTATACTCTTGCACCAATGATGACTGAGCAGGGTATATCATATAACCCCGAATCAGTGATGACTGAACAGGGTATGTCCTATAACCCAAAACCAGTGATGACTGAGCAGGGTACATCACATAACCCTGAACCAGTGATGACTGAACAGGGTATGTCCTATAACCTAGCACCAGTGATGACTAAAAAGAGAAAATTATATAATCTTGTACCAGTGATAATGAAAGAAGGAAGTTCCTATAACATTGAACCAGTGGTGACAGAACAGGGTACATCATATAAAGTCTAACCAGTATGACTAAACAGGGTATGTCCTATAACATTGAACCAGTGGTGACAGAACAGGGTACATCATATAACCTCTAACCAGTATGACTAAACAGGGTATGTCCTATAACATTGAACCAGTGGTGACAGAACAGGGTACATCATATAAACTCTAACCAGTAAACAGGGTATGTCCTATAACATTGAACCAGTGGTGACAGAACAGGGTACATTATATAAACTCTAACCAGTAAACAGGGTATGTCCTATAACATTGAACCAGTGGTGACAGAACAGGGTACATCATATAACCTCTAACCAGTATGACTAAACAGGGTATGTCCTATAACATTGAACCAGTGGTGACAGAACAGGGTACATTATATAAACTCTAACCAGTATGACTAAACAGGGTATGTCCTATAACATTGAACCAGTGATGACAGAACAGGGTACATCATATAACCTCTAACCAGTATGACTAAACAGGGTATGTCCTATAACATTGAACCAGTGGTGACAGAACAGGGTACATCATATAAACTCTAACCAGTAAACAGGGTATGTCCTATAACATTGAACCAGTGGTGACAGAACAGGGTACATTATATAAACTCTAACCAGTAAACAGGGTATGTCCTATAACATTGAACCAGTGGTGACAGAACAGGGTACATTATATAAACTCTAACCAGTAAACAGGGTATGTCCTATAACATTGAACCAGTGGTGACAGAACAGGGTACATCATATAACCTCTAACCAGTATGACTAAACAGGGTATGTCCTATAACATTGAACCAGTGATGACAGAACAGGGTACATTATATAAACTCTAACCAGTATGACTAAACAGGGTATGTCCTATAACATTGAACCAGTGGTGACAGAACAGGGTACATTATATAAACTCTAACCAGTATGACTAAACAGGGTATGTCCTATAACATTGAACCAGTGATGACAGAACAGGGTACATCATATAACCTCTAACCAGTATGACTAAACAGGGTATGTCCTATAACATTGAACCAGTGGTGACAGAACAGGGTACATTATATAAACTCTAACCAGTAAACAGGGTATGTCCTATAACATTGAACCAGTGGTGACAGAACAGGGTACATCATATAAACTCTAACCAGTATGACTAAACAGGGTATGTCCTATAACATTGAACCAGTGATGACAGAACAGGGTACATCATATAACCTCTAACCAGTAAACAGGGTATGTCCTATAACATTGAACCAATGGTGACAGAACAGGGTATATCATATAAACTCTAACCAGTATGACTAAACAGGGTATGTCCTATAACATTGAACCAATGGTGAAAGAACAGGGTACATTATATAAACTCTTAACCAGTAAACAGGGTATGTCCTATAACATTGAACCAGTGGTGACAGAACAGGGTACATCATATAAACTCTAACCAGTATGACTAAACAGGGTATGTCCTATAACATTGAACCAGTGATGACAGAACAGGGTACATCATATAACCTCTAACCAGTAAACAGGGTATGTCCTATAACATTGAACCAGTGATGACAGAACAGGGTATATCATATAAACTCTAACCAGTATGACTAAACAGGGTATGTCCTATAACATTGAACCAATGGTGAAAGAACAGGGTACATTATATAAACTCTTAACCAGTAAACAGGGTATGTCCTATAACCTTGATCTAGTGATTACAGAACAGGGTACATCATATGACTTTGAACCAGGGATGACACTATGTGTTCAAATTTATACTTGTAGTAGTTCATACAAATCTTTCTCAGACAAGAACACAATAAACACCAGAATATAAAATAAACATTTAAACATACAAATCTCCTATCCATTGGTATTATTTAAAGGCCAAATAAAAACAGTATATTGATGTAAGTAAAGAATTTATAGTCAAATTTCTGTAAAATTATACCAATAAATCTGGACCAACAATACACCGCATCATCTCTGAATTGGAAAATTTAAGCAATAAATCAGTATTGATAAAGATTATTATTGCACAGATTTGAATCTATAAACAATGAATGGACAAAAGGTTAGTAGATTTTGTCCTTTATCGACTATAATCAAATATGGTTAGATTTATTTAGACAGACGACTGTGGAGAAACACAATAGATTTAATCCAGCCCTATTGATTCTGTCCTATTGTATGTGTGAATTATCCAAGTCAAATCATTAACAAAACTTTATGCAGAAGTTACGCAGATTTCTCGTTAACGATATTCAAGGTAACTTTTCCATAATGACCATAAGGGCTTCGGTGGCCGGTTAAGGTAGTTCACCTACTGATGATCACGTGGCCTGTCAACACTGAGGTTGTGGGTTCGAGTCTCGCTGCGTGCAGGGTGTTCTCGACTACAATCTTAATTGACAAGGATTGCCAGTTGTCCTACCGAAGGTAGGCGGTTCTCTCTTGGTGCTCTAGCTTCCTCCCCCAATAAAAATCTGGATGACATGAAATAGCTGAAAAATTGCTGAAACATCATTCAAACAATCAAACAAACCATAATGAGCAGGAAGGAAAAAGACTACACTGAACCAAGGCCATAAAAATATATAACTTTTCAAAAGCTCTTTTTCAGTAAATAGAGTACATTAATAATGGACATTATGGTCGTCCTGTTTCATCTGTCAGAGAACTTTAGAACTGACAATTTAAGCTTTCATAAATGGGGTAACTTCAAAATAGGTAACACAAACAATGTACATGCATTGTTTTTTGGAAGATTTTGTTTTTAATTGTTCTAGTTGCAAACAAAAAAAGAAACATTTATCTTCAAAATAAAGTTACTGGAGCAACACATCATATTATCTGTTGGTACAAAAAATAAATGGCTACACATCAGGAGTTTTACATTATTTATGGAGTTTCAATCCAACGCAATGGCACAATTATTTCAGAAAACACAATATTTTACACATAAACATGCATTGAATCCAAATAAATAATCACTTCAGGTCATTTACATACATAATAAACTTTCATATAATATAACTGCAGCCTGCAGGAAAGATGTAATTCTTTTCAATTGTTTGTTAATTTTCAAAATTTCTGACATGTTTATACATATATTTGTTGTGCTAAAAATTGGAATATAATTCTCTCATTTTTTTCAAAAAGTAATTTAAACTTTCTACTGCAAAGCTATGTAAAAACACATGAAAAACATGTCTTACCCTAATTGTTCAAGCCATATTTACTTACTAAACTACTGTGTTTATAAGGAGATTTGTCAAAAATAAGGACACAAGTCAGTCACTATTTTTACCTTAATACCATTATGTGATTTGACCCCGATACATTTGTCCTATAATTATCACATGGTTGAAGACTATAGGGAGAGTTTAAATGGTTTTAATGAATGGCTTTTAACAAGATTTGCAAGAAAACAAGTTTCTCAACAAACTTTAATAACATAGGTACATGAATACAATATATATTACCAAAACAAGCATTTAGCAAGCTTGTATAACAAATTAATTATCTTGAACATTTTTATGTATAACTGAAAACTTTTCTTACAAATTTTATTAAATCAATGATTCCAACAAATGTTGATACATTGTAATTGATTTTTTTTAAACAGAGTTCTAATACAAATCCCTGTAGACTAGTACAGACCCATAGCCCTTAAAATTCCTTTGTGTTAAATATTAAATATGTCAGTAGACAATAGTTGATTCACACCTGTGTATAACAAACATGTTAATTAGAGTGTAGTCTGCATAGTATGTAAATAAAGGTCATTTAAATCCTTTCAAATCTTTATTTGGTAACACTTGTAGGATTAATTCACTAATCCATAAAACAGATAATCAATTTAGCCGAGATGAACAAAAAAAAAGATTAATCAGGTATTGTTTGTGTGACGTACATCGAGTTAACCAGGCTGATTTCAATAGGCATAAAATATTTAATATTAAATATGACGTACTTGTTGTAGCGACTATGATAAACCTATTACGTGTCTGCTTTGCTACCTCAAGGCTATTAATTTTTTTATATGTCAATTAAATAATTTTTATACAATTATTTCCTAATACATGCATATAGTGGCCATAAAAAAGACAGTGATTCGACAAAAGAAGGTGTCACTTGTCAGCAGTCCTAGGTTATTGTGCATCTAATAATTTTAACTTTAATAATTTTGAATTGCTATGATTACTTTTAATAAGAATACATATTTTTTTATTTTATCCTATCCTGAAATTTGCCAGTACTTTAAAAAAATCACTTGACTTGTCATCAATTTAAGGACAAGAAACAGTACTTTTGTCAGATGAAGTTGACTACATAACACAGTACTAGCTTCATTTCTTCTGCCACACCTCCAGAGTTATCTAAACATTTGATAATGGATTGAAATAAATTTATTGATTTTTAATAAAAATTGACCATGACATGCAGAGAGAAAAATCAATTCTTTGCAAGTTATATATTCTGTATCTGTGACTATAATTATAGAGTATGAGTAGTTTAACATTACAAACAAACCCCCTTAATTGCAACAAACCATTTACACACTTTTCAAACATAAAAGTAAAATATTAATTTTACACAATTATGCTTATGTATACAGGAAAAGTAAAATGAGAAGAACATTCTATTTATAATGCCACAGAATTATGTTAAAATAATGAATAATAGAAGATCAAAATCTGTGGCTGTTTATTTGATCAACTGCTCAATAATATATAAGCTTCATGTGAAACCAGTCTATCAGGTTTATAAGCATTAAACTAATTGGTATGCTTAGCAAATGGCAGTCAGATTTTTTTCATCAGAGCAGATTCTGCTATAAATATATATTTCATGAATTAAATTGCTTGCTTTAAACTTAATCTGAAGATGACGATCATGAATTAAATTGCTTGCTTTAAACTTAATCTGAAGATGGCGATCATAAGTTCTAAAAGAACATTTCTGATAGAATGAGTTCTAAAAGAACATTTCTTATAGAAACGATTTCTTCAGGGGTGTTGATAGAAGCTACATACTCAGTATTTTTTTTTCAAGAAACTGAACCCTGCTTTCTCTATGAAAATATAATTTTCTCCAATTTAAACAAATACTTCAGCTCTGTTAATACACTGTATTACATCCCATAGGACGCCTTATCTAACCATATACAATCTTCATTAGTACAAGTGCAGGTTATGTAAATTTTGTTAACTGATGCCTTATCAATGAGATAACCATATTGTATTTTAAAAGTTAAAAAAAAAATCAGATTTTATTATTGCAAATATTTTTATTACAGGCTCTGGATGAATGGTGTTCAAACACATAGTTGCCATCTTCTCATTTTAATGTATGCAAGTACCCAAAATTGCACATTTTACAAACAGATTGGAAAGTCAACATACAGTTTGGATATAAGCTGCTTAAAAAAATGAAAACCTATGCACTGAAATTTCTTTCAAAAAGAAGCATGTAAACTAAAGTAAAAAAAAGCATACTATTACATATTTCTATTATAAACACAATTATACCAACATTTAAAAAAAAAGAAAAAAACAAGTTCAAACCTTCAAACAAATCATGTGTCCTTTATGCACTTCATTAGAAATCGACGTGAAACAGTTTTTTTTTTTATAAATGACCACTCAATTAATCACCTGTCACGGTAGTGTATCCCCAGGCCAAACACAGGTTCTGTGGATACAACCAACACTCACACAAAAATGCCAGTTAAAGCAGAAATTAATGACACCCAATTGTCAATTAATTGATCACAGTCTTCAGGTTTAAACATGTTGGTTATTAAAAGTTATTAAGAATATAAAAATATTTTTAGTTTGACAAATGCCAGTGATACCAACAAATTAATAATAAATATAATAAATTATAAATTATAATAAATAATTTCAATGTTTCAACTGTAAAAATAAGAGTTAAAATTATTATAAAAAGGTTAAATATAACAATTTTGCTTCTCAGTAAAAAAAAACCTTAAGGGAGTCGAGAACAATTTTTAAAGGACATTTTTTATGATTCAGTTTTCAATGTTGAAAACTTGAAATTGACAGTAAACAATTGCCGGAAATTACATTAGAGAAATTGTAATATAATTTCTAAAATAATGTACACCTCTGAAATAATGTCAAGCATATTTGGGTGCATCTAAAAAATGTTGTTTTGTTCAGTATTAGTATACTAATACAATTTATTTCAATAATTGTTTATGAAAAAGGAATTTTATGGTATCATACTTGTGTATATTATTTTTTAATTAAATAAAATAAACAACCATTATAAAAAAGAATGCATGTTTGCATGTACTACTCGGGAAACTCAGTTAAGATAAGATATAAAAACCTGTTTAGTTTTCATAAGGTCTGTAAATCTATTGAACAGCTGAAAAAAAAACTTTAATAAACATCCAAATGCACATATGATAATATGCTTTTGTCACATATAATGATGATCATATTCTTGCCAAAAGCATATTATCATATTTGCAAAAATATTGGAACCAAGCATTTTTTGGTGGTCAGGACCGAACTGACTCTGATAACTTTGAAAGCATCCAAGGCTAAACATCTTTGAAAGCATCCAAGGCCAAACATTTTTGAAAGCACCCAAGGCCAAAGATGAGACCTTAAATTCATGTGGTCTAAAAATATACTTTCGTTTTTATTTCTGTCCGAAAATAGTGCATGTCTTTAATTCACTTTCATTTTCATGTTCAATTATAACAAAAAAACTTTTACACTCAAATAACCTGAAATATTCAGCTTTCCAAAAATATCAATATAGTTTGCAAAATTGAATAGATCTGATGAATAACTCTACTTTTACGTTCAACCTCTGGACTGGTTCCTAGTATTTGGTAGTCCTTAACCTTTATCTTTATTAAGATATAACGTGTGGAAGGAAACTATTGAATCTCACTAGAATTATTAATTATGAAGAGCTTGGAAGAAACAGAAACTTCAATTTTGCATGAGCTAAATGCACCTACTTATTTCCAACATTTGGAAAAAGAAATGTCTTATACAATGCAACAAGGAGAATAGCAGTCTCCAAACACAAAAACTTTGGTCCACTTTTAATGTTCATATATGTTATAACTTGAATTACCCCCCCCCCCCCCCTTTTTTTCCCCAAATTCTTGAAGATATCATTAATACATGTACTCCACTCAGGGGGATACTGGATGAACTGATGTGGGTCATACCTTGAAAACTGTCCAAGTAACCAGAAAAGATAACAGCATTTATTAAAATTAAGTTGGCTTTTTTTTCTTGAAGTTCAACATTTTTAAATATCTTTTACAGATACAGTTGGTTTACACATCATTTCAATGATAGCTGTGACCAATAATTAAAATTTTACTTCATGGTGATTTTCTAGATTAAACATACCACCTTTCAATTTTTTCCTAGAACATTCTAGTCTAATATGATTGCAACGATTCCAACAAAATAATCTAAGAAGGTAAACAGCATTTTCAAACTGTAACAAATGTCACTAAATAAGAATAGAGCACTAAATATACTGCCACACTGATTAGCAACTATGTTAAATATCTCAAGGAAAAATGACCTGGTATATTATGTAACATGCACACCAGGAGAAGTTAGGAAACCAGCCAACTCCATCCAAAACAGATTGTTTGATTGGAATGCCTGCTATTACATTTCTGCAAAAAGATGGTAGCCTTGAACAATAGTGTTTAAATAGAAATGTTAAATTATGACATGGTGTCTGATAAAAACAAATCATTGATATATCAGCATTGCCTATAGCTATTACGGCCCTCCTTGGGACAAAAGCAATCCCATTATGAAAACACCCATTTCTTGATACTTAAATGAACTACCACATGCATCAAAGTTTAAATAATGCACTTTATACTAAAAAAAATTTGTTCACAGCAATTTTAGACAGATGATATGAAAATAATTCAAGCTATATTCTACCAGCAAAAATCCATATTGATCAGGACCAGCCATAATGCCTTTAATTAGTTTGTTTAGTATATATAAATACCATCTCATTAATTACTATGGTTAATCAGAAATAACAAAGCAACTGTTCAATAATAAAACTTGACAGGAATGACCAACTCAACATATTATTTACAAGAAAATGGTAAATGGTAGAGAACCCGTAGATAATGCCAACTCTGTCAAATTGGTCAAAACAGAAAACCAAATTATTCTCTGAAAAGATAATATCTGTTAAGCTTTTCTCTGTATACAAAAAAACAGTTTGATAATAATATCTCTCTAAATTGCCAACCAAAAGTACTTGGCATACGCTTCCAAATCTTAACAAAGAACGTAGATTATATGACAAAAAAATTGAAACCTGCATACCATAACAACACTGCAATTTCAAAACATACATGTCCATATGTAAGTCTAGAAATTCAATGCAAGCTTCACCTATTATAAACAAGAAAATGTGTCTGGGCAACTATGATGTTCCACTAGGCACATATTGGTAAACACCCCAATTTTCTAAGTTTGTGAAATATTTGCCACTGACCAACCAAATTTTGCCAGTAAAATCATCTCATCAAATTAGAACTGTACCAAGTTTCAAGAAGATGTAAAGTCATCTGCATAAAAAAAGACTCCAAGGTAATCCTGATGTGGGACAGACTAATGAACAGATTAAAAATCTATGTGTGGGCCAACTTCTGTTGAAGAGACATAAAAAAATAATTACAGAGGTAAACCCTGAATGAAGTTTTAAAAAGGTATCCCTAAGGGTGTGTCAAGCCATCATGTCTTGATAAACAATGTAATATTTTTAATTGGAAAATCAGAAAAGATCAGAAAAGCAATCTAAAAAAAATTTAAAATTTATATAACAAGACAAGAATCATGTGTAATCACAGCGACCTTCAGAACACTGTTACCTGATAGATCACTGACAATAAGACAACTTAAAAATAGCTGTAATTAATTACTGCATCTTGGCTTCTGGCAGTACACAATATTAATCTTCAATTAATTCATCCCTACTATCTTTAGACCTTACTTACCACATAATTCTCCCAATTATTCCTGATTATGAAAATTACTTTAGTAAAAAAGAATCGTCCATGATGACAGTTGTTAATTCCTCCATGATGTAACCACTCTATCACTGTGTGTTTGACACACTATAACCGTGATTGCATTGATTACTATACCTTTCATTTCCATTCCAATCAATTAACACAAAGCTTCAGTGATGTAACCATAGCAACCAACAATTCCACCCCAAAAAATGGAGAATATGATCAGGAGGATGAACTTCTATCTATAATGGATCCTAACAAGACAGAGTCAAGTATCCCCTGACATAATTCCTGATTGATCTTCATTTTTTTACCTGTATTGAAGGAGTCAGTGGGGGGTGATTTAATTACTTCCATCAGGGTGGGTATAGCAAGCAGACAGCTATTGATAGCTGATACAACATCAGTGACTATATACATTCTTTTATAATTTAACCCTTTTCTCATTAATGCATTTTTAATGTTGCAGAGGTGGCTTTTTTAAACTCTCATTAATTTGCTTTTAATCGATGAAGAAGAAAACAGATACAAGATTTTTTTCTTTTAAACAGTAAATATGTTTATTAAAACTGTACATTGATATAGGCATTTATACCATGTTGTCACAAACTCAAGCAGTCTCCATTTTCTACAAATCAATACAAGACTATTTCAATTCAATAATGAACTGAGGAATAAATATTGACATATTCCTTTGATTTACTGTCTAACTTTTCCTTAGCATTCTAGTATGTTGTTATGGGAATATTCCAGATTTGCAGACATAAAATTTACTGTCACACATGACAAAAGTAGTTTAGAATGGGGACTATAGAACTTTGACTGAACATGACCTCAGAGGGTAAATATATGCAGCCTTGACTACGATGGATTTTCTCTCCTAACAATGATGGCGAAAACTACTGTTTACATGAAAGTGTAAATAGCAACAATAATTCTGGAACAAGTTTAGCTTTTCTAAAAAGCTAACCGTCTCTTAGCTGCATTACAAATTTAATGGATTTATTAAAGTATGTTTTTTTTAATTTATATGTAAGATAGGTAAACAATGTACATGTACCTTGTAAGGACATTGTTTACGCTAACCTATTATCCAGTGGTGCTTGAGAGATTTAAATGCCTGTCGTCACTTGTTTCTTAAAAAATAATTAAACAAAAGTTGCCTCCCTAAACAACAATGATCAAAATTAGCGGTAAAAATATGTTTTGTTAAATTTGCATCAATATCAGAACGAAAATAAAGATACAGAACATATAATTTTTTCCTAACCCAAACAGCTTTAAAAAGTAGGGAAATTTTGGTACAATGTTTACCTTTTAATTGTTCACTGACCAATCCATTTAATGAAATAGAAGTCAATATGTGGAACGTAACATTACTACACTAAAATACTGATTAACGAAAATAAAGATATAGAACATATAATTTTTTCCTAACCCAAACAGCTTTAAAAAGTAGGGAGATTTTGGTACAATGTTTACCTTTTAATTGTCCACTGACCAATGCATTGAATGAAATAGAAGTCAATATGTGGAACGTTACATTACTACACTAAAATACTGATTACAACCCGGATTCAACCTAAGAATATATCGAAATTTCAGTACACATACTCGTGCGATCCTGACGTAAACCAATGAAATGAGAAAAATATTTATAGATTTAGTTCACCACCCAATCAAGTATCAGAGAGTCATTTACTCCGAAGACTGATCGTCATTTGACTATGTATACCGTCTCCCATGGGAGACGGTAATAAACTTGAAATAAAAAAAAATATCAGATAAAATACAGTTATCAGAGAACTGTTCTGCAGTAGCCAACATACTCTCCCTTTATCTACTTTATAACAGTATCAAACACAATGCTAAACATGCATAGAACTCGATACATAAGATAAGTAAACAAAGGGAACTGTCTCCAATAAATGTGGATCTTATTCTATGTTTGTCTATAAAAGTGCATTTCTTTCAACTATTTGTTTGTCTGAATGGCAATTCTGATGCCTATTTTAAAGCAATTTTTAGTTATTTTATGGCATCCTGTTTTTTATTGCTAGAAAAAGCCAGATTACCAGCTGAAAACTCTTGACATTTGGCAATAAAAAAGGCTTTGCTAAACTAAGTCTTGTGGTATTGGCTGTTTTCATTCCCTGATTGCACTAACAACATTAACTTTAGTACAATCCAATGAATATTTTATATAAGTTTTTACCAATTCAATAGTTTTAGTTAAGAAGCTAACTGGAACAAAAAAACTAAACCTTTTAGAATTGTTTGTTTCAATGGTGTTTAACCCTGCTTCAGTAATATTCAGTTTATCATGGTGACCTATTTTATTTAGAGAGGGAGCCAGAGTACAATGAGAAAACCCCTGACCTTCCATAGGCAATCTTGAATACCCTGAAAAAAAAACCCTGACCTTCCATAGGCAATCTTTTTTTTCAATCAAGATTGGTAGTAAAATGCACCCTTCCTGCCGTGCGACTGGAACCAGCAATAACGGTGTTGACCCATAGTAGATAAAGTAACTTAACCACTCAGCACTCGAAGTCCTAAACCATTTACAGAACCATGAAATAAACATACACAAACATTAGGATCTTTAAAAACACACCCACCCTTCTTATACAGTTAACTCAAGAATAAAATATTTGGGAGAATCCCACAGAATTTTGCCAGTGAAAAGATCTCCTGATGTTGTTATATCATGTTTCATGACAATGTGTAGTCATTTTCATAAACTAGAGGCTCCCAGGAGCCTGTATCGCTCACCTGAACCTGAAACCAAACAACACTTTTTTATCCAGCTTTTCTTTGCTATAAGGAATTGCCCAACACTTCTGCAAAAATCATTAATTTTGACCTTTTAAGGGAAATAACTCCTATAAGGAGGATCTTTTGATGGTTAGAGGGAGAAGGGAGGTTCACTTCAAATTTGCTGAACCTGTTATACTTTTTTAACTATCAGTAGAAAACACTCTCGCCCCCCCCCCCCCCTTTTTTTCATTTTTTCTATTTTAATCCAACGTAGCTATGTAGGTAGTCAGGTGTCATGATTTGCACAATTTTGGTAGAGGACATCCTAAAGATGATGTGTGCAATGTTTCAAAGCAGTCCTTTCATTAGTTTAAGAGGAGAAGATTTTTAAAAATCAAGTAAAATTGATTAAAAAATGTTCAAGGAGAATAATTCCTAAACAGTTCATCAGACAATCTTGACACTAAAGTCATTTTTGTAGCCCTCATAGAGCAGAACAATTAAGCAAAGCTTACTTTTTCTCTAGTTCTAATAATTTTCAAGATTTTGAGGCAAAAATGTCAAAAATAGTCAATTTCGACAATTAAAGGGCAATAACTCCTATAAGGAGTCATCATACAACTTCAACCCAATGGAGTGTTTCGTAGAGCTTTATGCAGATTGAAGGCATGTCTCTTCGGTTTTCCTGTATCTGTTACACTTAATGTAAGCCAAAAACTGTATTTTACCCCCCCCCCCCCATCCTATTTTTAGCCATGGTGGCCATGTTGGGTAATCTGCAGCCATGGTTGGTGCAAATTTGGTTGAGGACATTTGACGGATGATGTGTACAAAGTTTCAAAGCAGTACTTTCAGTTGTTTCAGAGGAGAAGATTTTTAAAAATCAATTAAAACTGATTAAAAAAAACAGTTCAAGGGGAATAACTCTTAAACGGTTAATCAGACAATCTTGACCCTTCAGTCATTTTTGTAGCCCCCATAGAGCAGAACAATTAAGCAATGCTAACTTTTTCTCTAGTTCTAATGATTTTCAAGATTTTGAGGCAAAAATCATCAATTTTGACAATTAAAGGGCAATAACTCCTACAAGGAGTCATCATACAACTTTGACCCAATGGAGAGTTTTGTACAGCTTTAGATGCTGAAAAAGGATGGTCTGTTCGGTTTTCCTGTATCTGTTATACTTTTTGAACTATAAGCAAAAAACTGTATTTTGACCCCTCTGTTCTATTTTTAGCCATGGTGGCCATGCTGGTTGGTCTGAGGCCATGATTTGGGCAAACTTGGTAGAGGGCATTTTACTGATGATGTATGAAAGTTTCAAAGCAATCCCTTTGGTGGTTTTGGAGGAGAAGATTTTTGAAGAAAAGTTAACGATGACGACGACGGACGCCAAGTGATGGCAATAGCTCAAATGACCCTTCAGGTCAGGTGAGCTAAAAACAAGGGCAAGATTGCTACATGTAGATAAAATGTCTACAGTTGCCCTAGTAGCAAATTGCCAAAAAGGCACTTGATACTAAAATGGCAAAATTTTGTTTGTTCTACATTTATTTATGGGACAAATAAAAAGCATGTAATATAAGAATGATTTTGATTGGTAGGAAAGAGCAAAGCAACATACAAGATAAAACTTCATCAGAATGACTACAAAATTTTATGAATCATAATGCCGGTAGAGTATGCACATCTACAAATCCTAACAATAATCCTACCAAACATCTATATGCAACAATCTGACAAGTGGTTTAAGAGGAGATGTGTCCACAAGATCTACTTTATAAATGGTGGTATTGTATAGACATCAACACATCATTACAGTTAATCCTACCAAATATCAAGGAAATCTGTCGAGAGGTTTCAGAGGAAATGCATCTACAAAGCCCTGGACAGACAGATGGAGAGCAAAACAATGTCCGACAGGCCAGGGACAATCAAAATTTGAACACAAAAGTAAACTTGAGGTGGGACAGACAAACAAACAGACTAAAAACCAACTTTCATTGGTGAGACATTAAAACATCTTTAGATCCAAATAAAGCTTGGTACCAAAATCAACCTAATATTTAATCAAATATAACATGTATCTAGTTTGGAGGCTGTCAAATGGATAGAAATTAAGATTA
Organism: Limnoperna fortunei; assembly: GCA_944474755.1. Taxonomy (NCBI): domain Eukaryota; kingdom Metazoa; phylum Mollusca; class Bivalvia; order Mytilida; family Modiolidae; genus Limnoperna; species Limnoperna fortunei. Next base: position 55,320,065 of record OX104111.1, on the reverse strand, counting down.
TCTAAATCAACAAAAAAAATCTAAAATATGAAGGCAATTGGGGGACATGTAGCTTATAAACAGAAGACTGTTAAATTGATTTAACAGAGACAAGGTCTATTTTGCTCAGGCTATTAGCTCTACAAACCAAACTTAAGACCTTTGTTCATAACAGGTTGAGTAAATCTACCTATCAGGCATTGATGGTCTCGGTTGTTTATAAGTAATCCATTTATTGTCATTTCAACAGTGGTGGTCTTTAACATTTTATTCTACAGGTTTAATGTACTTATAATAATATCTATGTGACATTTTGTACTTCTAGGAAAGTAACTTTATCGCTATTTTGCAGTATTTTCCTTTGATCCTTGTGTGCGATATTTATAGATTATTTACGTTTTTTGAAACGAGATGCATTTTCTCGTCGTATCTCATCGAAGGGCGACAGCCCTGAGATGAGATGACGAGAAAGTGCATCGAGTTTCAAAAAACGTAAATAATCTGTTTATCGATGTTTTGTAACATTGTGACGTCACAGTGTTTACATAACGACGTCTTGACAGCGAGCTGAGATGGGCCCATCCCACGCTAGTAGAGTGAGATGAAATAATATCGCACACAACGATCAAAGGAAAATACTGCAAAATAGCGATAATATTCCATCTCACTCTACTTCCTTGAGATGGGCCCATCTCAGCTCGCTGTTAAGACGTCGTTAAGTAACACTGTGACGTCACAATGTTACAAAACAGCAATAAACAGACTATTTATGTTTTATGAAACTCTATGCATTTTCTCGTCATCTCATCTCAGGGCTGTCACCCTTCGATGAGATATGAACAAGAAAATGCATCTCATTTAAAAAAACGTAAATAACCTATAAATATACATGTAAATGAAATAACAGCATCTAAATTTAAAGAAATTTCATTGCATAAACATCCAAAAATACCAAATAATGAAAATATGAAATTTTACAGCTATAATTGTACAAACATTACAACCTGTCAACAGCTTGCCAGTACAAATTTTGTTCATTACTTATTTTTGTTTATATTGTTAGTTTTTCTATAATCAAACATTGCCTTGATCTTGGTATTGTTGGTTTAGTTTTCACAATAATGACTTCTGAAGCTACCATCATGTTCTATCAACAGAAGAGATATTCATCTGTCAGAACTCGAATTAACATTTAGTGAGGTGAATATTTTGTAATATATAATTTATTTGATACATGTACATTTGCCAAAACCTGTTCTAGTAGGCCTGTATAGTTTTTCAACTCTTAACAAAACGTACCTGAACTGTAGCCATTAATTATCTGAAAGTATAAAAATATGAATATTAAGAGATTTATCCCACATAAAACCTGTTTCCTAAGTTTATTATGCATAACTAGAAAGTTAAGATCATTAAAAAAACCAGAATTTTCTACATGTAGTTTTTACCCTGTAAATAAACATCAATGAATGAAAATTGTATTTATACACATAACAAGACATCCTGGCCATTAGCAAAGATAATGGTTTAAACCTATTTAAAGTTTCTGCAAGTAAGTCATCCAGTAATTACTTATATACACTTCTTACATCAATGGTGTTCTGTACAAACCAATGCACTATTTTTAGCAACAGTATGAATCGTAAAGTAAAATTGGTGTCGTGAAATATTTCAAACTATTTTCTGAAAAAATAGTCTGATGGTTTGTAACTTTGTACCCTATTATAACAAAGATCATTTGATTAGGCAACAAAACCTGTATCTAATAGATACCATTATGCAAATTAAGACATATCATGACTTCAGAAATCTCCAATGACTTAACTTGACATGCTATTAACAAGTCTGCCATTACTTACTCTAGATGTTAATATTTAGAAACTAGAAGAAACTAAATGGTGCTAATATGGTTTTCACAGGTTAAACTGGAATGTATAACGAACTGTCCCAGTTAAAAAGAAGTCAAGAAATGAACACATTTAGTCCAGACAATAGATCTTTGTCTCTGTAATTGTCCGTTTGTAATGAAACCTAGAGAATTATTGCCCACAAGGGTCAACTTACATATGAAATATTACTACAGATGAAAACTTTATGTTTAACTATTACATCAAACTGGCAGTTGAAACAAATTTCAGTGCAACAGAAACATCAGTTAATAATTGTATTCCAAGTACTAGTAGACTTCAGGATAACGGTATATTAGGTCAATTTAACTGGATACTTCAGGATAACAAATCATAGTTCAATTATCTTGCATGTATGTTGTTTTTGATGCTTCCCTTCCAGGATGTGTCAAGAAGTTACAGAAAACAATCTTTTCCAGCAGATCAAAGTATGAATAAATTAAACATACTTTTATTGATCGTTTCCTTGTCAAGCAAGCAGGATTTCAGCTATAATCAAGATCAGAACAGTTTTACTAACAACAAATAGAGTAGGAAAATGGGAGCTTCAATGGGTACAATAATGTGGACTGCAAATAGAAAAATATGAGGAGTCGAGTAGATTTTTGCCTTTTGTATGTAATTCAATGCACCTATCCATTTCCCAGTTGCTGTTACAAACAGCATGACATTTAAGAGATAACTGCATTGTATTAGAAGATTTGCCAACATCAACTGGTGATTTGGTGGTCGGAAATTGAGTTTACTGGCGACACGTATGCAGTTTCCTCCATTCCATGCTACAGCAATAAAAAAAAATAAACTGACTTAAATAGGAATTCCTTAACTACTGGAATATACATGGAATTGATGCCATGAAATTATTCATGTTGTCCAATCAGAATTGACATTAAATATCAACATGTCACTCATACTGGCTTCCCTAACTTTGACCATATCTTGACTGCAAATGTTTGTTTGTTTGTTTGATGGTGTTTAACACCACTTTCAGCAATTTTTCAGCTATATCAAGGTCCAGTTTTTATTGGGGGAGGAAGATGGAGTACCCGGAGAAAACCCACGACCTGTAGTAGGAAAACTGGCAATCCTTGTCAATTAAGATTGGAGGCGAGTAAACTCTGCCTGCAGTGAGAATCACACCCGCAATCTCAGTGTTGACAGACCACATGATCAATATTAGACGATCTACCTTGACCACTCTGCCACCAAGAACCCTTTGACTGCAAATGTAAACAACATGTAATTATAATTACCACTAAAGAGGATGTAAAGTCACAAAAGAAATCAAAGCACATGTAAATAACAATTGAAGATAGATGAAGAAAATCACAAGAAAACGTTTTCATGTTTACTTTTCATAAATTCCACAACTAGAAAACAAATTTGATGTGAAATCAAAATTAACTGATCTATAGCTGAGAAAAAAAACCACCACACCTTCCGAATTCGGTTCAAGATTCCATGCTAAGTTTAACATTTATAAGTCCCTTACAGCATCTTAACCATAATGTTTATTTCAATTGTGAAATATCATACAAAACACATCCAAGACTCAATTATACAAATCCACCCACTCAGTTCTTCCAACATCTTGTGAGACATTTAAATTTCAAAGAACCAGAACACAAAAACAGGTTTTATAACTCTATATTAAACTGCTACACATTAAACGCAAGGTGATAAGAAAACCAAAACTGAATAATTAATGGATCTGAAACCAATTTCTGTATATGGTGCTCAGGTACTGAATAATACAAGGTCTCCATTTCATCTAGTATTCCTACATCAATTAACACTAACAGTGAGAAATAACACAAGACAATACAAACAGGTTGAATTATCCAAGATCCAAGATTCATATAGCCCCCTTGGGGATAAGCATCTTTCTGTCCACATAAGTGTCAGTAAATTACTTGTACATTAAATGACTTTTGTATAAAATTTTATGGTAACAGGTTACATTTGAATTACATGTACATAACCATCCCCTTCCTGAATGCTACTAACAGTTTTTGTTTGTTGCAATGTAATGAACATTTGTTGATCTGCAAAAATGCCACTGTAGGTATTCTTTGTTTATCACAAGAGGGCAGTCTTTTTCCATATAGGTTTGTCAAGACCACAGCACTTCACTGTATTTCTAAGGTTATCTTTTTCACTGAATCATATAAATATGTCAACTTGCACAATAAAATGAATACATATTTTCTTATTACTCATTTTTATCTAGACCAATTTTTACTGCCATAATAATCCTATGTTAGTTTCTTCATTTGCCAGGTTAAGGCAAAAACAAGACTAGATGAAAAGTATGCCCACTTAGCCAAGAATTCAGGTTCATTTGTTATTGGTAATGTTTTTATAAAGTGTGTCTGTAAGACAAACATGATGCCCTCACCTGACCAGCGATTGAAGGGTGTGTTGCAACATGTAGGAATTTTAATAACTTTTAATGTAAATCAAAATCCTTTGATCCTGCACTTTTTCATTATGTGTACAAACATAATACTAAATATAAATGCTGCAGCTCCAAAAAATGAAGAAGAACATATCCAGACAAGACATATACACAAATCTCAGCTATGAGGCCTGCAAACTGACATGGCCCAACTATCTATAATTTGAAGCGATTTCACAAAAATCTAAATCTCCCATCATGTGTAATAAAATATTCTACCAAATAAAACTTTGTAACTTCAAAGCTGTACTAGAAGATAGCCAGATAAATCATGAATCCACTTATATGGCAACTTTTTATTCCGGGGACATACACTAGAGGCTCCCAGGAGCCTGTAATCGCTCACCTGGAATCCAAATGACTTAAACTATATTTAAATTTTTGAAATTAACAGTTTCAGTCTAGTTGTTATAGCTTTTAAGTTACTGTGCAAAAAATATACATTTCTTCAAAAAATTTGTTAAATACAATAACTCCTATAAGGTGCCATCCACAATTTCTGAAAATTAAATGGTTTTTAGGCATTGTCCTTTAGGGAACTTTAGAAATTTACAGTTTTACTCTACTAATAGGTGTGTTATAGACTAATTTATAATTAAAAAACTGTTCATATGTCCAAATTCATAATGAAAGGGCAATAACTCCTATAAAGAGTCATCTTGCAATTTTTGGACTAAGCAATCATTTGTAGGGCTTCTATTGCTGATCATTTGTGCAATTTACAGTTTTAATCTAGCTACTATAGTTTTCAAGTTACAGGACAAAAATGGAAAATTTCATAAAATTGTCATTTAAGGGCAATAATCCCTATAAGGAGTCATCTGACAATTTCAGACCAATTAAATGAATTGTAGGGCTTTTTTGCTGATCATTTTTGCAATTTATTATTTCACTCTAGCTGTTATGGTTTTTAAGTTACAGGACAAAAACGGAAAATTTCATAAAAAATTGCAATTTAAGGGCAATAACTCCTATAAGGAGTCATCTGACAATTTCAGACCAATCAAGTTAATTGTAGGGTCTTTATTGCTGATCATTTGTGCAATTTACAGTTTCAATCTAGCTGCTATAGTTTTCAAGTTACAGGACAAAAACGGAAAATTTCATAAAAAATTGCCATTTAAGGGCAATAACTCCTATAAGGAGTCATCTGACAATTTCAGACTAATACAGTGAATTGTAGGGCTTGTATTGTTGATCATTTTTGCTATTTACAGTTTTACTCTAGCTGTTATAGTTTTAAAGTTACAGGACAAAAACAAACAATTTCATAAAAAATTACCATTTAAGGGCAAAAACTCATATAAGGAGTCATCTGACAATTTCAGACCAATCAAGTGAATTGTAGGGTCTTTATTGCTGATCATTTGTGCAATTTACAGTTTCAATCTAGCTGCTATAGTTTTCAAGTTACAGGACAAAAACGGAAAATTTCATAAAAAATTGCCATTTAAGGGCAATAACTCCTATAAGGAGTCATCTGACAATTTCAGACTAATACAGTGAATTGTAGGGCTTGTATTGTTGATCATTTTTGCTATTTACAGTTTTACTCTAGCTGTTATAGTTTTAAAGTTACAGGACAAAAACGAACAATTTCATAAAAAATTACCATTTAAGGGCAATAACTCATATTAGGAGTCATCTGACAATTTCAGACCAATCAAGTGAATTGTAGGGTCTTTATTGCTGATCATTTGTGCAATTTACAGTTTCAATCTAGCTGCTAGTTTTCAAGTTACAGGACAAAAACGAAAAATTTCATAAAAAATTGCCATTTAAGGGCAATAACTCCTATAAGGAGTCATCTGACAATTTCAGACCAATCAAGTGAATTGTAGGGTCTTTATTGCTGATCATTTGTGCAATTTACAGTTTCAATCTAGCTGCTATAGTTTTCAAGTTACAGGACAAAAACGGAAAATTTCATAAAAAATTACCATTTAAGGGCAATAACTCATATAAGGAGTCATCTGACAATTTCAGACCAATCAAGTGAATTGTAGGGCTTTCATTGCTGATCATTTTTGTCATTTACAGTTTCACTCTACCTCGTATATTTTTCAGGTTATATTGTAAATACCAAAAATTTTGTCAAAAATCTTCAAAAAAGGGCAATAACTCCTACAAGAAGCCAATACATAACTTCGCACTAATAGCAACTATTGCAGACCTTAATGTGCTGATCAATTTGAAGTAACGGTTTTCTCTATAGCTATTATAGTTTTTAGATAATGATCAAAAACCTGTGTTGACCCCCATGTTCTATTTTTAGTAACAGCGGCCATATTTGTCTGTTGATCAACACCCTGGGTACAAACTTGAAACTAGGAACCCTAAGGATGATTGTGGCCAAGTTTGAAAAAAATTGGCCAAGTGGTTTCAGAGGAGAAGATTTTTGAAAAAGTTTACGACGGACGACAAGTGATAGCAATAGCTCACATGGACCTTCGGTCCAGGTGAGCTAAAAACGTTAGGGTAGGATTAATCGTTCTACTTTATAATTAGGTCAAATTCCATTGATTTATTGGTCACCCATAAACTAAAGATGCTGATGATTTCACCTTCAAATGATCCTACCTGTCCAGTCTGCGAAATTAGCACAAGTCCGCTGGCCCCTGGCCAGTAAAAATCCTTCCGGGCAAGTGAAATTTTGATACAATTTATATTGAATATATAGGAGAAAATCCAAAAGTTCAGGATTCGGGCAAGTGAGTTGCAAATCCTAATTTCAAGCACTGCCTGTCAGATTTAAAAACCCTTGTAGACAGATATGAACTGTTGATCACCATATAGCAAAATTCATCATCTGTAACACCTTATTTACTCAACAGAAAATTATTTGTACTTAAACATGTTCATATTTTTCATATAAGATATGACTTTATATATATGCAACTTAATGGTCAAATAATATCACAAATGTGGTATCAAAAAGCACTTCACCTTTTCTCATCCCCTTTATCATGACTGTTTTCACTTGATGCAGCTAAAAGTGAGCCAAACAGTCTATCATATACTGGTATGCCATATTACACAAGCAATACATAATAAATTAGACCAACATGAGGAGGGATGTAACTGTGTGCAGAAAATGAGTTGTCAATCAAAAACAGGGTTGTCTGAGCATTTGAAGTGAAAGCTTAATTCTGAGACCTGCATGTACATCAGCAGCAAAATGTGTGCTAACTATATGTACAGAATTTCTGAAGACATTAATGAATAATCCTATATAAAACCTAAGGCATGAATTGTGTGTGATTTGACTTAACTCCTAATGAGTTTCATTAAAAATCAATTTCTCCAAGACAGCATCTGGGATCAAGCAATCCGTGCTTATAGCTACATGTCAGTATTTGATTATAGCACAAGACATGTTTATCCAGCTTTTGTACCAATATCAAGGCCCTGAGAAAATGTTTTCCCAACTTGAACAGCTTTTCTTTGAAAATCAATGAATTACAATAAATATTGAGAAATTGATCAATCAGTACTAGTACCAATTACAATATGTACCATAGAAACACTAACATGTCTCTAATGGGTTTCAATTACTACTGCTAAGCTTTCCTTTATTAAGGATTTTAATATAAACTGAGAATAACTAACATTGATTTCTCCTATTGTTGACAAAATATGTTATTCAGTCTTACATCCTTAATAACCCTTCCAAAACATGAGGACAACAACTCGGAACTATGGCAATAAGAAAACAAAATCTGCAACAATAACTCACCAGACAAACAGGTGTCTGTTAATGAAGTACAGAGTGTATTAACCTTTACATAGAACAATTAGAATCAGGCACTGGCCCCAACATTGCTGTCATAAATATTTGATCAGAAAAGTTCAGAGACAGTTCGGTTATACTTAACATCAGGACAAACTAATTGGAGCAGACCACATCCACTTATAATATTTATACAAATAATAATACAATACTACATGTTGTATTGCTGACCATATTGTAACATGTTAGAAGAGTGCCATGCTCCTTGTATGATATTATAATAAGGCACGCAATGACCATTTCAAAACAGCTTAGGGGTATTGTAGCTGCTACAAATGGTCAGCACGTTCTAATGGCAGTCAAATTTTCTATCCAGTGTGCAATCAAACATATTTGGGGACATATCTGAACGTCAAGGCGTAACAACAGAGGGTCTAGGGACATAGCTCTACCCCGACACATATTTGTTTTTCTTCTTTTTGGTTTTTGAGGACTCACAATGTACAGTTGTCTTTACAACAGTTAAAAAACATGACACAAACAAGCCACATGCTGCATGAATTTTACATTAAGTTGTTTAGGGGTGAAAACTCTGTATTTTCATCACTGGTGATTTCATGATTAGCAATTTTTAAATATGCTGCAATTGCAATCTGGTCTACACAAACAGGTATTATTACAAGCATTTAATGAAAATTAAAAAAATATATAGAGAAAGCAAAACAATAGGACCCCTATCCAGAATGCAGAAGAAGATAATACTAGACAAAGTCGATCTAGCGATCGCTGATACCCCCGCTTTTGTGAAAATTTCTAAAGTTTTTCCTGGACTGCGACCTTAAAATTTGATGGATTTCCCCCAAAATCAAAAGGCTTTTTACCAACCTGATATATAACAATATGCCAAAGTTTCATTCAAATCTGATGCAAACTTTTAGAGTTATTGTCCGGAAACAACTTTTATGTTAAAATTTCTAACGTTTTTCGTGGACTGTGACCTTGAAATTTGACGGATTTCCCCCCAAATCGATATGCTTCTTACCAACCTGATATATGACAATATCCCAAAGTTTCATTCAAATCGGATGTAAACTTTTTGAGTTATTGTCCGGAAACAACTTTTTTGTTAAAATTTCTAACGTTTTTCGTGGACTGTGACCTTGAAATTTGACGGATTTCCCCCAAAATCGATAGGCTTCTTACCAACCTGATATATAACAATATCCCAAAGTTTCATTCAAATCGGATGTAAACTTTTTGAGTTATTGTCCGGAAACAACTTTTATGTTAAAATTTTTAACGTTTTTCGTGGACTGTGACCTTGAAATTTGACGGATTTCCCCCAAAATCGATAGGCTTCTTACCAACCTGATATATGACAATATCCCAAAGTTTCATTCAAATCGGATGTAAACTTTTTGAGTTATTGTCCGGAAACAACTTTTTTGTCAAAATTTCGAACGTTTTTCGTGGACTGTGACCTTGAAATTTGACGGATTTCCCTCAAAATCGATAGGCTTCTTACCAACGTGATATATAACAATATCCCAAAGTTTCATTTAAATCGGATGTAAACTTTTTGATTTATCATCCGGAAACCAAATGTGGACGGACGAACAGACGGACGGACATGAGGACCACTATATACCCCCGACTCAGTTGAGCGGAGGTATAAAAATTCAGAACAATTCTGCCAAAACCAAAAGATTAGCAAGTATAAATCAGTTCACAAATTTATTCATTGTTTGTTATCTTGTTTTCATTCTGAACACATCTAAATTACAGCTTGCTGGACATTAAGAAACTATTTAATCAATTAATCACATAAAAAAATTTTTTCAATTGATTATGAAGAAAAAAGTGGTTATTGATCAAAAAGAACAACAACATTTAATCTTATCAAAGAATAATTCTGTATCCAAGGTAAATATAGGTGTACAACAACAGATGCATATAAGCAAGTAAATAAATTATATTTGATCACTGGCATTTTAGCTTAATTTTAAAATTATGAACCAAAGCAATAATCACAACTGTTAAAGCAATAGCGTATTTCCCAGAATAAGCAAATTGAAAACTACAAGCAAACCTACCAAAAACACATTTTGTTCAAATGATCATATGCAATATACCAATATATATATATTGCATATGATCATTTGAATATAGTTGTCAATAAATATTAAATGTTTCTTGCTCTTTCTCTACGGCTCATTTACTGCATAAAATTTATACTATGGTCATGCCCGACAATACTGCTGTGCAGTAAAGCAGATAATATATTATTTTTTTATTTTTACAACTAATAATAACTATGTCCTTAAAAGGATTAACTTTTCAGACTAAGTTGGGTTAAATTTTTGTTTTATTTCAATAATCTAAATTGAATGCAACAGTCCTGTTTTAAATAGGAATACGCTGTTTTTTACTAAAATGAGACATTTGTTGTTTACCCCCCCCCCCCCCTTTCCCCCCCCCCCCCCCCCCCGCTTTTTTTTTATTTGAGGTGGTGGGAGGGACAACTATAATGAGTACTGTATTCTTGATGGTCCTTAAACAACAATTACTTGTATTATATTTATATATACAAAGAAAAAAACCAAGAAGAAATAATTGAGTTTTGGTGACCATTATTTGGCGAGTAGTTTTATCGACTTTCTTGGAGACAGATACCAAGAACAGTTGTAACCTATCCTATTTATAACAGAAGCTTCTATTGAAGAAAAAAAGAATGATCTATTCATCATAAATTCATAAATTGCAATATTTAACACAAAAAAAGATCATTCTTCTGTAAATGAAGAATGAGACATGAGATATGTCATGAAGATATTATTGTTGACATCTGTTAAAGATGGGGACAAACAAGATATATTGATCAGACTGTAAAGAGATAAACATAGAATTTGTTTTTGAAAAGTTTTAAAACCTCTTTCAGCAAATTTTCACCTACGTTGCTGGGCCCAGTTAGTGTTGAGATGAAAGCCAGAGAAAACCCTGACCTTCAGTAGAAAAACTGGCAATGATTGAAGTTCAGCACACCCTGTTTGCAGTGAGACTCGAACCCGTGACCAAAGTGTTGACACTCACGTGATCAATAGTAGACCAACTACCTTAAAACTGAGGCCCCTTATAGATGTGCCACAACAAGACACAGGTGAAGTACCCAGTAATCTGTTCACCATATCTATTGTACTAAATCTATCTGAACAGCTAGTGGTATTTGAAGACCATCTGTTTTTGTTTAATGTACTGCATACTTTCATCTACATCAATAATCCATAGGGAAGTATGCATTTTACAAAAATATACATAACCTTCCTCATCAGTAGTAATTAGCATTACGAAGGTGCAAGAAATCAAACATTACCTGTGTTGATACAAACATTTCTGTCTGGCATTTTCTATGTTATGTTTTTTGAGCAGTCATCATGTAGAAAGATGAAAATAAGATGTTCTAAGACAGAAACTATTTCTCAGTTATTATAACCTGAGCATTCTAAGTGTAATTCTGGAGTCTGAAAAACTGCAATAAGGCAGTAATAAAAAAAATCCTAGCTTCACATCTCACCTTTGTTTTCATTTCAAAAATAACATTTTGAAAAAAAAACATTGCCATTTTAATTCCAAAAATAATGTTGTATTTCTGTTCTGTAATATTTGATTTTCAGGTAACTTGGGGTTACCATCAATTTACATATTCAAAAGAAAACATGGTCATAGCTGTTATTTTCTTTAAAAATGGCTGAAAACTGAACAGTAACAAAAAATGTCCATGCCCTTTTCCCCCCAAAGTTTAGCAAAGTTGAATGAGAATCTAGCATTTTCATTTATGCCCTAATCAACAGATTTCTAAATCATTCCAGATGATTAAAAAAGGAAAAATTTCACAATTATTTGGGACAGATTTCATAATTATTCCAAATGTATGAAATGAGACACGTCACAGTTTAAAGTTTAATCATTAGTTTAAATGTATAATGGTTTAATTCAGAAGAAAAGTTCTCTTCATTATTCAGTGATATGAATGTCCCCAGTGAACCTCCTACACCCCCACAAAGATCTTTAGCTAATATACATAAGCTCATTACTTAATTTATCCCCTTACCACATAATTAACAGGTGAATGGTCATCAATGGAAACAACAAAGACTGAAACAAACAATATTTTCTTTCCATGGTTTCTTAGAGACCTTAATTTATATACAATGTTATTTTATTATTTACATCTAATTTAATCTACCATCTTATCATTTGCAAAGGAGCAGGAACTATGCATCTGTGACTAATTAACCAAGTGATAAGAAGGGAATGCCTGTGTACTGTACAACAACCAATGTATTAAACCAGACAGCCAAGCATGTAAAAAGTCAACATAAATCAAATTTCCTTAATAAGATCTATAATCAGGATAGGACATGAATTTGGGCTAAGTCCACCATGTAAATTTATCATTACAAGTAATATTAAAAGGTAAGCTAGTCTTCAAACAATTAATTTCTTTGCCCTGCAAATACAGCAATTATAAGGTTTTTTGTTTCTTTGAATGGTGTTTTAACGCCACTTTCAGCAATTTTTCAGCTATTTCATGGCGTCCAGTTTTTATTGGGGGAGGAAGCCTGAGTACCCGGAGAGAACCCCCGACCTGCGGTAGGAAAACTGGCAATCCTTGTCAATTAAGATTGGAGTCGAGTACACCCTGCCTGCAGTGAGAATCGAACCCGCAATCTCAGTGTTGACAGACCACGTGATCAATAGTAGATAAACCACCTTGACCACTCGGCCACCGAGGCCCCGCAATTATAAGGTAACAAGTACTTTATTGTCAAATAAGAAAGAACAAAATCTTATCCCATAGTTGTTTTCGGAATAAAAACGGAATGAAAAAAAATGTTTGAATAACCTACAATAAATCACTAGCCTTCCATCATACACAAGACTAGGCTACAGTCGAGGCCATTTTCAAATTTTAATCAAAAAGAGATGTGAATATTTTACATTGATGTAACATGTATTGATTTTACCTCTACTAAGATTCTATTTATCTGTGATCTTCAGCAACTTCATCATTGTGAAGATTATAACTTTGTCACTGTGGAAATGGTATAATTATCTTTACAGCTCTGATAAACCACATCAAAATTTCTTTATACATTCAAACAAGTCAAAACCTTTTGAAACTACATTACTTTACAGACACATTTGTCACACAGAAGTATTCCACAAAAATTCCATTTTTTTAACAAACACTTGATACATATTTGTACTGACTTGTCATTATTTTAAATTGCATCACTGTCACATCCTCTCAACTGAGATCAATCAAATCACTACAATTCTATAAATAGTCTTCCCCGTATTGTTTTTTTTTATTTAGAGAATCCCCAGTTAGGGATAGCGATTTTTGCCACACAGATTCTGCAACCTTGAAATTAAACATCTGGTATACAAATGTTCATTAGTTCCCAGGAAAAATATTATTCCTCAAGTATACTCTACTTTCTTCAAGGATAAATTCAGGAAGCAACCAACCCAGAAACCAAAACAATCTAATACTTTTACTAACCTTCAAACCAACTATCCAATAATTTTGAAAAAATAATAGTGTATTATTATTATTCTAGAAATTACTATGCAGGTAACCTACCCAACAGAGCATTTTCGTACTACAATTATGGAAGAAGTTAATATCAATGTATAATTAACAAACAACAAAGCATGCAACTAGCAGTAGCAAACAGGCTTAAAACTCTTCATAAATGTGATATTAAATAAATCATCTTTTCTTCAACTAATGTCCATATTCCACGTCGATGTGTAAATGCACCCGTTTTGCATTCTGAACTTACAATTTTAACCGAAAGTTTACAATCCTCTGGTCTATTTTCAATTCAATTCATTAGGTTTGAAGGTGTACAACTATTGCCTACACATAAGGTGAACATTAAAATTATTGCCCCTTGTAATGTTGTTTCCACTCTGGCTTAAGTCTTCTGGGTAACAGCATCCTGCAGATGAACACTTGCTTACTTTTACGGCAGGCAATAATTGCAACAATATTTGGTGAACATGTAAATAAACAAAAACTTAGCCAATGCAATACATTTTAAAGGAGATAATACAATAAATTGAAAAAATACAATTGTTTTTTTTAGGAACTTGTATGCATGAATCCTATCAAAGGGGGGATTTGATCAGTACAGATAAAGATAAAGCTAGAACAATCCTCATAGACAACTACACACTCTCTTAACACGACTGCCGCTCAGGACTTGAAAATGCAAACTTTGAAGAGCAAAGCACTGGATCTTAGACTGAAAACTCTTATTCAATGAAAAAATGTGTATTATTACATACATTCCACACAACCACAGATGCCATTTTTCAGAAAGGGGGGGGGGGTTTGGGTTTACAGAGCGATAGGTCCTATTTCTATATCCTAAGAGGCCTTAAGTACATATGCAGAGGATAATTGTATATATGTCTGTCTTCATAAAAAATTCATTGGGATTAAAAGGGCTTACAAAAGACAACCTTGAAGGGAGATAACATATCCCCATATTGTCATTATCAGAGCATTCTCTACAGATGTATACAGATTCCTACTTAATTTCATGAATACAATTATATTAATTTTTCATTGCCTTCATTAGCAGTAAGGATCAATTATAAGAGAGCAATTATGATAGAATGAGAAGTTAACTGTCTACAGTCCTAGTACAATTCATGCTAAAGAGTCTAATAAGTGATCATTATATTTGTTTATATAAGAACTAGATTAATCAAGTTCAGGATTTACAATACAGAAACCACATTTATGCACCATATACTACAAGTACATGTATATACAGCCCACAAAACACAGATACACAACTTACTTACTTATTGGCATTATTAATGTCCATGACTACAGTAAAACGGTCTTGCATGCACTTACAGCACAAACCCATATCATTGCTAAAGTACTCTCTTATATATATTTTTCATAAATGTACAATTACTAAGATATATTAAACGAAATATAACAACTGCCAGAGCTGAAACCCATTGTAAATTGATGATCTAATACAAACAAAAAAATATAATACATGTATCAAAGAAACAACATACATGCAAAAAACCAAATACATGTGCATTACACAACTCATGAATCATTAATATGCAAATTATAGTGGGAGTGAATACATTTAAGTGCAGCTGACTTGTATCTTTGCCAGGTGCTTTTACTCTGATAACTCAAACAAATGAGATTAATTTGCTTCTGGTCTTACCTATCTTATATAGTTGTGATGACAAATA
>OX104111.1:54995543-55304492 GCA_944474755.1 Limnoperna fortunei | reverse complement strand
CTTGAACTTTTGACAGAGTACACAGTTCTCCTTTGTCAAAGTTTTCTTGGATAAGTTTTTATTGAAAAACTTGTATGTAGCAAAACCAGACCAAGAACTTGGTGAGTTTTTTTTTGTTTATTCATATTCAAAGTGAAAAGCAGGACTTAGAATGTGTCAAGTATACAATTAAACAGCTTTAGTTATTTCTGAAAGTTCAGAGATGCAGTTTAAACTAGACTATGACTTTTGTATGAAAAATTTCTACTAAAACACAACATACAAGAGAAAGGATCTTTTATCCACTATATATAAAATTAACATGGTTCAGTCCATTATAGATTTTGCAAATGAAGAAAAAAATGCAATCCTCATGGAACTCAGCAAAATTGACTAGACAAGGCCGAACTAGCAATCACTGGTACCAAGGATGAAATTTTGCAGAACTTTTTTGGAAACGTTTTTTTTTAATAGTGACCTTGACTGTTGATGGAATTCCTCCATCCAAATTCATCCAAAAACCAAATGTGGATTGATGGACAAACGGAAGGTCAGACATGAGGACCACTATATACCCCCTACTCTGTCAAGCAGGGGTATGAAAATCTTCAATATTAAATCCCTCAAAGACTATTTCTAAAAGTAACTATCAATTCATCACCAAGGACAACTATCCAAGCACGACATTCATATTTCATTAGCATTTTTTTTCCACATCACAAGTACATAGTTTCAGGCAATGTCTTCCCTAAATACATGTACTTTCTATTGCCTCACTGTGGTCATATATTAAGTTGGCTATTATCCAAACTTAGTTACGAAAAAAAACTGCTAAAAAATTTATCAACTTTTAGCTTCAAGAACTAATGACTATATAATTTATTTGTAAATAACAAAGTGCTTTTTTCTCTAGAGCTATATATAAATCTCTATTTGTGTTGTGATTCATCAAATGCAATGGTATTTTAAGACGCATAACACATACTATTAAGTAACAAGTCCACAATAGAATTCTAAAAAAAATGTTCAACCAGTCACTGTTTTTTAAATTATATTTTTTTTCTAGAAGTCCCGAGATTTCTTTTTTTTTTTTTTGCTGATTAGTGTGATCCTTCATGTGGAAAGGAATGTGTTAATATTTTTAAACAATAAACATGAGTTGCAACTGAAAATTATATAAAAGGTTTGTGGCAAGTATAAAGGCAGCTTCTCATTTGTACATTTAAATAACAATTTTTTAGTCTTATTTATCAAATGTGTAGACACAAATACTTGTCAACTTGTACCTCTGCATGTATTAAATTTGTCACATGCAAGCTGTGTACCAGTAAGCAACCTCAGTGTTTACAGACAACATGATCAATAGTAGATTACTGGGCCACTGAGGCCCCTTCTTAAAATAGAGATCATTGTTTATTCAACATAAAAAATAAACAAGTGTAGTTTTAACAGACAAAAAAACCTGTAAACAACAAATGTATGTTTTATTGGATTGGATCATTACCATTTCTTTCAAAGACAGATACAGATCACTTTTTAGCAACTTAAACATATGTAGTATAAACATGCATAGCTGAAATGTGAAATTCCACTTGGTCTATACCTATCTCCCATTTACAACCATCTGTTTTGACGCATTGTTTATTTTCTACAATCTTACCAATGTAAACAATATGGACACCTTCCACTTCTATCAGCTGATCTAAAGCATTCTGAACAAATTTGATTTCCTCATTGTTTATTATATGCATACAATATGGTAAATAATTGTTAGATGGCTTCAGGTCCTCACATCAATACATGTATCATTTAATTCAGATCAATATATATCTACTTTACATAAATTATATATATACATGTTATAAACTAACATTACCTACTGTAATTACTTCCACAATATGCCATATTTCTATTTCCATTATTCAAGGGAAATAATCCACTATCTTTTATAAATTACATTATTATACTCGAGGGAGGTTAAAAGGGCAAATATTTACACAATACTGAATGCAAAAATATGAACCATCACATTTAACAAAAACCAGGGTTCAAATTTAAATGTCAACTTTTATTCATTAATTCAATGTTCATTTTATACAGGTATTGGTTTGGGTCAAATGAAAACTACTCATGTGTGGAAAAGTGTATTTGTAACAAATCTTCATTGATTTAACTGGGAGTTAACAAAATCTACCAAAAAGCATAAATGTTATATTTGAATACTGGTCTTGTAACTTCGCAGTTAATATGACCTTCCCTTATAATTTACCACAATGATGTCCTGTTGTTCACATACAAAAATGTAATACTATGGAAAAAAGACTTGTTTACAAAGATTTAATCATTAGCAACAAAAAACTAGAGGCTCCCAGGAGCCTGTATCGCTCACCTGAACCTGAACCTGAAACCAAACAAAACTTTTTTATCCAGCTTTTCGTTGCTATAAGGAATTGCACAACACTTCTGCAAAAATCATTAATTTTGACCTTTTAAGGGAAATAACTCCTATAAGGAGGAGCTTTTGATGCTTAGAGGGAGAAGGGAGGTTCACTTCAAATTTGCTGTACCTGTAACTTTTTAACTATCAGTCGAAAACACACTTGACTCCTCTCCCCCCCCCCCCCGCCCTTTTTTTTTCATTTTAACTATTTTAAGTCAACGTAGCTATGTAGGTAGTCAGGTGTCATGATTTGCAAAATTTTGGTAGAGGACGTCCTAAAGATGATGTGTGTAATGTTTCAAAGCAGTCCTTTCATTGGTTAAAGAGGAGAAGATTTTTTTAAATCAAGTAAAATTGATTAACAAAATGTTCAAGGAGAATAATTCCTCAACGGTTCATCAGACAATCTTGACCCTTAAGTCATTTTTGTAGCTCTCATAGAGCAGAACAATTAAGCAATGCTAACTTTTTCTCTAGTTCTAATAATTTTTAAGATTTTGAGGCAAAATTGTCAAAAATAATCAATTTCAACAATTAAAGGGCAATAACTCCTATAAGGAGTCATCATACAACTTCAACCCAATGGAGTGTTTTGTAGAGCTTTAGATGGTGAAGAAGGAAGGTCTGTTCAGTTTTGCTGTATCTGTTATACTTTTTGAACTTTAAGAAAAAAACTGTATTTTGACCCCTCTGTTCTATTTTTAGCAATGGCGGCCATGTTGGTTGGTCTGAGGCCATGATTTGGGCAAACTTGGTAGAGGACATTTTACTGATGATGTGTGCAAAGTTTCAAAGCAATCCCTTCAGTGGTTTTGGAGGAGAAGATTTTTGAAGAAAAGTTAACGACGACGATGACGGACGACAACGGACGCCAAGTGATGGCAATAGCTCACATGACCCTTCGGGTCAGGTGAGCTAAAAACCAACAAAAATTTTTCAATAGTTAATATATGCAAAAGAAACTAACAAACAAATCAATTTCTATGCCACCTGTTGTCAGGTCCTTCAACTCAAGGACTTTTGTCTATTACAAGTCAATCACAATTATTTTAAATAGAAATTGAAAAAGTTTCAAATTGTGTTAGTCATGGAAGAACGACACTGTATTTAAAAAAAACATATCTTCAATGTTCAATAATAATGAAACAACTTTCTCACCAGTTACGAACACAAATTGTTCGACCAAATCTACAAGTATGCAAATTAGACTGGCATAAAAAAATGTATATTATATTTACAAAGATATAACTATAAATAGTACATGAATAAATCAACCCCCTCCCCCCCTTTCATCACTATCAAACCGTATCAAATCTACATGCACAAGATTCCAGAGCTAGTAAATCACATCTAATACATCAATCACCATGATGAATATAGACATTCCCTGATTTTTTTCATAAGGACAATTGTACTGACAGCTCTATGAAAAAAAATATTACATTTCTCTAGAGAAATTAAAATATTTTGTATCATCAATCTCATTAAGATGTACATGAGGAAAACATGTTACATGTTTCATGATTATAACAAATCAATCAATAATAACACATGGCCAGATACTTGTAACATGCAATACCTACAAAAATCCATACTAAAATATGACGACCTGCATTTAAGAACACTTCGCTTATCAACAGAAAATGGACAAAAATCCAAACTCACCACTTTGGAAGATAATCCATGAATATATAAAATACTGTGTAATCTTGATACAAAATTAACATAAAGCTGCTAGCTGTAAGATCAATAGAAACTCTTACTGGTCATTGCAGACAGTTCACACACCACTGATTACACAAAATGTAGGTGGATATGTACTGTTGTATATACTCCAAATTATGACAGACTGCAGTTGATTTCACTATGGAAACCAACTGTGATCTTATTGTAGTAATCCCTGTCAATTCTCAGTTATTTAGCATTACAACTACTGGCTATGCAAGGGAGAATGTGTTGCATATAATAAGGGGCACTCAACAGGAGATATAAATATATATATATATATATATACCTATTTGTATTACACATTTCTTATTCACATAATTGTTTACATGTTGGACAAGGTTATTTAGATCATTATACAGTCAACGTAACTAGAGATTTCACTGACAACTGAGATTTTTATCACAACACACTAAAGGGTAAAATACGCATTCCATAAACAGGTATATTGTTTTCACTTAATAAAAATCTATACAGTTGCTATGAATGTAAAATACAAATGTTTCGGGATTAAATATTAGATTCATACAATGTATGTTCATTGTTGTAATAAATGTCCTGAAAACCTTTGTATGGTTAACCAAATCTTTTAATTCACTCTTTATGTGTACTGAAAGAATTAAAATTCCAACAATAAAGTGTTTTCTCTATTTCTGGGAAGAAAATTTATAAACTAAAATTGGTTCTAAGTTTCTTACCTGTTTGTTTGAAATATTATTTTCTCTTTCTGTACATGTTCTAATATTACATTTCAGGAAAATTCTTTTTAAAAAGGTGCTTCTCTAGACACATGGCTTTTAGATGGGTAGTGGGTTTTTTTTAATGTTTGTCTAACAGTGGTAAAAAATGCCATTCTGACCCCAATACACAACAAAAGGTAACCAAACAGCCAATTCATTGTGATAATTAAATAAGGCTTATAAACAAAGTTCCTGTCTGCCAACTAATTACCATTACTTCTATAATTAAGACATCTAATACTGTATTAATTAGTAACAGATTATGAATTAAAACAAAGTAATATTTGTTAGACAGTTCCTATAAAAGATGTCATTTATATTATAATTGAACACCAGACATGGCCAGAAGGAACTATACACATCTTCACATTACAACTAATTAAATATCTATGGTATCATCTGTACTGCCATAACCTAAGGTTTTATACTGTCTTGTTTACTTACTTGTTATTGCAAGATAAAAAAAAATCCTCTGTGATCCTCTATCTGCAAAAGATAAAATTTCATGTTATAAGGGAAGCAACTCATAAAAACAACTTTTTATTGAAACTATTGCATATGTTGTTTAAAGAGAAAAAATATTAATATTATTCAGTAGCTCTTTAAATTCACTTATTGAAAATGGATAGATATATTAAGAAAACTGTAAAGAGGATTTTCACATTTTTATTGGGAATTATTCATATGTACAAAATGTAGATCTATATTTTCTATACCCATAGGCTTGGGCCTACCAGTTTAGTGGTTACAGGACAGGTAGTTAGTCATCTACTATTTATCGTGTGTCTGTCAACACTGAGGTTGCAGAGTTAGTAACTAGTTTAGTTATATACTCTGTCAACACTGAGATAAAGATTTGAATGCAATTATGATGTGCTCAACTTCAAGGAATGCCAGTTTTTCAACTGGGGATTTTCCTCGGGGTCTTCTCCAGGAACTCCAGCTTACACCCTAATGAAAAACTGGACATCACAATACAGCTATTAGATATTGCAGAAAGTGGCATTAAACACAATTCAAACAAAGCGACAAAATATACCATAGACCTGAAACAATTCAAGATGACACATTTCAATAACTCGAAACATGTTAGATTAGTGTTTTTATTGAAGTTGTTCTACTATGAAAGTAGACATTGGTTGAGGTCAAGACTTTTTTGTATTTCTTTCACAAAAAATTCCCAGTAGCATACATGTAGCTTTAAATTTAATTTTTAATTTAAATTATAAACTATGTGTGAAATTGACAGTATATTTAGATATTGTTTGTTCTTTGGTGGCTAATTTGTTTAGTAGATTTTAAGATTTCCAGTGTGTTGTTTAATATTCACTGCAGTAAGGTCTTATACTACAAGTCACACCCCAGTGGAGTGCATTTTTTTTGCAAAGCATTTTTTTTAACATTTCATATTGTACCTTTTATTACAAATATCCAATAGAAACAAGTGTGGACTGTGAGCAGGCTCACAAAGGGATACCCCAACTTTGCTTTCAAGTCCAATTATCTTCCCTTAATGATATCCGAGGTCAATTTTTATCCTTCATGCAGATCTACATACAATGTACTTCCTTTATACTAAATTTCATTAAATTTCATCAAGCGGTTTAGGAGTTGCACTTACAAGGGATGTGGACAGACAGTGTGATTCCTATATACCCCCCCCCCCCCCCCCCCCAAAACAATGCAGGGTATACAAAATTATCCAGGATAACCTGTCCTAGGCCGAGATTTACTGCCATTATAATCCGAAGTTAGTTTTGTGATTTGTCGGATTAACAGCTTAATTCAGTCCTATTGCTCGTAATGTAGCAAATAAAAAAATTCTAACTACGGTCTATTTATACAAAATTCAAACATAATATTCATCTTCTTTACGTTATTAAAGCTGTAGACATTGCAAAACTAACGGGAAACGATCTTTATTGAAGAAATTTGTTTTTTCGTCTTAGAAGATGCACGTGGAAAATGCTGTGTTGATCATTTCTCCGTATATGGAAAATGTGACCCAATTTTGTTATTAACATTATAAAAACCATTCCGTAGTAAGAATCCAGAAATTTACATATGTATTACCAAGATGCAACTGGCCATACATTTTGGGTTTCTCAATGTTTTTCGTGTTATAAACGTAATTAAAAAGAGACACGAATGTCAATTAATACACAAAGCACAGCGGGTTATTAAAACCGGCAATAAACTATCATTACACATCAATAATGATAGATTTTAAACATGTAACCGATGATCATTACACATCAATAATGATAGATTTTAAACACGTAACCGATGAAAAAATAGTGACACTGTTGAAAGATATCAAGATCGACCACGTCTGATTGTATATGCAACTTCTTTTGGACAGTGCCGAGAGTGATTCACTCCCGCTCTGCTACATTACGAGTAATAGGACTAAATTCGTACCATTGCCAAAAAAAACCAGAGGCTCTTAAGAGCCTGTATCGCTCACCTGATTTTATAGGCAATGAAGATGGCATTTCCCTGATGTTGAAGTAAGTCCTGTAATTTTCAATAAACTTTAAATAGGACCATCCAACAATATTACTAGAAAGCTTTGTTTCATTGGTTAACCCGTTGTATAGAGAAGATTTTTTTTATTTGCCATTGGGTCCTTTGTTAAACTAAGTCCTGCGGCGGTGGCGGCCATTTTGAATTTCCAATTGCCATAAAAAACATAAACTTTATAAAGGACCATCCAAACAATATTGCTAGTAAGTTTTTGTTTCCATTGATTAACCGGTTTCAGAGAAGAAGCCTTTAAAAGCTTTTTCCCATAGGGTCCTATGTTAAACTAAGTCCTGTGGTAGCGGCCATTTTGAATTTCGAATTGCCATAAAAAAACATAAACTTTATAGAGGACCATCCAAACAATATTGCTAGTAAGTTTTTGTTTCCATTGATTAACCGGTTTAAGAGAAAAAGCCTTTAAAAGCTTTTTTCAATAGGGTCCTATGTTAAACTAAGTCCTGTGGTAGCGGCCATTTTGAATTTCCAATTGCCATAAAAAACATAAACTTTATTGAAGACCATCCAAACAATATTGCTAGTAAGTTTTTTTTTCCATTGATTAACCGGATTCAGAGAAAGCCTTTAAAAACTTTTTCCCATAGGGTCCTATGTTAAATTAAGTCCTGGGGTAGCGGCCATTTTGAATTTCCAATTGCCATAAAAAACATAAACTTTATAGAGGACCATCCAAACAGTATTGCTAGTAAGTTTTGTTTTGATTGGTTAAACAGTTTCAGAGAAGAAGCCCTTTTAAACTTTTTTCTCATAGGGTCGAATGTTAAACCAAGTCCTGTGGTGGCGGCCATTTTGAATTTCCGATGGGGATAAACAAAACATTAACTTTATAGAGGACCATCCAAACAATATTGCTAGTAAGTTTTCTTTCCATTGGTTGACCGGTTTCAGAAAAGAAGCCTTTCAAACTTTTTCCCATAGGGTCCTATGTTAAATTAAGTCCTGCGGTGGCAGCCATTTTGAATTTCCAATTGCCATAAAAAACACAAACTTTATAGAGGACCATCCAAACAATATTGCTAGTAAGTTTTTGTTTCCATTGATTAACCGGTTTCAGAGAATAAGCCTTTTAAAACTTTTTCCCATAGGGCTCTATGTGAAACTAAGTCCTGCGGTGGCAGCCATTTTGAATTTCCAATTCCCATCAAAAACACAAACTTTATAGAGGACCATCCAAACAATATTGCTAGTAAGTTTTGTTTTGATTGGTTAAACGGTTTCAGAGAAGAAGCCCTTTTTAACTTTTTTCCCATAGGGTCCTATGTTAAACTAAGTCTTGAGGTGGCGGCCATATTGGTTTACCAATCAAAACTAGAGGCTCTTAAGAGCCTGTATCGCTCACCTGACTTACAAAAAAACTTTTTAAGACAATACTCTTCTTGCAAATTTTGATATTAAATGCTAAAGAGTTTATGTGAAGATGCTGTTTCTATGAATGTTGCCATGTTGAATTTACAATCAGCAGTAGGAGTGTTTCTGAGAAGAAGCAGTTTTTGTTTTTTCATAGGTTAGTATGTTAAGTGATGTTCCATAGTGGCAGCAATCTTGTATTTTGGATCGAAACAAACAACTCAAAATTGGTAGAGAACCATACAATATCACATATCCTAAAATCTGCCAAGCTGTTTGTGAGAAAACGAATTTTAAAATCTCAGTCAGTCAGAACGCATTTGCAGCTCTGGCAGCCATGTTGAATTTCCTATCGGCTCGAAACATACTTAAAATAATAAGATTACTATCACTTCTGCATTATTTGGTTAAATTGTGTGGAACTGGGTTTCAGAGAAGAAGCTGTTTGTATGGTTTTCCCATAGGATCCTATGTTAAGCTGTGTTCCACCGTGGTGGCCTCTTGGAAATTAGATCGCCACAAAAAACTAAAATTTGTAGAGGACCATCTAAGGTACATTTGTGCAATATTTCAAATCAATCTGCTAAGCGGTTTGTAAAAAGAAGATTTTTGAAATTTCAGCCAATCAGAACCCATTAGTTGCCCTGGAAGCCATGTTCAATTTGCAATTGGCTCAAAAAACTCAAAATAATAAGATAAATATCCATTAATCATTTCTTCATAATTTGGCTTCATTTGTGTGGAACAGTTGCAGAGAAGACGTTGTTGTATGTTTTTCCCATAGGGTCCTATGTTAAACTATGTCCTGTGATGGTGGCCATCTTGGATTTTGGATCGGAACAAAAAACTCAAACCTTGTAGAAGACCACATAAGGTACATTTCTGCTATATTTTAAATCAATCTGCCAAGCAGTTTATGAGAAGAAGATTTTTGAATTTCAGCAGTGTTCAATCTAGGCTGCGCCATTGCGCCATTGCCGCATTTTTTTTCTATTTGGCGCAGTAGAAAACGTTTCGCGGGCCTCTCCGGGCGCACTATATTAGATCGTCAAAATACGGAATTTCAATCCAGTCCCCGTACGGTACTGGTGTGTAGTCTGAATCTTTTGAGTGTTTAAAGTCACTGTCTTTTTGAATACCAGTGAAAAATTTATCGTACATTTTGACAACGATCATTTTCAAGAAATTGTCAAAATATGAAGCGAATTTCGTCATATTTCGCAGTCGTCGGCCGGGAAAAACGCCCAAAATCTTTGGCCAGCGGTAGTGATGAAACGGATGACAGCACAAGTGACGGCGTCGGTGAAAAGGCTCAAGAAAAGTCGAGCCTCAATCGGCCGCGAAACCCCAGTGCCCATGATAAAGCTGTTCAGATTTGGAGAGATGAAAAGCACAGGAGGGCCTTTCCCAAAAACAACTGACATTAAAGTGACTCAAAGTTCTGACAGTACATATATAAAACAAAATAAAACTTGTAAATGATAATAATTGTTTATTAACTTCAATAATGTGCTATAGTCTTCTTTTAAATGCCACCACTTTGTATCTGTTGTCTCTATTTAGCAAAGATGTCATCTCATCATCATGAATAATGGCATGATTGTGTCTAGCTGTTCTCTAGTACTATCTTGAAAGATGCCATCACTTTGTGTCTGTTGTGACTTGTCTTGAAATAAGTAGTATTACACAGATGGATCCTTAGTATCTCACAAATTTTTAAACTTAACAGTGGCCCCCAAATCCCATCCAGGGCCCCCTTTGTGATCTTGCATGGGCCAGGCAGGCCCCCTGTGAAAAAATTCTAGATTGAACACTGTTTCAGCCAATCAGAACACATTAATGGCCCTGGAAGCCATGTTGAATTTGCAATTGGCTGGAAAAACCCAAAATAATAAGATAATTATGCAACCTTCATTTCCTTATTAATTTGGCTTCATTGTGTGGAACAGTTTCAGAGAAGAAGTTGTTTATATGTTTTTCCCATAGGGTCCTATGTTAAACTATGTCCTGCGATGGCAGCCATCTTGGATTTTGGATGGGCACAAAAAACTCAAACTTTGTAGAGGACTATCAAAGGTACATTTCTGCAATATTTCAAATCAATCTGCCAAGCAGTTTATGAGAAGAAGATTTTTGAATTTCAGCCAATCAGAACACATTAATGGCCCTGGAAGCCATGTTAAATTTGCAATTGGCTCGAAAAACCCAAAACAATAAGATAATTATGCAACCTTCATTTCCTTATTAATTTGGCTTCATTGTGTCGAACAGTTTCATAGAAGAAGTTGTTTATATGTTTTTCCCATAGGGTCCTATGTTAAACTATGTCCTGCGATGGCGGCCATCTTGGATTTTGGATCGGCACAAAAAACTCAAACTTTGTAGAGGACCATCTAAGGTACATTTCTGCAATATTTCAAATCAATCTGCCAAGCAGTTTATAAGAAGAAGATTTTTGAATTTCAGCCAATCAGAACACATTAATGGCCCTGGAAGCCATGTTGAATTTGCAATTAGCTCGAAAAACCCAAAACAATAAGATAATTATGCAACCTTCATTTCCTTATTAATTTGGCTTCATTGTGTGGAACAGTTTCATAGAAGAAGTTGTTTATATGTTTTTCCTATAGGGTCCTATGTTAAACTATGTCCTGCGATGGCGGCCATCTTGGATTTTGGATCGGCACAAAAAACTCAAACTTTGTAGAGGACCATCTAAGGTACATATCTGCAATATTTCAAATCAATCTGCCAAGCAGTTTATGAGAAGAAGATTTTTGAATTTCAGCCAATCAGAACGCATTAATGGCCCTGGCAGCCATGTTTCATATTTGATCAGCACCAAAAACTCAAACTTTGTTAAGAACCACCCAATAAACATTCCTGCCAAGTTTGGTTCCAATTGGCATAGTGGTTGTGGAGAAGAAGATTAAATTGTAAAAAGTTTACGGCCGACGACGACGAAGGCAAAGTGATAACAATAGCTCACTTGACCCTTTGGGTCATGTGAGCTAAAAAAAACTAGACAAAGTCGATCTAGCGATAGCTGATACCCCCGCTTTTGTGAAAATTTCTAATGTTTTTCGTGGATTGTGACCTTGAAATTGGATGGATTTCCACCAAAATCAATAGGCTTTTTACCAACAAAATATATAAGAATATTTTACAGTTTCATTAAAATCGGATGAAAACTTTTTGAGTTATTTTCCGGAAACAACTTTTTGTAAAAATTTCTAACATTTTTCGTGGACTGTGACCTTGAAATTTGACAGATTTCCCCCAAAATCGATAGGCTTCTTACCAACCTGATATATAACAATATCCCAAAGTTTCATTCAAATCACATGAACTTTTTGAGTTATCATCCGGAAACAACTTTTTTGTGAAAATTTCTAACATTTTTTTTTGTGGACTGCGACCTTGAAATTTGATGGATTTCCCCCCAAAATCAAAAGGCTTTTTACCAACCTGATATATAATAATATCCCAAAGTTTCATTCAAATCGGATGCAAACTTTTTGAGTTATTGTCCGGAAACAACTTTTATGTTAAAATTTCTAACATTTTTCGTGGACTGTGACCTTGAAATTTGACGGATTTCCCCCAAAATTGATAGGCTTCTTAGCAACCTGATATATGACCATATCCCAAAGTTTCATTTAAATCGGATGTAAACTTTTTGAGTTATTGTCTGGAAACAACTTTTATGTTAAAATTTCTAACGTTTTTCGTGGACTGTGACCTTGAAATTTGACGGATTTCCCCCAAAATCGATAGGCTTCTTACCAACCTGATATATAACAATATCCCAAAGTTTCATTCAAATCGGATGTAAACTTTTTGAATTATCATCCGGAAACCAAATGTGGACGGACGAACGGACGGACATGAGGACCACTATATACCCCCGACTCTTTCGAGCGGGGTATAAAAAGCAAGGGTACAATTATTTGTTCTAAACCCCATATATAATACTATGTCTATGTTGTTTACAAATTGTCCTTGACTTCTGCTACAAGAATTTTACAAAGTAAGTCAGCCATTTCTGTTTCCAACGGGATCTTATATTGTTTACAAATGGTCGTCTGCTTTCATGTTGGACAAACCAAAAGACTTTTCCTATATCAAAAGCAAACGACAAAGCCCAAAGGGTTTTGGAGACACAAATTGTATCGACCTAGGTCAACTTACGTTCTTATTTAGGTCAAAATTTATTATGGAAAATTGCCCTATCAAAATGGAAAAACTGCTTCACTTCAAAACACTGAATATTTAGAGGAAATAAAAATATTTTTTGATCTAGAAAAGGAGAATAAACACGACCATACACTGTAAGCAGTTTTTGTCGGAACAAAACCTCTAACAAAACAGGCTGACTTTTACTACAGGTATTCAAGTTTTACATAAAACTGTAAAGTTATGGGAAATTTTAACTAAAAAAACAATATGCAACAATTTATCTGACCAAAATATCCAAAATAACATCACATATATTCTTAACAATCTCGGAATGGATTCTTAGTAAATAAAGATTTTTTTGCTTTTTAACAGAAAAACTGGATATATAATCTAGATTAAGCAACTAACAGGTTTCTTTATCAGGCTATTAAATACGGTCTAAAACAGAAGTCAAGAGTTATTGGTACTATTGCTGAACTCAAAACAAAATGGCCTTAAAACCACAACAATTCCACTGCATTAAACAAAACATTTCCCAATAAATACAGTTTTACATCTCAATTCTACTGTTTATTCCATTTCCAAGGCTTCTGTTACACACAGAAACTGCTTTATCTAAAATCAATGAAGAGTTTTATGCAACCTTTTACATTATTAGTGTTCAATCAGTGGACCTGATTTAAGGCTTTAACTAATTGTTGCTGACTTCTACAGTAAACTAAATCTTTTCAACTAAAACAAAAATCTGTGATAAAAGACAACATATTATAGCACTTCAGCTTTTTCCTAAAAAAAGTCATTTCATGATTGACAAATTTCATTATCCACTTCTCAAGTTCAAAAACGCAATGAACAGTAGTATGCAAACACTGTGCCTTCACAATCAGAGTTACACATTATGCCTCAATTTTTTTTATTCCTGCTTGATTTTTTTTAGTTTCATCACTACTTCCAAAAATGTCTGTTTTATAATTTACTGTATAATTAAATCACTGATTGATTTTGCCGACAATTTACATTTCATCTTGGAAACTAAATGACTTAAACATTATTTAAGTGTGAAGAAAACAAATCGTCTGTGAACACAAGCACTGGAATACATGAAGTTAAAAGGACCTCTGAAGATCATATATATTGATCATGTCTGTATAGTGTCAATAATAAAGCAACACTTTTAAAACTGTATTTTGTCTGGTTGTATTGTCTAAAAAAGAATTTAGAGACCTCGGTTACATGTCAAATATTTTAAAATTTAAAAAAATTCCATTGTCCTGAGACATCAGATTAAGTGACTTGGTTTTTGCGTTTGCATAAATAGAAAATTGATCCATTATTAAACCAGAACAACCCTGGAAATTAACCATCCTGTTGATGACCCCATACAGGCCCAGAATGCTATACTTCAGGGAGTGTACAGACGACACAAACAACAAAATATTGTCACTATTTCGGCGTCCTAAAAAAGAACTTGGTCTGTACCTATTATTTTGATTCTTATTTTGGCTACAAGCATAAATGAATATAAAATAGTTGTAGTTGAGATCTGGGTTGAGGGACAGGATAAACTCTGAGAAAAGATCATGCAACCACCAATTAAAGAGATTTCAAAGAAGTATAACAAGAATTTTTGTAGTATATTCTTAAAGTGGTCATTCAACTTATTGTGATTATGAGAGGGCTAGCTACGAAAGAAAAACATAAATGGCACACCTGCTTCCAAAAGTGTCAACTGATATAACATAGAAGATTTGTTTGTTTTAACTTCTCAATTTAATGCTAAGTAATTTTTATATCACTCATTTTCTGGGGGAAACAGTGACTATCTCCCTACCCCAATAAGAATATATTTCTGTCAAATTGCTTGAAGGAGAAAATCTTAGACAACATCTGCCAGCACCATCCACTAAAAATATTACACTTTTCATCATCTCATCCATCAACTGTTCAAAAATCATTTTAATGTTTTAGACAGATTTATTACTCAAAAATGTTTTTAACATGACCTCCATATTTGAAATATTTTTAATCTGTTTTATGATATCTACAATTCCATTTTAAGCATCAAAAGCTTAAAATATCTACAGATCTGATCAAATGTTATATGCAATGATTTTTTTTCTGATCGCCCTTTTGCATTTCGTGATGAAAGCATTTAAAAACCTAAATATAATATTCGTCAGTTAAAACGTTGACCAACTAGCAAAAATAAATAGGGCCTTAGACATGTATGTCTAGAATACTGTAACTGCATGAGAAAATCTAAGAAATTTACTACAAAAGCTTGTTCAAGGAGGAAAACAATGAAAGGGGACATTAAAACAAAAATTAAATCAATCCTTAAATAAAATCACAAAAACACAAATCAGACCACCTTCTCAACATTAAATATTCAAATCCTAAATACAATACATGTATATATTATCAATGGCAATGCAAGAGAGTTTCTGGACTACAATTACAGTAAGGGTGATAGAAAATACCAAGAAACTTTTACAAGTTTGAAAGACCATAGATAATCTATTTATGGTATATTTTTCTAGGAAAAATCAATGACATTGGGCTTATCACATCAAGGCATTCTCATTCTACTTGACCGAGAAAAACCAAAACACTGACATGAAAAGTAATCATACAGAGATCACATTAAAAGTTTTAAAACAGTAACAGGAGTTGAGAAGTTAAGTACATGTACATGAACTATAGTTTTTTCAATAAGAAATTTAACTAAAAAGCAGCTAGAGGCTCTCAAGAACCTGTTTGCTCACCTGAGTTAGCTAAACACAAATTAGGATACATTCTTGTCTGATATTACATGTATATATGCAGAAGAGTTTCTGCAAGATTCAGATTCTACGTTTGTTGAATCTTAATAATTAGCAAAATTTTCCTATAGGGTCCTATTCTAAGGTATTGTCCACTGTGTCAGCCATCTTGGATTTACAATCTGCACAAAACACTCCTTTGTTAATTTCTAAATATTACAATTCTTTCTGCTAAGCAGTTTGTTACAAAAACAAATTTTGAAATTTCAGCCAATCAGAATTCATTCGAAGCCCTTGATTGAAAAGACAAATGTGCAATCGTTCAGAGAATTCTCCGAGTTAAGTTGTTACTAGAAGTCAATTACACAAAACACATGTACCCTTTCTTCTCCACCCCCCTGACTTCATCAGACTATAACTTGAGTTTGCACTACGTGCAACCTGGCTGAAAAACAAACATGTGTTGGGTGAATATGTACTCTTAGTTATATATCATAAAATAAAAAATATAAAACTCACAATTTTTACAATTTTTTGACTAGTAATTTTCCGATAGACCAAAATTTAGCTTGAAGACCCTATTTTTGTTTTTAGAATACTCCTTAGAAATAAGCTCTTAGAGACCACTTTTTAAAATCTATCATATTGCCAGTTAATTTTGTTTCAAGAAAAAATCATTGAGGGTTAATTTTCAGTGTATGTGTTTTGAACCCAATTAAGAATGTTCACAAAATATAAAATAGTTTCGACTGAAATTAAATATTTAATTGTATTTCACTGTTTAAAAAATTGACTAAGACATCTAACGAGAACATTTACGTCCAGAAACTAACTGATGAACAGTACTTGCACACAGTTTCTATAGTGATGTTTCATACAAATATAAAATAAAATAGTATTTACCTTCAAAATAAGGCACTTAAAATGAATAATTTTTGTCCATATAAATTTGCACCTAAATATAATGTCAGGATAATTATATATATATATATATATTAACATGTACATGTGACACTAGAAACCTTTCAAGGACAAAAGAGATCAAATTCAAAATACAAAGGGTATTGATTCCTTAAGGCAAATATCCAC
This sequence comes from Limnoperna fortunei, assembly GCA_944474755.1. NCBI lineage: Eukaryota > Metazoa > Mollusca > Bivalvia > Mytilida > Modiolidae > Limnoperna > Limnoperna fortunei. The sequence goes on along the minus strand of OX104111.1, from coordinate 55,287,687 downwards.
CCCTGACATTCAAGGTGTATTTATATTGTCTCTAACTTGGTTTTTCATACATGTCAGTCCCCATATCACTGGGTTTTTGGTTAACCAAAATTAAACATACCAATAATGATGACTAATAATAGTTTCTATGTCATTCGAGTATAACGACGTCAATTGTAAAACTAAACTTGTTTCTTACTACGTCATAAAACCTGTTTAAAAAGACGAAATAAAACACTATAATTCAAGTGGTAAGTGGATAGAACTAGAATTCATGAGAATTTGTCAAATCAATATCCGAGGGATTTCTGCCAATTATTCATGCTTTCAAACTAGAATTCAATACATTACAATATTCCTGTCCTTGACAGAAACAATTTTTATAAGGCAAAGAAATAATTTAAAAAAAAAAACAGAATCATATCCCAGCCCCTTAGAGGATACTGTAAAAATTTAGAAAGTACTTTGTTAAAATTTCACAGTTGTCACATGGATAAGGATCTTAGGTCCCATATTAGAATTTTAAATCTCTGGTCCCAAGTTGATGGTAGCATAGGCAATTAGGATTAAAATCTCAGATACCATAAAATGGGGAGGCTAAAATATCAGATTCAATGTGATGCATAACACGTCACAAAGATGGGGTTCCTTCATCTACATCTCAGGTAGTATGTTAGGAGTAAAATGTCATTAAGTTAGGGACACTTAAATCCCTTGTCCCATATTAGGAGCAAGCAACACATGTCACAATGAGGGAGACTGTAGATTTCAGGTCTAATGTTGGGATTAACGTTAAAACAACATGAACACTTAAATCTCTGGTCTATTTTTGGAAGCACCATATGCAAACAGAAGGGAACACTTAAATCAATAATCTCATATAAATTACATGTACTGTTGTTTAAATTTAAATGATTACTTTATCAGTTATACATTTTTACACTTTACCTTGATCAATATAAATAACTCCAATCCCAAGTTCACCATTAAGGCTGAAAGGATTTATTTAGATAATAATAGTTTGTTGCACATTAGACATCAGTCAATAATAAACAAATACAATTTTATGTAAATGGTTTTTTTAAAAGTTTTTTACTGAAAAATAAAGTCTGTAGAACCATCATCATACTGTTTTGAACAATAATAAGATTACTACCGTATTTTCCGCACGTTTAGTCGATGTGGACGATAAGTCGAATAGACGATTTTTGGTAAAATTCAGGTAAAAAAACATAGATAAGTCGAATTCGGTCCATAAGTCGAGGTATCCGTGACCATTAACTTTGGTAAGTATTCCAGCTCTAGAAAGATTCTATGTCACCAACCATATATTGGCAAGTTGTTAATATTTAGAATACAATTGTTTAATAAATTTTGTTGATGCCTGGGGTAGATCGTTATAAAATGTGTACGAAACTTCGCTTTAAAATGTGTACGAAACTTCGGTTTACGTCTGTACGTGAAGGGGAAAAGTGCATATTGATTGATGTCATTTGGGTTATTATCTCCTTAAAACAATAATTTCCTTTCAAGTATTTTATTAATTAAAAGTATTATGCATACCTGGCTGAACACCTGTCACCTGAACAGGTGATCGATCCACATAGCCCCAACCGACAGAGCGTCCCTAGCTAATTATCTCATTTTCAAATTTAAACCTGGCTTCAATCAACGAGTCAAGATAATAATCAACGTTTGTTTCTTTAATTGCCCAATTCGATATTAATTCGAAACGAAAGACCCATATAAATACACGAAAACCATGTCGTAATATATCCCGCCATTTTTGAAGAAATATAAACCAACGCGCATGTTCCGGATGTTTATTTGCATGTATCATACCTCCGTTCAAAGGAGCACTAAAATTCATGACAATCGGGAACGTTTAATTGTTCTCGTTAGGTTTTCTTCGTCCTGTTTGTTGGAAGGTTTCTCTGATTATATCAAATTTTTGTTTTTAAACTACTATCAGAACGCATAATTAACCAATGCATTCAATTTATAAATTTAACGACATCCGAAACATAGTTTCTCCGGTTTCGTTTCCCTTCTTTATAAAGCAGAATAAACTTCCTGCATCCAAAATCGCAGAAAAATAAAGATAAACAAAACATTTCTATGCATAATTTATTTCGTTTATTTATACAAAAATGAATGCAGTAACACTGCATACAGTGTCCTTAGAATCCTGCAACAGAAAACTGAAATTATCAGTACACGAAAAAAAAATCCACATCCGACTTTTTCTGATTCAATCAAGCCTTAGATAAGTCGATTCGGACGATAGGTCGAGGATAGGACTCCCAAGAAAAAAAGTGTCGACTTATCGTGCGGAAAATACGGTAGTATATACTAGCAGTGCACATGTCCCTAGAATAAACAGATGGAGGACAATTAACAAGGTGGCATAATTGTATAAAATCAATCAATATTATCTGTAAAAAAATCAATTCAATGCATTTGTATTTCCGGCATGTCAAATGGTGTGTTACCATAGTTGTCAAGTGTGTTTGTTTCATTGAATGGAGTTTTAACTGGCATGAAAGAGAAGTCTTGGTGGGTCATGACATCCTATAGTATTTAGACGAACCTTGAAACATGTCCCAGGTTAACCGAAAATGACAATATTTGAAAGGTTTTGAACAGACAACAATCGCCTGCTCTTAGCGTATGTTTCTGTTCAAATTTAGGTCAAAATTTACTATGGAAAATGGAAACCAACGCATTTTAATATAATGATTAACTGTTGAAAATAATTGTTGATTCAATATGCACCTTTTTGGATCTACAAAAAGAGCATAAGCTCGACCAAATGCAGTATGCTGTTTTAATTTCTCCTGCATAAAACCTCAAACAACACACGTTAACTTGTAGTATAAATGTTTTAGTTACCAGAACATGGAACTGGACAAAAAACTTAAATTTTTTAAATAAAATAAATGTAAGGACCAGTTAGATTCAGTTTTGATATGTGTACAACATCATTACATCAATTAAACGACCCTATAATGGAAACAATGTTCTCTAATCACTATGTACTAATGTGCAATCCAAATAATTGTCTCTATGTAGTAAACAGAATGATTATAGAATATGTAATATTTATTAAAAAAAAACAGAAAGCAAGCTATTGTGAATTAAGAATTCTAATAGAGTCCTTTATATGCTTTGAAAATACATTTATGTTTCTAATAAGCATAGAGCCCACTGTGATGTAACAGTAAGAATTCCAAAGTCATAACAAGCTCAACCTAAAAAAATTGTATCAATATGTTCCAGTTTTCATACAGCCAGCTTGCAACAATCTATTTCTTAAACAAAACTACTCAAATATAAGCAATAGAAGCAGAGGGGGTTTTTCTGGCTTGAAAAATGTCATCCCCAGGTAACAAATCTGCACGATCTTGTTGTGCAGTTTAGCAATGTGTGTCATCCCTCTAAAAACAACAGAAAAGAAACATGATTTCAAGTGCAATAAAAGTTAACCAAAATGTACCTGCATTAACTCCATCATCATGCCATAATCCTCATTATTCAGACATTGTTTCTAAAGGCCCAAAATACCTTGATATTCATTCTGATGACTTAAATGACATTACAGTCAAAAGACTTCTTTCCTTATTTTAATTCACTTCAAAAAACAGTCACCTTACAAATTCTATTTTTTCTACTGATCATGGTCAACAAAAATTGAATTTGGAGTGTAAAACACTTTTGCCCCACTTTCCACATTAGGGGGAATTTGGGTTGGGTCATTTATTAAACATTTATATGATTCACATTTAGAGAGAATAATTTATGGATGTTATTTAATATAAACAATTGTGAATTGTAGACTGTGAGCATGCTCACAAAGCTAGGAGATATCCCCTGCTTTGCTCCCCTTAATGATATCCGAGGTCAATATTAATCCTGCATGCACATCTACATATAATGTACTTTCTTTATGCTAAGTTTCATTAAATTTCATCCAGCGGTTTAGGAGGAGTTGTGCTTACAAGAGATGTGGACAGTCAGGGTGATTCCAGGGGGGGGGGGGGGGGGGGGGGGGGGGGGGGGGTATAACAAATTTTTATATTTTATTAATTTGATAGAGACCATTCTAACATTCTCAACAACTGTGTGCAGGTTGAAGAAATTCTTTGAAGGCATTTTCAAGATACAAGTGCGACATGTTGATGACAGACAGACATTTGTATTCCATTATACGTCTGTAATAGATATAAAAGTCCACATCTCTCTGGCATTTACCAAAATGAACCATTGTCACTGATAAACCAAAGTTAAGATATAAGATTACATGTATGATAGATTGGTAACTTTTTTGAGGAAACCCAAATCTTTCTTTGAATAATTTTTATATTAAAAGGACCATTTGAGATGACATGTAATGGAATGTTGTTAGATATTCCACAGCATGACAACAAGAACAGGGGCAAGCAAGAGAAAGATTTGGTTTTAATTGGATAAGAAAAAATTTAAAGACAATAATCTTGAGTATGAAAGTTTCCTTGTATACATGTACACAGACAAAATATGGATTTGGTTTATTTTTTTTGTTTGAATGTTGTTTAAAGCCACTTTCAGCAATTTTTCAGCTATATCATGACATCCAGTTTTTATTAAGGGTAGGAAAACTGGAAATTCGTGTCAATTAAAATGGAGTCGAGTACACTACGACAGCAGTGAGAATCTAACCTGCAACCTCAAAGTTGACAGATGACATGATCTATAGTAGATCTTGAACTACCTTAACCTATGGGCCACCAAGGCCACGAAAAAATGTTGATTATGCCATGGAATCTATATAGTTACTCTATTGCCAAATGGAATTCAATTAATGGCAGATCTAGTGGACTTCCACTGATAAACCTACTTAGCCACATATACCGTACTTTCCTGGATATAAGCCCCTTCCTACTATTCCCAGTATTGTAACTTTTAATGAGAAAAATATTGATGGATTTATTGGAGGTTGGCATTAAGTCCATGGAGCAGTATTTCAGCTATATTCATGATGAGAACAAGTTAACAAACAGTAAATTAATGGAAACAAGTAACCTGTGAGCTACTGCTCATTCATTGACCATGATTCTGAGATTTTGATTGGCCTAATACTAAAATTTAATTCAATCTGCAGAAGCGCTTTAAAAAGTACTAACTTTGTTTGACCTTCACGCTGCTGAGGAACAATATGCAGCGAACCTAACCCAATTTGGGGTTAAGAGAAAAAACACTGAGCTGGAAGCCGATGTAAATAATAATAATAATAGAGGAACCAATAATTCGGAGTCTGAGGCTAAGGAATCAACGGAGCCTGTCGCTAAAAAAAAAAAACAAACGACCCACAAATAAATAAGAACTTAAACACACATAAAAATATGTACCCCCACTATTTTCACTGTAACCCTAAATTGTTAGACCAAAGGGTACATGAACGCCCAACTAAAAAAAGTAGTGTGCATGCTGCTGGTGTGCATTTTTCATTGACAAAAGATTGCCTGTTTTCCTAGTGAAGGGGTTCACATAGTGCACTGCCCTTCAATTAAAACTGGACACCATGATACAGATGAACAATTTTAGAAAGTGGCAGGCACACACTCAGTGACTCGCACATTATATTCGCTTAACTTCTACAAATAAGGACTGCATTATTTTTTTGTCAATATTTAAACCTCTGACATATGCGTTTGTCAACGTCAACAAAATTTTAGCACGAGACAAATATTATCCCATAACCATTTCTTGAAAAAATTCTAAAAATATAAAAAGTCTCACGAAAATACTTACATCATATTTATTACCTTAGTTATAATACATGTATGTCGATATGAAAATAAAATTGTTCAAAATTCAGGTAGTTTTAGTCTATCATTTACGTCACAAAATAACAATACCAGTAATTTCCGTCTGGCAATTTATTTTAAGAAAGAACTTGTATGTATAGATATAAGTTGTCAATGTAAATGCTAATTAACCACATCACATACATAAATCCAGGGTAACCAGTAGAAATATAAGGCCAGGCATTTCATATTTTCAGTTTAGTGCATCACAAACATAATTAGTAATAGGATAACATAATATATTGATCTTTGGGGCCTTTTTTTGCTTCTAACTTGCACTAAAGAGTATTATTTTCAATGTTTCTTTTTTGCACTTTATTTTATTACCATTTTACAGAATAATATAGGTAACATGATACCTATATATGTAAAAATTGCTGTTTAAACAAAATTCTAGTTTTACATTGCTATGTCATCATGACATGTCACAAGATAAGTTTCTATTTTTAGTCTTGGGTAACCAGAGCCATTCTAAATTGGGACATACCAAGGTGACCATCAATACCAAGTTTCATTTAAATTGGTCAAGTGTCCCTATTACAGAATTACTGACATTTTATATAATTTTTTGTAAAGACAAGTTACCCGCTGTTTCTATATTCGTGACTAATAACAATTACATCTAAGAACAAAAAAAACCCTATATATATACTGGCAAAAAAAAGTCATTAAACTGGATAATGTGGAAAACCTTAACTGAATTACAAAAGCTTCATTTAACAATTCCCCCTTCATCAGAAAACTAACCACATTGTCAAATCAATAAAATTCTGTCCCACTCACTCACCAATATGTGATGGTACATAATCAACTTGAATGGTAAATATTTTGTGGTGTGTTAGAATACTATACATATAAAGATGTGTAAACAGTCTATAAGAATCTTAGCCTCCTATTAGCTAATTGCTTTAGTCTTTGTCAGCATCATACCATACTTGTCAATTCAGTTATGATATATGAATGATAATTTTTGGCAAAATGTTTCATCAAATTCCGATGATGTAATGATACCTAAAAACAATGCAATTTATACAAGTTTTATTAAACATATACCACAACAATAATTATTTACATGTAAGTATTGAAAAAACCATGATAAAATGAATATCATAAACATTTTTTTTTTTTACGAAAATTAAAAGCAAGGCAAGAATTATTCACGTTTCACACTAACTAACTAGACGTCATTATAAAAGGGCTAAATAGACCTCATTAAAAAAAGGGTCTAACTAGACGTCATTATAAAAGTCAAGTCTAGAATCTGATGAATTAGCATTTTTATAGGGTTTTTTTGTTTAAATAGAGTTTTATGCCACTTTCAGCAACTTTTCAGTCATATAAGGGTGTCCAGTTTTTATTGAGGGAGGAAGCTTGAGTACTAGGAGTACACACCCCACCTACTAAGCCTGTTTAATTGCATAACACAAAGTAAGAAATTACATAATGTTATTTGATCTCTGATCACTTAAGTAACACTATCTAACAATGTACCACTTAAAATATAGATCAAAAATACTTGCTAAACTGATTCTTCATGTCAACAAATTACTAACCCAAATTGGTGCTTTTACCCAATTTAAGCAACTACTGACCATAAAATAAATATTGTTCCACAGTCTGACTGAAAGTATGCAAGATTGTGATCGATGAAGTATAATACTAAGTTATCGATCCAGTCCCGTCAGATCGGAATTATGAATTGTCTTGTTTGTCATGGTACCAATAAGGCGAAATTATTGCTTAATTCACGGAAAAGATTAGTAATAATGGACAAGCACTTCATATGTTCTCATTTTCAACGCCATTTATAACTAAACTGTCATTGTTACAGTCAATTCTCCTAATGGCATCCAATAACAGACCATCACCATAACTACACATTTATCAATTGCCTTGGCTCTATGCCATTGTTTCTATAAAAAAACTCAATACCTTCAAGATTAAAACTGTTATATTATCCCAAGAGACAAAAGACATCTTTTAATACAAGAATTTGATGGGAACCTGTTTAAAGTATTGCCGTACAAGTATCAAGTTCAATAGAGGGGAGAAGTTATTTAGGATATTTTAACTTAGTCGATAGAGGAATTCAAAAGTCAATAATGATAAAATGTACAAATATTAACAACAATATGTATGGACTACTACATAATGTTGTTCAAATAGTAATGATCAATTTCCTCTGAGACAGATTATGATTAAGCAAGAATAATAGGAAATTCATCGATATCCTTTCATGTTCCTTGTTTATTTCATTTATTCTTTGTCCTTATTTCCTATGTAAGTAGCACGATCACTAGATGGACAAGACAAACATGCAATCTCAAAGTATGTGTTTAAAACAATATCATACTTGTCTGGGAATTAGAAATTAGCATCTTTATATAGTATAGATAGTACAGACACAAATGATATGCTCAGAGTCCCAAACACAAATGTACTAACACCACAAAAAATACAAACAAATCTATCAGCAATTGTACATGTTATGTGTGTTCAATCATGACACTTGCATCATTCATTAATTTTTATTAGATTGACATAAATTTTGAACAACATTGAGAAAATTGGAGAAATAATTTCCTTGTTAACAAGCGTTCAAAAAATGTACTGTCAATCCAAAAACTGAACAACTGAATGTTTTTATCCAAATACCAGTAAGTTTTGCAATTTTAGTTTGTTTAAGATATATAGCAAGCGGGCTTTAAGCAAATTAAAACTTGTGTGAGTAAAAGACCCATTTCTCCTTTCTTTCACGAAAAAATGTAATGATAAATTTTTTAGCTGAAGGGTGGGACTATTAGATATTTATAGAGTAATAATTGTGTTTCTCGGTCTTCAATAAAAAAATCACCAAAACCAGACCAGAATGTAGAAATGATCTACACTTACGATGATAGTGAAACAATTTTTTCTTTCATTCCTGGACTTCAAATTGAAACAAAAGCAACCCAGAGCTAAATCATTGGTAATTAAATTCTTTTCCTTTACTTGGGATATAACATTTAAATTAGAGTAAAAAAATTAATGAGCCACGAAAGCAACTAAAAAATAGAAAGGTCTGAAATGGTTGTGCAAAGCTAGTGCCTTAATAAATAGGGAATGGTTTACAATTTGTTGGAAGAATGTTTACGGTCGGAGTATAAAAAATATGAGAAGTTGAGTACATGAAAACAAAACCATAAAAATGTGCTAAAACATTATAACTTTGTCCTATGTCTAGAAAAATGGGAATACATTTCTTGAACCATTTCTCTAGATCAAGTGAACAACTTCAAAAGGTTTACAATTTTTCTGTAAAGTTTCAAGGATACAGGTTGGAAGCTGTAGGAGTTAATTACACAAACTAAGTACACTCTTCTAAAAAATTTTCTTAAAAATGACCAAGTCTGAAAAAAATGCCTAGAACAATTCTATGTAGGCAACATCGTGACCAAGTAAGGTTTCAATTGGCCAAGTGGTTGCACAGATAAAGATTAAAATGTGTAGATGCTGATGAAGTTGAAACAAAGTGAAGACAATAATTCTAGTCAGGTGAGATAAAAAGTTACAGACTAGACAAGCTTCTCTGAGAAGAATGAGAACAAAAAGAAAAAATTTTTCTCTGAAGATAAAAGATAATAAGTAAAAGATACTAGCATATAAAAATTGACACCAATATAGAGATCAAAGGCTACAAACCCTGGACAAATACAATTAAGGTTGGATTTAAGATTGAAATATCACAAATAAAGATGTTAATTTCATCAAATTTAAAATAAGAAAGCTTTGTAAAAGACGTCCCATACCTAACTCTGCAAAGTTACTATCTACTAGTTCTTGTAATTAACTTTCAGTTTTTCTGGTCATGTAAGACAAAGGGAAGTAACTCTATTACTAATGGATCCCACTGGACATTACATTGGCTGTGTGATTAAATACTTCTGTTTGTTAAGCTTTACAACCCGAATTCAATGCCTAATGTATCAAATTATTGAATAATTTGAGCTTTTTCAAATGTAAGGATCATAATGACCATCGTGCTGCTGCCTTCTGGGAGTAAAAACATTTTTTTTAGGCCAAAAAAAAAAATTATTAGCTTCTCATGCCCCGCCGCGTGTCCCATTTACCCGCCGCATTCGTCGTTTTTTATCATACCAAAAAAAAAATTAAAAATCAGCAGTTCCGCGTCCTGCCCGGAAATTTTTCGTGTCTGTTTCCGTTACCGGTAAAATTTATGATTTTAACAATCATCGAAACATTTTCTTTAACACGCTTTATCATGTGGTGTGGTGATTTAAATATACATCGTTTGTTTAACTCCGTCAGCATGGCATCGTCTTTGGTGTCATGCCAAGTCCTCTAGGGAGGAAAAACGATAATACTGTGGACAATTCATTGCGATTTTATGACGGAGTGTGCTTGGGGACTTGTTAGAATCAATTAAAGCCAACGCTGCAGCAGCCATTGTCAAATTTGAAGGCTACACAGCCGATGCCGGCTTCATTGCGAGGTCCATTATACCATTGCAGGAATGCGAGACAACTCAGACCGTAATAGGACAAGTCGGACCATGTTATTCATATACGGTCCGAGTTGTCCTATAATTGATGTTCCAAGAAATCTAAATTGTCATGTAAAAAAATTAAGGTTTTTTTTGTTATTGTTAACTGCAGACGTTTATTTTATTAACTGTACAGCAGTTGACCAGACTGAAATTTGTTGTTTAACGTGAAATTTACTATGTATCAGAAAAAAACAAAAAGGGAATTGTGATATCAGAGTATGGTATCATTTCACATCTTGACCAAGCTACTCATTTGGAATCACAGAAGTTTCTATCTAATTAAGTTTCACTAAATTCACTTATTTGAAAACAAACAAGCTCAAATTCTTTCAGATCTTAAAATTAAAACAACATGATTACCGATCACATTAATTGAAGCCACAATTATTAAAGATAATTGTGATTGTTATCTGAATTCTTAAAATTTAATGTTGTTATTTGTGTCGCATTTCTCATCTTAACATTTAACTTTTATATAATTAAATCCGTATAATTTACATTCGAGTAGAACAATTTACTAGAAAAAATTTATAACGTTATATGAATAAATATTATAAACAGGACTATCATATTTTAATATTTTAATGACATTATGAGAAATAAATTCGATCAGAGTTGTCCTATTTTCAACTGGCCCAGCTGTCCTTGCTACAGTCCGAGTTGTCTGCGTTCCAAGTTGTTCGGTTACCAATTACAGTACATATCAAAAAGAAGACAACAAATATGTATACAAAAAGTTGGTTTTAATTTCCCATTAAAACAGAATTCTTCAATTTCTTGTTTTATATACCAGTGTATAAGAACAGATGCTATATTTTAATAATTCAGACATGATGAAAGTTTCCACAAGTACATGCCAGAAAAAAAAAAAAAAAGAGCCGCCCTGCCTCATTAAAAAATATGAAAAATGGCCTGAGAAGCAACAATTTTTTTAAGAAAAAAAAAGGAAAAAAAAAAAAAAGACTCCTCCCTGCCTCATCAAAAATTTGAAAAGTGGCCTGAGAAGCTAATGATTTTTTTTACATGGCCTTAAACTGTCAACTTTTTGTGCAGGGTAGATGACAAATATACATGTATCAGTAAATCGTACATACCAGTCAATATCAGGAAGTTGCAAAAAATGTAGAAACTGTTCCTCAATGCCATAAACATAACATTCAATAAAACTGATGGTAATATCATAAAATTATAACTATCTCGTGGGCTATAATATGGGCCAGGAAAACTTTAATGGACCTTGCCTTTGGCTCGGACTATTAGGTATTCCTGCCCATATCATAAGCATAATTAATTATTGTGAAACTGTTTAATAAATATCCAAAAGTTTTGGATATTTATTAATGTTAACAAAAAGCAAAGAAGATATGTCTATAAACTGAGCCCTTTCTAAATCAAACCTTCGGATAGGTTTTGGAACCAATAAGTGCAAAAGGATTGCACCTCACAGTACTTTTCAAATAGTAGGTGTGGACTGTGAGCATGTTCACAAAGGGATAACCCCCCCCCCCCCCCACTTCCCTTCAAGTCCAATTATCTCCCCTGAATAATATCCAACAGCGACAAAAATTCTTCATGCACATCTACATATGATGTACTTCCCTCATGTAAAGTTTCATCAAAATTGTCAAGGGGTTTAGGAGGAGAAGCACTTACAAGGGATGTGGACAAGACGGACAGACAAGGTGATTCCCATTTACCCCCCAAACAAGTTTGTGGGGGGTATAATTGAACGGCAATGTGCTGAAATTACTTTGAGCCTGATATTCAATAATATTGTTCTGGTCAAGTTTATTTAGAACACTATTATCCATTTCATGCGCACAAAACTTTGTCATTACTGTTTTTAAAGTCAGAGTATTATAAAAATTAACTGAGACCCCATTTACATTAGAGCGAACAAATTTTTTTTTGAAACAATTCAAAAGATTGATCTTTCCTTCAGTTAAAGCCTTAAGTGTAAACATGAAAGATCGATCTCAAATTGGACTTGGAAAGGCCATCTCTGGAGTTGGTATTAAATACATCGATGTTTTTGAATCGATTTTTCCCTAAATGTTAATGCCAAGATCAAATGCAATCGAACTGGGGCTGTGCATGATTAGTGGGAAACCCATGTGTATTTATAAATGCTGGCAAATGGGCAAGTCAAGGACATGCAAACAATCAAATCTGTTAATAGAGTTGTGGGGGATGATTTTGTCCAAGATAACACGAAAATCAACCCAGGAAAATATGGACATACACAGACGAATTGCAAGTGACATGAAGGACAGAATGCATGAGTTTTCAATGACTGCTTATGATTGCAGCGCCAGCCTCCAGGTTAAACAGTTGAAGACGAAGTATTTTGAGATTAAACAGAAGGTCCAGTGGACAACATAAATCGTTCCCATCCTACAAAAGACTGACGATCCTAGTACTCCCATGCTTTCTGTTAATAAAAAGAGTGGTTAAAATGCAAGATGACACACACATTGCTTGGTATTAACAGTTTGTTTATGTTCTGTATTATAAATAGAACTGAGCAGTTCAATCATTAGCAAATGTAAACGCATCAGTTTTTAAAAAATCTATTGCATTTGACTTTGCTACCTGTAATGTAAATGCAAGCGAACTGTTTGAACTCGATTCAAATAAAGATCAATTCTTTTTTCTGTGTAAATTTAGTCTAATCATTTTTCTTCTACGTCAACTTGTAGATGACCAGATTTTTAAAAAATCAATAAGCACAGGGGTGCAAAAGCCGAGTTGCCATATTTTATTAACCAAAACTTTCCTTGTCTTCATTTTAAGATTTAACATAATTGGTTATTACAGGCATGTAAACTGGAGACAAAGCGTACAGGCAGGTAAACTGGAGACAAAGCGTACAGGCAGGTAAACTGGAGACAAAGCAAGGAAGAGTTTCAGCAGGAAAAATGTAAGTATTTTCAAAGTTGCATAAAATATGAATATGTGAATCCTCTAACAGTATTGAACCATTGTGTTAAATTTCAGATATGTACTTGATGTAGTTTTTGAGTTATGGTCCGGAAACCACTAATTCAAGAAATTTTCTAACATTTTTCTGTCACTGTGACCTTGACCTTGAACAGATTTACCCCTAAAATCAATAAGGTTCCTCCTCTTATGGTATGTTACAATATACCAAAGTTTCATTAAAATCGGTTGCGAACTTTTGAGTTATGGTCCGGAAACCACTAATTAAAGAAATTTTCTAACGTTATTCTGTTGCTGTGCCCTTGACCTTGGACAGATTTACCCCAAAATCAATAGGGTTCCTCCTCTTATGGTATGTAACAATATCCAAAAGTTGCACTAAAATTGGTTGAGGACTTTTTGAGTTATGGTCGGGAAACCACTATTTCAAGAAATTGTCTAATGTTTTTCTGTCGCTGTGACGTTGACATTGAACGGATTTACCCCAAAATCAATAGGGTTCCTCCTCTTATGGTAATAATTCCTTAAGTTTCATTAAAATCTGTTCACAACTTTCTGAGTTATGGTCCAGAAGCCATTTGCTGACACCCGCCTGCCCGCCCGCCATCATCATAACAATAGCAGAGTTAAACTTAGTTGCAACTTGGCTAAAAAAACGAAGAATGTGTCCATGGGACACAGATGGCCCAGCTAAATGAAGTCCCAAACAGGAAGTAGTTGTCGGACAGGTCTGAAAGTTGCTTAGGACGTACAACTTGTGATACTGAACGATCCTGCCAAATTTCAAATTATTCTCATGTATTGTTTCTGAGTAAAGCTTGACGGAAATTTGTACAGACGTACGGACAGACATGATTAAAACTAAATGCCCTTACATGTTGTTGCAGGGGCATAAAAAACTGTAATCTATTAACCAAAAAGCCCCAACCCCTATTTTCACAACCTAATTTTGTAATTACGGATGTAATGATGCAACTACCTTACGATATGATATTTGGGTACCAATGAAAGACCTTAGTGAGAACCAAAAGTCCAGTCTTTTTAAATCATATACTTCCATAAATATTAAACATTACAATAAAAAAAGAATAAACACTTCCATAATAGCAGGTGCACAACTTCAATACATGTACAATCTTTCTGTGAAGTTTCAGAGAACTGGGTTGCAAAGTGTAGGAGGAGTTGATTATGTTAAATTGATACCCTATTTTCTCCACCTGCCACCCATCCAATCCCCTGCCGTACTTCACCATACTATAACAACCTGGGTTTGCATTTTGTAAAAGTTGAACAGGAACCAGCTTACAAAGTTTAATGATACACCTTTTTCTTTGTTACAAAACAGCGAGTAACATGATAACAACATGATGCTGCAACTAAAATTCTTTGATTTCTTACCAAAATGGGAATAAAACTAAAAGGCGATCTAGGATCACTGTTCAAAATGACAGGGTAGCTTAACTTTGCTTTCTTGATGATGAAGAAGGACGAAGTTTAACTACAATAAGGCTTCTTCAAGATGCAAATTTTATCATTTTGTAGACAATTTGTACAAGGTTTGAAATCTTTCTATGAAGTTTTCAACGATATAATGGTTTGAAAGCTGTAGGAGGAGTTGATTACACAATATAGGTTCTCTTAATTTTAAATTTTGTTTTAAAAAACTGTCCAAGTTCCCAAGTCTGGAAAAAAAGGAAAATGCCTAGAACAATTCCATAATAGCAGGTGGACAATTGAATATATACATGTGCAATCTCTGTGTAGTTTTAGGCATCTGGATTGAAAGCTGAAGAAGGAAATGATTACACAATATATGTACCCACTTTGGTAAAATTGGCTGACAAATGGCACAAGTTCCCAAGTCTGAAAAAATCCTTGAATAACTGTATATTAGTAGACTCACAACTTCAATACATTTGCAACTTTTCTGTTAAGTTTTAGAGATCTGGGTTAAAAATTGTTGGAAGAGTTGATTACACAAAATAGATATTGTCTTCTGCAAATGCACTGAAAAATGCTTAAGTTCCCAAGTCTGGAAAATTAACAGATACAAGTCCAAACTTTCAGGAAAATCAAAACTAGCTTTCAAACCAAATCACCATAATTAAACTATCAAAATATCTGTTTCCATTTATGTTATATCACTCCATCTCCAATCAGGGACGCTTGAGAACACAAAAATTTTCCTGACTTGACTAAATGATTCTTGTGGGGATAATTTCTATATTAACACATGTGACATGTTGTAATGCTTGAGTTGGATTTAAGTGCAAATTATCAAATGTTACAATTGTTTGTAAAGCATTCAGGTGTAATGAGAAATTAACAAATGAACATAGACCAATGAAATGAAACCAATTATTTTGAAATATGTATAAAGTATAGTAAATCTAAACATTACCTTTGATACTAAAAGGTCAAACCAACAACGTCACACACAAGAACATCAATACCAATAGCTGAAAAGAAAACCAGAACATTTGTTATACAAAGCCAATAACTTTTCAGACATTTACTACCGTATACTAGTAAGTGGTTTTTTTCGCAGTTATTTAATAATTTTCGCTATATTCGCAATAAAAGTTGTGACACGAAAATAAAAACTCGCGAAATATTAAGACAAATGATAGAGTTATTCGTCATGATTATGGACATCGAAAATTATATTATGCCAAAATAAACTGACAGTTTTTAACAAAAGCGCTAAATTTCCCATGCAAAAAAATACCACTCACGCAATACAGCTATGACAAGTTTCAGACTTTTTCAATTCTGTGTTTAATCTCTCAATTTGACTACTAGCACATGTTTAGAGAGATACAATAAAACTAGATATCAGTGAGATGGTACCCATCTCTGTGGGCCCCGCGGACCTTGAGGTCAAGGTCAAAAGGTCATCAACCATGGTATGTGACACATCGCCTTGATATTATCTACCCACATTCCAAATATCAAAAAAGCCTAGTTGCCAATATAGAGGGCATTGTCATGATATCTTGACTGCACAAGGGAGATTGGTATTGCCTGAAACATTGATAATGCCCGAGCCGAAGGCAAGAGCATTATCAATGTTGAAGGCAATACCACTGTCCCGAGTGCAGTCAAATATCATGAAAATTTAATCAAAATTAAAATGTGTTCAATCTTTGAACTTCACGATTTTACTTTTGTTTTGCACATGCAGAAATAACTTGTCGGTCTTTATTTATGTCTATCTTTATTTAAAAATTAATTATAAATAATAAGCGACTTTAGTGGTTTCAACAATGTTAACAATTTGATTTAATGCAATCTTGGAAGTCTGAGGAGAGTGAGCTGTGCTAGTACAAGTCACAGTTCAGCTTCTTTCACTTCGCGAATTTATGCAATAGTGTGCATGCCTGGAAACCTTTTTTTATTTATTTCTATTTCTGTCAGCATTGTATTTTCAAAACTATTTTACGTGAATATGAATTTTTTTCAAACAGAACTTGATTCCAGTAATACTGAAGTAAAATGTAAAGGTTTTATCCTGAATTATACTTTATGCAAAGAACGTGGTTTAACAGGTCAGTTGTGTATTTATGTATATGTTACACGTGGCTTTAGTCTAGAAT
This sequence comes from Limnoperna fortunei, assembly GCA_944474755.1. NCBI lineage: Eukaryota > Metazoa > Mollusca > Bivalvia > Mytilida > Modiolidae > Limnoperna > Limnoperna fortunei. The sequence goes on along the minus strand of OX104111.1, from coordinate 55,270,780 downwards.
AGGGTGAAAAATATTTTAAGTGTATGCCTATTGTCAATTTATTGGACAAACCAAACTATATTCGCATATTATTTCAGTGAAAGCATAATGAAATCAGAAAGATAAAATCAACAATCATTGTTATACCGGTAAAAGTTACTTGGAACATACTAGTAAACCAAATGATCTATTTTTATCTCTAATACGGGTCATTTTCGGTGTAAAAAAAATTGACATTTTTAATGTGTATACGGATAATGTTTTTTTAATTTTTTATTTCATGGTTGTACATTCAAGAAAGATATAAATGTATATTTTGATTACTTTCTGCTGACCGCTTGGTTAAACAGTTGTGTATTTATTTATGTCACGCCCATCTTGTGGAGAAAACGTTAACATTTGTGTATTGCCGGTTAAGGCAAAAAACGAATTGATATAGTGAATATGAAATAATAAGAACAAAACACATCATCACTGGTATACCATTTGTTGTTACTTGAACTAAGGACTGTATATTGTCTTTTTCTTTAATTATCGTATATCAAGTTTTAAAAAAAATCTGTTCTAAAGCAAGTTCCGATTTTTTTTTACGAAAATTATTACAAATTTTAAGTTCTAAATTTCCTCATATTGACATGTCTTTACCAGTCTATAGCTGTCGGTAATGCAATAGTGACTAACAAAAAATTGCATAAACAATTATTTTTTTTGCAATTTGGGGTAGAGATAATTTGTGGGTGATTTTGAGTGTCTACACTCAAAACTGTGAAACACTCTACACCCTGTAGAGTGTTTGAGTGACCATACACCAGGGGTCACCACACTCTAAAAAAGTAGGGAGAAGTGACTTCTCCCTGGTAGCCAAACAGGGAGAAGTCAGGCCCTGATAGGGAGACTTCAGGAGACAATAGGGAGAAGTCAGGGCGACCGTACAAATAATAAATTTCGCGGTAGTAAACATATATTTTTCATTATTTACAGCAATTTCCAGGATTATTTCTCTTCTGTTTTAAAACCATAACACACATAAATTCTTTTTTTTTTCTTTTTCATTATTATTCATGGTATGCACTATCAAACAGTACATAACCTTTATCATTAATCAATGAAAAAACACCAGATATAGGGACTATTTATCTATCTACTTCGGTACTTGTAGCCGTACAAGGTATTCACAAATAAAAATAGATCAACAAAAATATTTGTATATGTGTAGACATAAACTTCATCCATGAGTTCTTGTATCATAACATTCCTAACAGTTTGTTATGAACATGCCATGTTTATCTGATTAAATTTCCAAAAGAAGATAGAATAACATTACATTAAACCCAGAAATAATTCTTCTGTTCAACATACTTCCACTTGGATAAGTTGTGCTGATCCAAATTGCTTCATGGGACACCCATCTACAGAACTTATCATGATGTCAATCATTACAATGTATCTGTATTCTTTCTTGTGGAGCTCATATACTTATCAAAGAAAATTGTTAAAGTACAATACTCTTTGAAAGAACTGAAGTTTGACAACAATTAAAAGTGTTTGTTCATTAAAAAATTACGATTTTTCATTATGGGCCGTTGTACATTACTTTTCTTCGTTGTTCACTTCCGGTAATTAGTCATACCCGGTAAATAAACAAATGGCGCGTAATACATTTGAGAGACATAAATCGATTGAAAATATGTTAAATACACATATTGTTTGCTGTTTTTTATTGGAATTACACATTAACTGATAAATTGGTGGTCCGGGTGAAGTATTTGGACCAGATTAACAAGTATCTTAAGTGAACCATTGGGCGACTTGAGGGAAATGACAGGGCGACTTCGACTTCGCTTTTGAGGCGCCTTAGGGCGACTTCAGGTACTAGTAGAGCGACTTTGTCGCCCACTTCGCCCAGTGTGGTGAGCCCTGCATACACTCTGTGTGTACTGTACATACATGTATAAAACCATAGTGAAATACATTTTTGTCAGCCTAAAAACCCAATGCAATAAATTTTAGATGGGTGAAAAACCCAATTACTTATTTATGAGTGGATGAAAAAATTGATAAAAGTGAAATATAAAAAAATAGCCAATCAAATAAATCATCAGATGGGTGAAAAACCCAATGAAGAAAATCTATCTGTAGCTCTGGACAAATCCCAAATCGTCCTTAACATTTCGTACTGGAATTTTACATAGGAAGTCAGCCATTTGAGTTTCTGAAGCGACCTAGCGTTGTTTTCAAAAACATCTTCTGCTTTCGTAACATTCAATGGTATTCAGACAACCACGAGACTTAACTACAGATGATATTACATGCAGGATTTCGAAGAGACAACATTGGACTCTTCCAAACATAAACTTCCGTTGTGATTTTGGTCAAATTTTACAATAGAAAATTGACCCATTTCCAGTTTTACATGATTTATCTCCTTTTTTACTTCCAGTTAAAAAAACCAAGGGTATCATTACTAAAAGACTACGATACTGAAATAAACATTTTGCATTGTTTTTTGTATTGTTCGTCTATGCCAATAAAATTATCTAATTAACCTCATTAGTAGATGTTACTATAGCCATAGGCAACAGGTGAGTTTGAATATTGGAACATGTGTGTCACAAGTAAGCTTGTTTAATTAAGCTATAAAACAGCTGGGCTTCTACCTTTGATTAGCATCAGGTAAATGGGGTAATAAACATTATGGATAATTAACAATCATGTTTACACAGCATTGGGTTTTAATAACATCTTAACACCTGTAATTAACATAAAATTAGAATTTATCAAAGGTAATTGTCCATTTCATAAGTTTTCAACAGAACAAACTGCGACTGTAGCCACAGTATAATCAATACCCCAACTGTCTTCTTCCTCTGCAAGTGCCAGACTCAGATTTGAGTATATTCGCACTATACAATTACTTTCTGATATAAACTATAAATACATTTGAATTCTCTATAATTTTACTACAACTAGGCAAGAATCTCAGAACTGTATCCTATGCAACAAACATGTCAAACTGGTTCCTACAATTTGTGGTGTGAACAAAACCCAAATAAACAACAGAAACCGGCACTACATTACTGTAGCTATAGAAACCGCACCGAATTGCTATGTTTTTATATTTGTATGCTTTTATTTACACCAATATTGCACCGCAACTTACACAAACCGTATTAAGTATTGTCATAATTTAGTTGTACAACATGTTTACATGTTCGGCCATAACCGGTTGGAGACCGGTAAAATTATGTGCTCATTCGATTGTGTTATCAAGGCCTCACGTGCAATATGCCTGACAATAGCTAAAAAAATGACAAATATTAGGCAAAATTGGTCTTCAATGTTTGCACAGAGACAAAAATACTTATAAATGAATATGCAGTACCTACAGATTTGACCTCGGGAGTCTTCCCTTCCGTATCGATTTCACGTGATGTAAGACTAGCTCTGGTTGGCTAATGAATCTCCCTTTGGTCGCCTATGTTACAATGACGTCAATCTTTGCCGCCGTTTTTAGAATTGTTTAAAAGATCTTAAAAATCATGATGCATGGCGTATTTGTTAACGCGAAGCCAGTTGAAGTTTTTTTATGAGAACCGTTTTAAAACTAGTTTAGAACCTACTGGTTTGCCATTGTTAGTAGCAAACTGAAACTGGTTCCTCCAAAACAATTTAATGAACTTTCAAGGGGATGGCTTAAAAATATGGCCGTTTTCACATCGAAACGAAAACCCGTTCTTTCAAGATTTTTTAACTTTACGGAAACTAGATTTATTCAAACTTTATGTTTTTGTAAACTACATGATCTCAACTTTAGCAGAAAGTAAACATTTTTTGACAGATATGTATTTTTAAAAATGTCAGTATGTCATTCAGAACGAAATCCCGTCCTGTCAAGATTTTTCTACTTTACGTTTATTAAAATGCATCAAGCTATATATATTTTTAGAATCTGTATGATCTAAGCTTGAATAATATATACACATTTCTTGACAGACAATAGTTTTTATGTAAATTAATTTATCGTCAAAGATGGTTACCCTATGAATTTTCGGTCGATTTTTCATGTCACCAAATCCCGTCCTGTCAAGAATTTTTGCCTTAAAACTAATTTTTTTAACTATATATCAATTTAAAGCTTATTATTTCTTCTTTAATAATCAGTTTTAAGTTTGTTAATATCTTTATTACTTCACAAGTTATGACCATTTGTATATATATAGATTTTCACATCCTGTTTTTCTCCGACCTGTTTTTAGACCAACCCCAAAATATATGAATAGGTATCTTTTTTCATTGAAAAATAAATCATTGGGTAGTTGTGAATTATCTAAATATATTCATGCCTCAATTCTCATCTTAAGCATGTTAAGACCGTGTAAACCATAGTGACTTCACAAACAAAGTGTTCCATTAACATCGCTTGATCATTTTGGTAATGAATGAACTATTTTGTCAATGGGGATGGGCATTTATAAAATATATAAATAGGTCTGATTAAATATATGATAAGGTCCCGTTTTATAACGTCCGAAAATATATGAATAGGGCGGGTTTTCCAATCTCCGTCCGCAGACCTGTTCCTAAAAGTATCCTTAGTTATCACCCCCCCCCCCCCGCCCCGTGTTTACTTGAAGTTTTTAGGTTTAAAAGTATTTTAAAATGGATCCACTGAAGTTGCAGTGTGGAGATGTTGTAAAGATAAAAAGATAAACGAACACATATTTTTTTAAAGCAAAGAAACTAGGAAAATCGTTGCTAGAACATGGCATTGCTGGGGGGGGGGGGGTTTGGGGGGGGAAGCAATACAAAAACAAACGTAAAAACTGGCAAACAAATCTTCGAAAACACCAGATATTCTTCGACAATTTGATGATTTTGAAAACAGAGTCAAATAAAATTTTCGGAAACTCATCTGACTATATGCAACAGATATGATTTTTTTTCGAATTAACATCACTTGATTAAACGAAATAGCTATATTTATTTATTCAAATGAAAGGTTCTTTACCGGGCATCGTACAATACAGACACAAACATATATATAATTATTTCAGTATTTGTACATAACTACAACAGATAGATGGGACAGAGCCAGATAAAACTAAATATGTCATATTTACCGCAAGAATTTACAAGTGTATGTTAATACATATTTCCCTTTTGAACGTGTTTTCTTTGATGAAAGAACCCAATAATTTGAGTTGTGGAAAATCCTCATGAGAAAAAGGCCATTCAGATTTTAAGTTATTATCTGGATATTGAAAATAGGGACATTTTTGTTGAAATTTTAGAAAAAAAAAGTTTATTTCTAAATTGATTATATAGTGGACATTCTCAGATAAACTGTTTCTCATCTTTTGTTGTATCTGAATTACAATATAAACATTTTTTTCTGTAATATATCAATTTATGATATAGCATATCTGTCTGTTTCAACTCTTAATGGATGTGCACTGATTCTAATCTTACAAATAGATTGTCTAGTTCTAAAATCTTTTAGCAAAAGATATTTTTCAGATGCAAATGTAGATTTGCCACAAGTCCCTTTAATATTTTTCACTATTAGAGAGATACATCTTTGTCATCATTTCGTATACTATCAACTTTTTACAAAGGTGTACACAAGTGGATAGTATAAAAATGTTGATAATAAATAATAAAATGTATCTCTATAATAACACAAAATTCAAAGGGACTTGTGGCAAGTCTAATCCAAATATACTTTCTTAATAGAAAAATAAGTAAACAGTTTAAAATTTCCTGATTATAGAGTTTTATATTTCTTTTCATTCCAATAATGTAAATAAATTTGTATACGCGTTTATTTTCTATCATGTTAGTAAAAGATGAAATTCCCAAGTTCGGGTTACATCTCTGGATCATTAATTTTTTTGTAAATATAGTCTATACTGATCTTTACAAGATAACCATGAAAATATATCATTTTGATGGACTTCAATATTACAATATTAAATATATATGAGTATTATATAATAATCCATCTTGATAAATATTTTAACATGATAGTATAACATTAAAAAACAAGGGTATCTCCCAACCTAGGACATTAAGCAAAATTACAAGATTTTATTCACAACAATAAGATATACTTTAGAAATTTAAGATGTGATTTCAATATCATCTTTTTCAAAGATTTTGTCTAAAGTATACTATAATATACTACGGCTATATGTTGTTAAAAAAAAAAACAATAAAACATGCCTAATGCAGTGATAATACATGGGTGTTAATGTGTTGATATGTTAGAACTAGGTGCGATCACGTGGATGCGATTCTCTGTCAGAGGATATAAACAATTATGTCCTAAAATGTCGCTTTAATTTTTATATATAAATGCGCCATAACCATTTTAATAGCTGTTTTGTCTATGTAGAACGAATACTCGTACCCTCGCTTTTTTGGCGTTAATCCGACAAATCACAAAATTAACTTCGGATTATAACGGCAGTAAAATTCGGCCTATTGTCTATGGTGATGTACAGTAATAAAATACATGAATAAGTCTGGTTTAAAAATTCAATATATGATTACAGGTATAGGTCCCATTTTATATGTCCAAAAATGAAAAGGGTGGGTTTTCAAATCTTCGTCCGCAGACCTGTACTTAAAAATACCCTTAGTTACCATCCCCTCCCCGGTGGATTGATTCCAAGATGATGACTGCGATCTCCTTTCCATTTAGAACGAATAATAGTACCCTCGCTTTTTTGGCGAGGTTAATCCGACGAATCATAAAACAAACATCGGGATAATAACTGCAGGAAAATTCGGCCTAATATCAATTATTCAAAATTTTCACCAAAGAAAATCCGAAAAACAGCGTTACATAGCAGCATTATTAAGGTGCTTTACCAAACCTTCTTCTAATCTCCTGAAGACCATTTAAACAACTATAAATCAGGCGTCCAATGATATGAGCCTCCGTTTTACTAGTTTATTTCGAATATATATATTTGTTGTCAATTAAAATATCGCTTTCTTGATAGCAAAAATTCGATGATCGACAGAATAGTGATAACTACATATCTAATACCCAACAAAGTCTGATAAAGCGTTGGACGGCTTGTTTTTTTTCCATAAAACTCGACATGCCACCCGTTTTCAAATAGAAGCATTATAACACATGCAGGAATAGATGCCATCATTATTGGCCAAATCTTGCATCACAAGCCTGTTACTTTTAATCAACACAAATCCTTTCAAAACTATTATTCCCGTTTACCTATAATGCTTCAATTAAAAACGTGTAGGATCTTGTGATCGATGAACTTAACAGCCAAACCTCATGACTTCTCATTCATCTACAGTCCTTCATCTCATGTGATAACTGGAGATCTGAACATCCTTGATAATTAAAACCTCTGTAATATTTTGCCCCAAAAAGACCGAAATTCCGTAATACCACTGTGTAATAACACCTGCTAAAACGCAGAATATGATTCCTGTTACACTTAGTTTGCATATTCGGAAAAAACTAACTTAAATTATATTTAAAACATTACTCTTGATCAGTGTAGAGTTAAAAAGTGAGCTGGGTTTGCTGAAAAGCGAAGCAGAATTAGATAATCAAAAAAATTCTTTTCTCACAATGACAGCCAACAGAGCAAGATAGACTGATATAATTTTGATTGATTGATTGAATGTTTGCTTTATGTCCAGCGAGCAGTATTTCAGCTATATTCAGGACGAGAACAAGTTAATTAACTATTAATCAACGGAAAATGGATGCGATAAGACACAGGGAACACAATTTAGACTGCCACTAAAAAGTATAGTTATTTGCTTTGCTACCGCTTACAGACCGTGGCACACTCGGTAGATATTTTCTCGTTTTCATAAATATTTAATGTCACGTTTTGATTTGTCGCTTGTACTTCTGGCGATGAGTTTACAACTAATCAAATCAGTTTTATTCAATAAGCGTCGTACCCATTGCTAATTCAATTTAATAAATATTCATGAACACGAGAAAATACCTAGAATACTTAAGTAAGTAAAATACCTACAAGTGTGCCCACGGTCGGTAAGTGGTAAGGGTGTGTTCCCCGAACGCCTACTGGATAAAAACAACACCTCATTAGTTATGGGGATTATGGGGCCTGTTAAGGGGAATGCAATAATTAGTTTACCTGTATTTACCTTGAAAATTATAATAAAGCATAGTAGACATTGGAAACTGAATTGACAAGAAAAATATCAAAATATCAAAATAAAATTAAAAAAAAGAATGGATAGTTTCAAGTTAATTAAAATAAAATTAAAAACGTAAGCTGCAATATATAAAATAAACTTGTCTTCAAAATGTCCCAAGCCAATTTTTTAAGCTGTAGATTGAGATGCTTGTACCATTCCCAATTAATAGTGTTCACATGTCAAACCTTTGAACATCGCAAGCTAAGAAATAGTATATAAATGGGTGAAAAGTACAAACACCTCATTCTAATCCAATATGGCTAATGCTCAGCTGAAAGTGAAATTCATCACTAACAGACGTGGAGGCCAAAATATTAGTCTCGATGGCTTTATATACAGAGTTAACCGTAGGAACCCCGACAAGGTCTTCTGGAGATGTGTCGTACCTGGAAGTTCAGCATCATTGTCTACAGAGAACAACATACCAACTGGTTTTGGCAGACAACAACACACACATGCACCAAACCACACAGAAGTAGTTGCTAAGCAAATAATGAACGCCGTTACCAAACGCTGCTTAGAAGAAGTCCGACCGATACCGACTATTTATGCAGAAGAACTTAACAAATTACGTGACACCGAATGGGATGACACCAGTAGAGAAGTAGTTGAACAGCTGCCGACATTCAACTCAGCAAAGTCTTCACTTTACAGAGCCAGACGCAAGCAGACTCCAACACTACCAAAGACTCAGACAGACATCACACTCGAAGGAAAATGGACAGAGACATCAACAGGAGACAGATTCTTACTATTCGACGACACATACCAAACTCGAAGAATGAAAGCCTATGCATCAACAGACAACCTTCGCGACTTAGCTGCTGCTGACAAGTTCTTTTGTGACGGAACCTTTTACACTTGCCCTACTCTATTCTACCAGATTTACAGCATACACATAAAGATAGACGATGTCATGACACCAATGGTATATGCGTTTCTTCCAGGAAAGAGTCAAGCCATTTACACCAGATTCTTTACTTTACTTCAAGACAAGATGACCGACCTTGGACTCGACTTCATTCATTAGATGTATAGTGCTATATCATGAAAAAGAAATGCTCTAATTTTTTTTGGCTTTTTTCCTTTTTTTCCTTTTTTTTTTGTTACTTAGTTATTATTATTATATTAGATTTATAGTGCTATATCATGAAATAGATGTAATGAATATGATTTAATTTATTAAAATGCTCTATTTTTTTTTTGTTTTGTTTTTTTTGTTTGCTTTTTTTTTTACTTAGTTATTATTATTATTATATAGATGTAATGAACATCATTTAATGTATTAAAATGTATGATCAAAGTATTTTCTTTAGATTGACTTTGTTTTCAACCTTACATTTTCTGCTACAATATTAACTATAAAAATTTACACTAATTTAAACACCCCTTAGAAGGCCCATAATCCCATACATTAATTAGATGTTTATTTAATCCAGTAGACATTCGGGGAACAAACCGTGGTAAGAAGGCGAGATCGCGACCGGACGTGGGTTTCCGACAATGGAGAAGAAGCTGTTGCACGAAGATTTTTGAAAATTTAGTCAAGCAAAACACATTAATGGTCCTGGCAGCCAATGTTGAATACTTGATCAGCACAAAAAATAAACTTTGTTAAAAACCACCCAATACACATTCCTGCCAAGTTTGGTTCAAATTCGCCAAGTGGTTTTGGAGAAGAAGATAGAAATTTGAAAAGTTTATGGGTCAGGTAAGCTAAAAATCTGGAAAACTAGTTCACTATTTAAAACTCAAACTTTGACCTCTAACTATACCTGGCAAGGATTTCTGACCCTCAAGTTGCAGTCATCCCAACTTAAACTTTATGGTCACCTTGTAAAATTTGTTATCATGGAAAATGTTTCATACAAATGTTGATAAATATTTTAGGTTAACATGTCTTTCTAATTGTTCATGATCTGACACCAACTTTAACCTTCAGTAGCATAATGAGTAACAATAGTGAAGCAGAATGAAGTAAATGCTTCAGGAACACCTTATACTGGCCACTTGTTCTGAGAGGTTCCTGTTGCTCTTTTATGTTTATATGTTTTTAATGTTTTAAGCTTGTTGTGTTCCCCAGATTCTGTTAGCCATAGCTTTGTAAGTGGGAGTATTGTCTGAAGTCATGTTTTGTTGATTTCCACTACAAAAAAAAGAACCTGATAATTAAACCAGTGTGTGTTTTTTTTATTTGCACGGTTTTATAATTTGTTTATTTTAACTAAATATTGCCAAGATTTATTAATAAGTAATTTAAATAAGAAAAAATATGACTAAAGCAACATCATTAAATAATAAATACAATAAACACCAATTAATATTTTATATCTTCTAGCACCATTTTATAACATATATTATGTACCGGTAGTCAATGTAATATTGCAATATTACATATATTTAAACAGACTGAAATTAAATACTTTAAAAGTGATTGCTAAAATACTCATTTTTGTTATGTTTAAATGTGTGCATTAGTTATTTTAATTCTAGATAAGGAGATTGTCTGTATTATCTTTTGCTTCAAACTGGGGACATGTCTATTACTTGATTACTTTTATTGCCTTGGATAATAAACTTGAACCTTAGGTAAGATGTATTGATTGACATATGCCGATTTTGACAATGAAAATTTTTAAATTAAGAAATTTTAGGGGTGAAAACATTCAAAATATTTTTGTCCTTTCTGAAAAAGATTGGCAAGTGCTTTCTAAATCGCTCAGTATTATGTATTAGTGAATAAGTTCTAAAATATTGCTTGTCAATACATGGGTTCGAATATATACATTATATTTTAACACGTATTAACAAAATCATGACAATGAATGGACTAAGGTTCTGTAAGGATAAAATTTGAACAATATTGTACTCCTTTTTTCAGGCTACAATATTTGAAGATTCTTAATAACAGGATTTACATGAAATAGGTTATTAATTAATACATAAAACTACATGTACATGTATCATTTGATTAATAACTAATAAAACTGATTAAATTTTTCCTGTTTGCAGTAAAATTATATTCAAACATGTTTCCACATAATATGCATTTCAAGAAAACAGCATAAAAATTATCATTGATCTAACAAATTTAAACATTATGTTTGAATCTAAGTCATTACAATAAAAAACCAAAAAAACCCACATACATGTTTTTAGTCTAAGTCATTATAACAACAAAATTGCCAAACACAAAAAAAACTTCACTCACCACATGTTCTGTTAAATGTTTTCAATCAGCTGATTGGTTATTTAATAAAGATTAAAAGGCAGTAACAAAAGCAAAATATTAAAACCTAATCATTAGTTTGATTACTACATGTAGTAACATGGCCAGGGAATTTCTTTAACATTTAAATAACAGAAATGTTTCAGTTTACATAAAGAAACAAAATACAATAATCTACAATACAAGCTGGTAATCAATAAATACTGACAAGAAACATGTTAATTTATAATTGACTACTTGATTGTCTCATTTTTGAATTATATTTTCCTGTATCAACAAAATCTGTCTATACTGTATTAATCTGAGTAATAAACAAGATACTAGTAGATGCTTCAGCAACAGTAACACACTGAATTTTTATAACAGAGGTTGTTATCACTAAATATTTGAGTGCCAAGTATGATATACACATAAAATTATTTTCTGTTTGCTCATATTTATCTTTCAGTACAGGTTAAGTTTATGTAAAAAGTCATATAAACTGGTTGTAAACTGCCTGTCATTTCCAACCACTTTTTTTGCTCTCTTTTGATTGGTCTCTCTAAACAGTTTACTGAACACATGTATGGATACAAAGAACTTGAAACATACTATTACCTCCCAAGCATCTACTAATAAGCTAAATTTAGATATTTAAAGCAAAAATTAGTAAGTTATTCAGTGCACCTTGTTCTATCACTATAATTTTATACCAGTCTTAATGATTGCTATTAGTGAGCACTGTGGTAATCAAAGTGGACAATTAATATGAAAACTGCACCTTTTGTAAAAGAGGACAATTTTAGAAAGGTGATTTATGAGAAAATTCTGTATTTAATGCACTTACTACTTCATTCAAAAAACAATTATGTGTAATAATTAAATGTCGTTCTTATTTAAAGGTAAAAAGCATTATATAAAATGTTTATTTGTTTGTTCTTTTGAATGGTGTTCAATGCCATTTTCAGCAATTTTTTAGCTATATCAAGAAGTCCAGTTTTTATTTTGGGAAGGAAGCAGTACTAGGAGAAAACCCCAGACCTGCGGTAGGAAAACTGGCAATCCTTGTCAATTAAGAATTAGGAATTGAACCCGTAATCTTAGTGTTGACAGACCACATGATCAATAGTAGAAATACTACCTTAACCACTCTGCCACCCATGCCCCTTATATAAAATGATCCTAATTCTCAACCTAAAAACAATAATTAATGAAATAAAAAATCAATAACAGTGCCTTGTTTCACAGCACATACCTTTTGAACAAACTAGTTATTTACATTTTTAGTAATATTGAATTAAAAAATATGAGCAATTTTCTTATATAAAATGAATATATAAAGCATTGTTTTTTTGATTTCAGACATTGGAAAATCGCTCAGGAACCAATTATTAATGTACGTTATGTTGTGTAGAATACTCGAAAAGTAGTTTTAGAAGTCTTAGTTTAGCACCTAAATATACCATGAAATTAATTTAATATTACATATTAAATTATAAAATAATTGGTGTGATTTTAACTATGTAAATTAAATAAACAGTCTTCAGACAAACATTTTCTATTCATTCACAGTTGTTACATTCAGAACATGACCATCAAATTTAATGTTTACAGTTTTAAATTTGCCAGTGCTGGAATGATTGCACAAAATATATCAATGCCTTTTAGGAAGATGTTTTCATTGAGAAACTCATTGTGATCATGCAACAGGATAGGAGTTCTGTTCATTGGTGAAAATCCAAAAGCTGGAATTCCAAGCTGAAAATTGTCAATAAAATAAAAATAAAATAATTTGGAAAACAATATTTTCAAGAAAAATCATATGTAAAAATCTGACCAAAAGTTTGATTTTTGTTTGTTTGAATGTTGTTTAACGCCACTATCAGCATTTTTTCCCAGCAATATCATGGTGTCGTTTTTATTGGGGTCCTCCCCCAATAAAAACGACGCCATGATATTCAGCCGGAGTACCCGGAGAAAACCCCTCACCTGTGGTATTAATAAGGAAAACTCGCAATACTTTTCAATTAAGATTGGAGTCAAGTACACCCTGCCTGCAGTGAGAATGAATCTGCAAATTCAGTGTTGACAGACCACGTGATCAATAGTAGACGAACTACCTTAACCACTCGGCCACCTGAGGTCCCCTAAAAATTTGAACATGATTTTAATCCAGAATAAAAAATACAACTCTGTTAATATGGCAGTGAAATAATCTTTAAAAGTCAATAACATTAAGTGGTATGTGTCTGTAAGTTGAAATTATGCTATTATTTTATTTTTATAAATTATGTATCAAACAAACCTCTCTGATAAACCTGCTATCTGTTGCTGCAGGAAAAATCTCCGGTTCTAATGTCATTCCCCTGCAACATAATCTCAGAATTATCTGACAATAGTGTCAATGTATAGTTTGGCAATACAAATATTTTTATCTTGGCACTATCTTTCAATTTTTAATAGAATCTGGAAATATTAAAAACATGTTCCCTGTAAGTCAAGATTGTATATCTTCCCCACTGAAATAAAAAGTTACGGAACAAGCAACATGAATGACACCTCCATATTAAATATATCATAATCAAGAAATTTTTTCTGCAAATTTGTATCCCAAATTTATACTAGTACTCGTGCTCTGGTAAAAAATTTTTTGGTTTGAATTGTGTTATACAGTATTTTCATGTATTTTTTTGCAATTTCCAGTTTAGATGGAGGCTTGAGTACAGAGAATCCAAGACTTCCAGGAAAATGTCAGTTGAGGTTTGAGTCCAGGACACCCTTCAAAAGTTTGGCTTGAAGATGCAACCCCTGTGTTAATATGCATGGGACCAGTAGTAGATGACTATCTACCTAGACCTCTGGCAATAGAGGCCCTGCTCTGGTAACTAACATGACCAATCAAAAATAAATATCTTTCATTTTTCTTAATTTATATCACAATGAATTACTTAAGAATATAGTTTATAATACTAGTATCTGGTACCCTGGCTTCCTGTTCATACATTAAACAAACCAAAAAGTTTAGTTATTACAAAACTATAATATTGTTTATTAGAATTAAATCTTTAAGTAAATATTGGCAATGCCAGATTAAGTATTGATTCATGTAACATTATGATACAATGTATTGCAAAAATGTTTTTAAACTAATTAGAAACATGTAATTGTCTTTTTACTTACATTCCTTTACATGCAGTTTCAAATGTGTTCCACCAAGGATCTGAAGGGTCTATAGATGTTAAGGACTTGATGTCACTCCTCTGAAAAAAAAAATGAAATAGAAGACACATTTGTAAAACAATTTAAAGTTTAGAATTACACTACATATCGTTTGTAGCATGCATTTACCTACAAATACTTAATATGACTGCATGAGAATGTATAATAATATATAACTATAAATATTACCTTAATTATACTGAACACAAGCAAAAGCATTAAAAAAAATTTTGATGGGAAATGGGGGGGGCATAGCTAGACTAGTTACATTGTTTATTCATAACATAACTAGTGGTCTAGGGCAAGTTAGTGCAATTTTCGAGAGTTCTAATGTGCTTTATTTTGTAAAAATCATGTGGATTCAGCTATGTACTGCATATAGGCCTGAACTGTAGTGATAACTGGGTAACACTTTCAAATTTGGCATGCTTTTACCTGTCAAACAAATAAGTATTTTTTTTCTAGGAGAGTTTCTAGTTATTTGTGCAGAAAGAGAGCCAAATTAAAAAGGGCTATTTTGTCTATGTACAAATTCCCAGACAGTTATTTACCTATGTGTAGTTTTGAGTGTGAAATAACAGTTATTACTCCTAACATCTATAATATAGGAGTGGTTTCTATAGTCAAGTATAATAATGTCAAAGATGTTGTACTATAATTGTATAACTAGATGTTTTGTTTCTCATGATCTACACAGAACATCTGGGCCTTAAAAAATTAAAGACAAAATGTGCATATTATATAAGTATGAAAATGGAAACTAATTCAAAATGTAGAGTATCAAACTCAAGTGTCTTCAGACAGACAAACAATAATAAGCAAAAACATTAGCCCTTTGATCTCTTTTATTGGAAACAGAGTTCCAAAATTTTAAACAAAATTTTTTAATTTGGCAGAAAATAAATTAACTGAAGAAAAACCTAATCAAAATAACTCCCCTAACTAATGAACATGAGTACAAAATAATGCAAAATTTTAAAAAATAATCTTTCCAAATTGAAACTGGCTTTGCCGGAGACAAAATTAGTTACCTAGACCTAGACATTTTTTACTTCTGTATTGTCAACATATAAGGCAAAAATTTCCATTTTAAAGATAAGCCTGGAATATTAAAAAAAATATTGGGTTTGTTGAAAAATTTCCTTATATATTTAAATTAAAATAAATTATCAACAAAAAAAAAATCTCCAATTGCCTTTCTAGATGCCTAATTGACACAAAATTTGTGATAATTCAGCCAATCAGGAACCTACTTTGTCAGTGTTGGTCATGTTTGATGTCCAATCTGCATGAAATGATGAAATTTTGTAGATGACCTCACATAAATTATTCTTACAAAGAAACATTTTATTTGTAACATGAAAGTAATTTAAAGGTCAACCAATCAGAAATAAGAAAGTAAGTGCTAGCAATCTCAAAATCTTGAAATACTGATCAGCACAAAATGAGGAAATTTTTGTGGTAACTCCTATCAATAAAAACATTTCAGTCGGAAACAAATATATCCTTTAGTTGATATCAATAAAGTCTTATGGGCAATAATTAATAATAAAACCTTTTAGAGTACAGCACCATCTTCATATGATTTCTGATACTTGTAGCTTCCATTTGATAAAGTGATTTCAAAGAAGATTGAAATGTGAAAAGTCTACATATGGAAATATAAAATAATTGCAATGGCTCACATATGCTTTTTTCAGTTTTGTTAAACAAATCAATTAAATTTTTTTTATTATGACGGGGGTACCACAAGGATCTATTTTAGGTCCTATATTGTTCAACATATTTTTAAATGATATATTTTTCTTTGTCAAACATTGTTCTTTATATAACTATGCACATGACAACACACTTTCCAAATCAAATAAAACTATAAAAACAGTAATTAGGTGTCTTGAAGAAGATAGTAAAATCCCTTTTTGACAATTGGTTTTCTGATGACAAAATGCTAATCCTGACAAATTCCAGGCTGTGGCAATTGGTAAATTAACCCAAGAAAAAAAAAGAAAAAAATTGTTTTAATATAAATAAAATTATTAAATTTTAACACACATATTTCAAATTTCAAATATATGTAAGTAAGCGAATTGGTAGAAACTTCAGTGGCTTTGGGAACTTACCAATTTTTA
This sequence comes from Limnoperna fortunei, assembly GCA_944474755.1. Classification (NCBI taxonomy): domain Eukaryota; kingdom Metazoa; phylum Mollusca; class Bivalvia; order Mytilida; family Modiolidae; genus Limnoperna; species Limnoperna fortunei. The sequence continues at coordinate 55,254,031 of OX104111.1, read as the reverse complement.
CTCATTTATTATGTCAAATTTTAGTTATTGCCCTTTGGCCTGGCATTTTTGTAGTGAAAAAAATTCTGCAAAAATTGAGAAAATACAGGAACGTGCGCTTCACTTTATTTATAATGATTTGACTCTTTTGGAAAGATCTTAACTCCCAGCTTTAAAAAGAAGAAGAATGCACACAATTGCCTTGTAGTATTTCAAAATTATTATTAAAAATTAGTCCTTATTATTTACAAGATCTGGTTGTTATCAAACTTCATATGGTAAAAGGTCATTCAGGTATGAGGCAGCAACAATGTGGAATTCCTTCCCAAACGAGGTCACCTGTCTGACCTCATTTGGACAGTTCAAAAATAACATTAGAAGCTGGTGTGGGGGGATAAAATGCTTATGTAGCTCATGCAAATTCAACAATACTACTCATGCCTGGGTGATAGTATATGATCTGTGTTTTTGTTCTTGTTAACATTCATATGTAATGCTGCCATGATTAATTGCTATGCCCACTATGATGAGTGGTAAATATATTTCTGGATAATAACAGTTTAGTGCTTTTTCTACTAATTTTTCGCTCTGTAACAATATATTGATTGTGCTTCACTAAAGCTGTGCTTAGTTGATACTTTTAATGTGTGCATGTTTTTTTATTCTTTGATCATGGAATGTTTTATGCATGTCTATTTGTTTTATGTGCATTTACATTTATGTATGTATTGTCTGCTTATAGTCTTAAAGAGCTCTCCAAAGCTGATGTTTCTTTGTTATTATATATATATGTCAACTCTAAATAAAAATTACTTACTTACTAACAGGATTCCAATGGTAAATCATGTCTATTTATCTGCTAATTTTATATCAACCTACTACTGTTCAAACGCCTTACAGAAAATAGACTGAATTAGTTTTTAGATGTTTACCTTAATATTTTTTACTGATTGACCATCAGAGGGTTAAAAATATTTTACCTGTCAAAGGGTTCTGCCAAAATTAAATTGTCACTCATAGTTAACTGACCAAATAGATTTCAAGTATAAGTGAGTAAATGACAGATTTTAGGTTACCAATACCTTTATTTGATTTCATGGAATCTATGTTACTAAAGCTATGCTAAACAATGTCTAGAAAATCTCTAAAAGGTAATAATATGGCACCTGTTTAAATTCATAAAAAACATCATCTCCAGCATCTGCACACCATTTTTTAATCTTGTCTTCAAATTCTTCAAAGTCTACAGTTGGAGTGATTCTTATGTCAAATCCTAAAAATTGAAAACTAAAAGATTATCAACAATTTTTATCATAAATGCCTCTAATTATACACAAGTCATTAATATGCCATATTTTATATACAGAATTAACAAAATACATCATCTTTGATAATTTTAAAATTATAGGATCATTTTTTAAGCATTTGATGAATTTGACAGGAATCAACCCTCAGGTGTTTTTATTGCATGTAAGACTAAAATCTACAGAATAGTGGCCGCAATTTTCGAATGAAAATTATTTTTAAAAAAAAGTCTTTATTAACAACTGCTGGGTATTTATTTGAAATACATGTATTTAAAATAAGCTAAACTTTTTTTCTGGACATTCTGAGATTATCTTAGGCACATTTATTTCTTAGTGCAATTTTAAAGAATTATAAGGATTGAACACTGTTTTCCATAAATTTATCAACAAGACCAACTCACTCATAAATAATTAAAGTCCAAATGACTTTTATGCTAAGTTTGTGAGTGAGTTGATCTTGCTATACCGATAAATCCATGGAAAATGGTGTTAAGTTCATTATTAATTAACTACATGTACTATAATATTCACTTAGATAACAGTTTAACTGCTAATTTGATATATTCTGCTGAACCAGTCCAATACAGAATTAACTAGTCCAATATCAGTATTGGCCTGATTAATCCTGTATTTCACTAATTGAAGTGGACTAGTTAATTAATAAAGATATCATTACAGGCCAATACAACAAGCCTTGGACCAAAAACTAGGCCAATACAGAAATAATCACATAATAATATCATAATAACATAATTTTAATTCCAATCAATTGATTTCCTGGTACTGTACCACACCTTAGTGTTATCTTAAAACATTTGCATTTTTTTTTCATTTGTAGTTATTCTACAAATTGTGACAATAAAAATTCACATTCAAACATTGAGCTTTCAGGGATTTCTAATACAAGAAGATAACAAAACAAAGAAAGAAATGAAAACTATCATACCAGCACAAAATTCTGTAGGTACTAGGTTGAACTGTTGTGTTGATCCTCCCTATTGTGAAATAAAAAAGAAAAAAGAAAAATACAGAACAAAGCACTGGTCAACTTCGAGTCAAAATAATGCTTCAAAGTGGGGTTACACGTTTTGCTCTATGCATGTGGTTTCTTGTGAAGCTAAATTTTCTGAATGATCTGTCTTAATTCCCTAAAGGGTCCTATCAAATGATTGTTTGTAACCTGTTCTTGTGCTACCTAAAGCCAAAACATTGATACATAGATGTTAAATGTCTTAATCAAGCATGTTTCTGTGAACAGATACTTACAGGAATAGATAAATGTGGTCTATTATGTAAACAGTATAAATAATGACAAATGAGTTTATTCGAAACTAGTCTTGTTCTGACTGAAAACTATATCTGAAAACCTGATAATTTGGTATAATACAACATAAATCCATTGAAAGTCTGTAAATCTAATAAAATTAGAAGCTCCTGGTTAATTCAATTATTTATAACTGAAATAATAATAATATTCAAGTATGCATTTAAAAAAAAACAGATTCAAGGAAAAGCAGCAAGAACTAAAATGTTTTTTAAGGAGGAACAAAATAAGAAAAAAAAATTGAAACATGTTGCCTACAGTCAAATTACTTATTTTTTAATGTTTTTTTTTTTTTTTTTTTTTTTTTTTTTTTTTTTTTTTTTTTCTTTCTTCTTTCTTTTTTTCTTTTTTTTTCTTTTTCTTTTTTTTTTTTTTTCTCTTTTTTTTCTTTCTTTTTTTTCTTTTTCTTTTCTTTAGAATACAGTTTTTGGTAAAAAGATCTCTCAAATTTGAGTATGTTTGATTGATTTGAAATAATATTTCCCTTTTCATCTCTTAATTTAAGTATTGTTTTTTTAGTTTGTCTAATTTTCTCTAAGCCTAAAAAGTATTTATTATTTTTTTCGCCCTTTTCGATCCATTGTTGCTTAGATCTAATTTGAGCTCCTCGTGCCTTATCTTCATATTCTTGTTCTATCTTTTTTCCTAAGTAATTAATTTTTTCTAGTAAAATGCTGTTTTCTGTTTTATCGTACTTTTCTGTTAGTAGTTTTAATTCTGTTTCTATGTTATTCGCTTCTTGTTTTTTAACTTTTGCTCTATTTTTGCAGTATTTTATACTATATTCTTTAATTTCCAACTTTAGTGCATCCCAAAGTAGACTTGTTTCAATACTTTCTTTTTCTATTTTTTTTTTATAATTATTGATTAAATTCTCTATATGGGTTTTGTAAGCTTCTTCTAAAAGTATAGAATTATTTAGCTTCCAGTATCCTGGTCCTTTGCTGTTTGCAGTTACACTTTGAATTTTCAGTGATACTGCCTGATGGTCAGTACTTTTTATCATTATCGGACGAATATCACAGGATTTAACATTTTGGCCAAAATCTTTATTAATTAAAAACATGTCGATTCTGCTAGCTTGACTGTGATTATTTCTTCTCCATGTAAATTGTATTTTTTTAGTGTTTCGCTTTCGCCAAACATCTATTAGATTATTTATTTAATGAGTGTTTTTAGACTGTTAACTGGTTTCCTTTCATTTTTTTTTCCTTTAACATTTTTTCTATCTAAATGTGATAGACTGTCATTCATGTCTCCCCCTATGATTAATATTCCAATAGCATTCTTATTTATAAATTCGTTTAGTTTTTTATAAAAAATGTTTCTTTCATGTTCATTATTTGGTGCATATATATTTATTAAGGAGTATATAATATTCTCAATTTCAATATAAAGAAGAATAATTCTTCCTTCTGTATCTTTATGCTTATCAATAATATTAAAGGGTATATTTGTGTCAATTAATATTGCTACACCCCTACTTGATGTTGTTCCATGACTAAAGAAAAAGCTAAAATTCACTTCTGTATTTATAACATTTTCTAGGCAAGTGTCAAAATGGCTCTCTTGTATGAATACTATTTGACATCTTTGATTTTTAACCCATTGATAAAATCTTAGTCTTTTTTGTTTATCTCTTAACCCCTTTGCATTGGCTGTACAGATATGTATGTTTTGTAGCATAGTATTGATTTAGTTTTTTTTTAAACATATTTTATAGTTCTAATGTATCCCATGAACTTGTTTAAGTTTATATTTAACATGTTTGAGGTTTATATTTAAGGTAATACATTCAAGTTGCAGAGTTCTCATGGAGTACTTATTTATATGTACATGATTTGTTGAACTGATACAATACACATTTTTACAATTTTGTCTGTACTTATTTATATATACATGATTTGTTGAACTGATACAATACACCTTTTTACAATTTTGTCTATACATACTAGTATAAGGTAATGATTTTCTAAAATTATTGTACATTGTAACTTGCATTAGCATGTATATGTATTTACATATGAGCATACCATATTTTAATAACATACTAATAGTTTCATATATTTCACACTCATCAATTAACTGACATTGATATAAGTGACATAATAGTTTTCTATAATTATTATCATAACATTTTTTTATTTTGACCACAATAATATTCTTAACAACATAGATTTTCACAAGTTTTGTACTCATCCTTTGATTGATACAAGGGTCATTGTTTACAATTTTATTTGGCGTAATGATTGATTTTCTATTGTCCTTCATGATCGTTTTAGACAACGAGTATGATTTGTCATGCTTTAAAACAAAAATAGCATGAGTTGATTTTGTATGACGCCTAAAAATAGAATTAAAAAAACCCGAGTTTTATTTATGTGCATTGTATTTTTGATAGAGTATGTCGTTTTGTTTTCCACTTATCTTCCATTTAAAGAGTGTGCAGAGAATAAATGTATCTTTTAGTAATTTAGTGTTTTTGTCACTAATATAAATAGCATAAAGGTGATATGACATATTTATCAACTTGCCGAATTTATTGATAGTTCCGATTTCCGACTTGGTTACTTTGTTACGTGGAGTTATTGTTAACATTACAATGTATATCTGATAAATTGCTCTTTTTAATGTTTGCGTTTTTGTTTATTTTCAGTCAAGTTTCTATTTTCGACAAATCTGCAGTTAAAAGTGACGTGGGTAAGTTTCTTTTTCCCTATTAACAAGTTATTAACCGTTATATTAACAAAGCATGAAATTTTGTATCTTTTGTCGTTGTTTTTCATCACACTGTTTTTGCTTTTTCCCAAATTGATATTCACAATATATTGATTTAGTTACAAGAATAGATACGGAAAATTCTATGAATCTGTTGTACATAATGGAGTTGCGTATATACATGTAAATGTTTAACTCAAGGTTATCATTTGATATATTTACAATTTTATTTGAACTATATGGTATATATTGTAGAATTCCATTGAGGTAAAAATATGTAGTGTATGTCTTTATGAACATTATACAATATTTGCTATATAAGATATATTTATGGCAAGTATATGAGTATGACAAAGAGATTTGAAAAGGTGAAACTATTAAGTCTGTTTCTCTCTCTGTCAATCTGAACCAACTATTTACGTTAAATGACATTTTTTGGTATTTTGTATACATAAAATAAAGAAAAATAAAGACTTTCAATTAATTAGGTTTTGGCTATCTTGCTATTTTCCCTGTCTTGTGGTGTAGGAGGTGTTCTCTTATCTCCTTGATTCTTCCTCCTGTTTGGAGTCACAAAGTTAGATAAGTCTAACTGCTTTGTGATATTTGTCACTGCAGTCGTACTTGAGTTGTTGTTCTTCTGTTTTCCTGATTTTTTTTATTGAATGTCTTCTTGCATGATTTTGCTCTGAGTATCTTCTGATTTTGATGCAGTGTTAGTTGTTAGCTTTTTTGCTTTGGTCTTTGTTGTCTCATCTGCTGCTGTCTGATTTCTGCTTAGCCTAGACTTAGTTTGTTTTCTGTTTTCTGTTTCTGTTTTCTTGTGTGATTGTTCATTACTCTGAGTAGCATTGTCTACCTTATCTTTGTCATCACCTTCATAGTTCTCTTTGTTTTCCTCACTATCACTATTGCTATCACTATCGCTTTCTTTTGTTGTTTCTTTGTTCCTGTTATGCAGATCTTTCTGTGCTAGAGAGACTGGACATTCTATCATTTTGTGACCTGACTGGTTACATGTTCTGCATTTCCAGTCATTGAGGCAGGTTTTTATAGTGTGTCCTGCAATTAAGCATTTACTACAGAGGGAGTTTATGTTTTCTGTTACTTGTCCATAATGAAAAATCCTTGCTGTGTATTTTCCTATTTTCATAAATTTTGGGAGAGGGTTTTCAAATTTTTTGCATACAATAAGTCTATCACCAGTTTCACAGTTGGTAAGTTTTCCTTCTACTCTTAACCTTTCTCTAGAGAGATTTATAACTTCAATGTTTCTGATCGTAAGAATTCTTTCGATTTGTCCGTCATCGGCAGATAAGGGCACATTCTTAACCCTTACTGTGATAGTGTTTTCATCTCTGGGATTTCTGGGATTCTGGGAATAAAGATTTATGGTTTTTTCTCTTAGAACTATACCCTGTGTTAATAGCTTTAACCTGTCTTCTTCGTTATCTAGATATATTCTCCACATATTTCTGATTCTCTGTATTCCTCTGATACATTGGGGTTCTATTACAGCACCTAATGCTTTGTAAATTTCAATATGTTTTATCCAAAACTCTTTTGGAGGGTTTTTTGCTCCAAGAACATCATATTCTTTTATAAAAATAGGTTTAACAGATGAGATTTCTGGGTTATCTTCTTCGAGACTTCTACTTGCGACATTCGCGTAGGACCGCGCCATTTTATTTTCATAGCTTTCTCTACCTGACCTCTGAGAATCTGCCTTTCTGCCTTCGGTAACAATATAATTTTCATTACTTTGCCAAAAATGCATATCTCGTTCATCTAACTCATCTTCTGACCAATCTTTAGACATCTTCTCACAGTATTACTGACGAAAATCTTCAAAATTGTACAGAGCTTTTTCACCACAAATCGTAGTAATGGGCAATAACTCTTGAATGTTTTTATATTTATTTCATTAAATTAATTGAGTAATATTTTGTCTGAAATTTTTTTCTTTCATTGAGACAATAAAATATTCCAATTATGTAACTATTAATAGACGTATGTTAATAGAAAATTGAAATTTTATGATTTAGATCTAGACAATACAAATTTTAAAATTTCTATTTAAACACTGGATAAATACCTGTACATTTGTCAGGTTGATTGTAGTAACTTCTCCCAGCTTTATACAGGCATTCCCTTTTAACCTGTTAATTGCAGTTTATAGCTTAAGTCAACAGATATAGAATCTAAAGATTAGATTTAGTTCTTTGAGAATGAGGCTTTCTAGATCTTTAAAATCTCAGCACAGAGTGGTTGGGATTTTCAGATCCTGCACTTTTTAATAGTGTTTGATTACATATGTCATGACTGTGAAAACTGGGTCAATGTGTATGCAGATGGTATAAATAAAAAAAAGTTATTTCCCCGTAAGATATAGTTACAATATATACAGATGACTTTAATTTTTTTTTCAGATAAGGTTCCAATAAGGGGAGTTATTATTTTGCAATCCTGCAAAGTGGCAATCTATAAGAGCTGTAGTTGCAGTAGAAAACACAAAGTAAATATCAGCCAATAAAAAAAACCAGAATTGCAGATGATTGCCATGTTATTTCTCCTCTGGTCACAATAAAAAGTGGAATATTTGTAGAAAACTTCACATATCTCACATGTACAAAATTACAAAAACTTATGAAACATGCTTTCAGAAAGTAATATTTTTTTGCATTTCAGCCTATCAGAAACAAAGACATGTTCTTTCAGAGAAGATTTTTTTATATTTCAGTCCAATCAAAACAAAATGAGTAATCTTTGCAAAGGACCTCACATAAATCATTTAAAACAAGTTACAAAACATTTGGACTTGTACCTTCAGATGAAAATATCAGCTATTCTGGAAAAGAACTGGGTTTCTTTACATATAAAACTCTCCTAAAAGCAAGGATGTTTTATGCTTATAAGGAAATAATAATTATAACAGAGCTTGGGCTATGTTTATGGTAGTGTATAGCCATTCCTACATTTTCCTGCATCAAATGAAAACAATTACTTGTCACAGAAATAAAAAAAAAAATGTAAATATCAACATCAAACTGAAACTGACATTCTATTTCACTGTAATGAACATCTTACTTTTTCTCTTCTTGAGCTCGGAATTCCAGGAAACTGTTAATGACCTTTCTCTAGGAAACAAAAATATTTAAAACATTTTGAATTCATAGGTAATAAATAACCAACATTCTCTTCCTGCTCCTCCTCATCTAATCGTTCTATAGCACAGACATAAAACTTATTTCAGAACTCACACAACAATTAATCAAATGAGGCTATATTTGTCACTAAATATGTGCATGTGGGTAAAAATCTAGAATGTTTCTTCACTGTGCTAGTAATACAAATAATTATGTAACAAGGTAAACCTGTGAGCTAATGCTCACTAGTGATACCCTCGCTTTCACAAAAATTTTGCATATATGTCAACTATGTGTAAAACTCTAAGTATTCAGTAAACAGAAAGTAGATGACCAAGGAGCATAAAATCTCTATACACCATATGGTACTATAGGATAAAGCAATATGCAAAATATCAGGCTTCTGAATCCTATAGTTGCTTAGAAAACTTTGACTGAAATATTTGTTCTGGACAGATGGACAAGGGTAAAAGAGCATACTCAGGGGTATAATTAAGACATGTATTACAGTGCAGACATATGAAACTATACATAGAGTAAAAGTCTTTGTGCTATCCTAAAATGCAAATAAAAACTTGCACCAATCATTAGACAAAAATATATTAAATAAAATCAAATAGGATTTTCAACAAAGTTATCATAAGTCAAATGGCAAATAAATACAAGATACTAAGTAAATTTTATTACATAATTTTTTCTAAAAAATTTTCAACCATGTTGTTTATTCATTCTTACAAATTTTTCAGCAGCATTATCTTCAATAAATCTGGATCCATGACCAGGTTTTCCTGGACAATGAACTCTCACCCCTAAAATGAAATGAAAATTTGAATAGGCTTAAACTAAATAAACACATAAAATACATATTATAATTATATTATACTATAACACAAACATTAGAAATCTTAGTGCATGACAGAAACAGTAATTGTCATATCTGTTGTATACCATAAATTTCCATAAATCAGTTTGGTTAGGGTATATACATGTTTATAAGAAAGTCACAATGTGTTCTTCCAAGTTCAAAAAATCAACTTCAACTAGACAGAGAAATGCCCCACTTATTTGATAGAGCTGTATTATTACTAAATAGTACTTACTAAGAAATACTATTGTGTCTTAGAGACACATATGATGCTCTTGCAATCAGTTCTAAAAAGTCCAATGCCTATAATTTCTGTAAAAATCAGTGGATTGGAACAAAACACAAACTTTATCTGTAACTCACCACTTTAGATTCATTAAAAATCAGCTCAAAAAGCCAGTACAAAAAAAAGTCCAGAAACTTTATTTTATGAATTTTTACAAGTCCAAAGTACATAATTTCCATAAAAATCAGCAAAACAAAAAGAAATGTAAACTTGATCTGTGACTTTACACTGTATACTCACATACCAAAAATGAGTTGAATATCTACAAAAAGTCTGGATAATGTATGGGACATATGGAATTACATACAGACAGACATGGTAAAAACAATATGTTCCCAACCCCCAATGTTGCTGGGGCATAACAAACAAATCTGCAGTCAGTTTCACAAAAAATTGCAAGTTTAAGATTAATCCAAAGTGTAAGTTTTAAGCAATCAAAATCACAGAAATCACACAAAGGACTATACTTATGTCTTAACTTCGACTTGCAACTTTTTGGGAAATCCATCACTGTTCTTCAGCAATGATTGCAAAAAAAAATCTTTTGGAGGAACATACTTCTTTAAATTCTATTTCAAGATTCTATTTTCTGTTAAAGTTTAACAGTTCTAAAAAAATATCAAGTGGCTCACTTTAAGTACTTGGCATGAGTTATGTATTTAACTACAAGTTTCTAACATTTGCAAGCAAAAATGTTGAATTGCATGTCTCTGACATATTTTGTGTAAATACTGGGATTTACTTTATATTGTTCAAATAAAGAAAAGGGCTTCAGTGACAGATATTAGTTTGTATATCTGCTTGAATTATTAACTACTAATTTATATAATTGAATAGATTGAGAGATCAATGTTTTATGTCCAAAAAGATAAATGTCAGCTATATTAACAAGTGTGGACACAGAAAAATGTCTTCTGCATCAGTAATGAAAAACCTTACTTCATGACCAACATAATAAATAGCATTGAATTTTCATCTAAAATATACAGTGCATGGTTACAGAGGAACTGACCTAATATAAAAACTTTAACCTAGTCACTGGACTGTGAAATTGAGGTCAAGGTCAGGTAACAGGTGACCAACTGGCAAGTACTCATCATAAGCTAACAATGAACCAAATTTGATGAACCTATATCTTAAGCTTACACAGATATACATGTAAAGCTAACTGTCAAGTTATTACACTGCCAAACTCCCAAATATGTCTTGCCTCCAGTAACTATTGTTGCATGAGGACAAAAATAATGTATTTCAATGGTCCTCTCAATTGATAAGTACTTAAAGCCACAATCTTGTTAAACTTAAATTGTTTACTTACTCCCCTTTTTGTTATTAGTCGTTGTGTTTCAACATACATCACAGCGACATAGCAATAAATGGGGAGTAAGTGAAAGATCTAATTTTATTACAATTTTAAAAGCCAACGAGTTAAATGATCATACTATTAAAATTGAATTCTTTACAATCTTACATTAAGCCAAAGTAAACTCCTTTACTTTGGATTTTATTGCTTCAAAAGACAACACAGATAATTACTTCAGGAGTGGGGTCGGCTAAGAGGTTAAAATATTTTATAACCTTAATTGACAAGTATTGTCAGTTTTCTCCAAAGTAAAGGGTTTTCACCAGATACACCCCTTTTCTTCTCTAAACTGGATGCCATGATACAGCTGAAAAATTGCTGAAAGTGGTATTAAACCCAATTGAAATTACACAAACTGATTTCTTCAGAACATAAAAGTTTGAATGTTGCTGTCTTAAAAAACAGATATACAACAATGGTTTAACATTGTATCTATTACCATATATCATATACTTACACCAAGGTGCTCTCTCCCCATAAAACACAGTAAAAGCATCTGTTGGGTTGGCCAAACCTATAACAATATAACCAATATCATTCCGTATGTTCCACTTTAATTTTTTTAATCCATTAAAAATGAATGCAAGTAAGTCACTGAAAAGAGTCTTTATAATTCTTCATTCAATGAATGCAGGGCTACCAAATTATGCACATTGGCACACATATATATAAGAATAAGCCATTTGCTGATTTTACCCTGTAGTGGTACTTGTCATAAAGATGCAAATGTTTATACTGAAAACAACAAATGAAAACTAGATATTTTGAACAAAGTACTATTAGGCTATTTGTATGCTGAAGGAATAAAAGAATGTATACCTTGAGGTATTGGAAATGTTATGATAACAAGATACAATTTTAATGGGGATAACAATTAGAATAGCAGTGTCAGGTAATACCCCATTTGTCAATAGTTACGGTTGTAGTTCAAAACACTGAATTGGCAAACACCAATTTTGGTGTTAATAGACAGATATATAACTTATACAATTACAAAAACCAAGTAATTTTTGTTTTATCTAACTTCAGCTTTCAACTCTGTATATGTATTAGCAAAATAATGAAAAATACTGATAAATTCAAGAAATGAGACATATTGGAACACAAAATTAGGTATCCCGGTTTACAGATGACCCAACTGTTGGATGAATCTTAATAAACGTCAACGGAAGAGTTAAGACAGTGATGCAAATTTCAGGTAAGACATGTGTCTTGCAGTACACATGTAAATCAGAAAAAAAAATGTCTGATATAATTTGGTGTATAAGCCAGAATAAAGCTGAATATTGTCTTCCATTACATTAAACATCAGTCAATTATTCAAAAATTCATTAGACAAAAACTTTGTTTAGTTGGCACAAGAGAAATAGTAATAAATATAAACTAGTTAGAAGTATGCCCTGCAGCTGTGAAGTTGATTGTTCATGGCAAATTTACATGTATTTAGAAAGTAAAGACACAAATGATGCTCCCTGTCTGATCAGCAAAATTAAAAACAAGTAAATTCATATTATCTACAATACCCAAATTAGAATAAGCCCCCCCCCCCCCACCTTGATTTCAAGTTAGATTATTTCACCTTAATGGTATCAGAGGTCAATAAAAATCCTTCATGCACATCTACATATAATGTACTTCCTTTACGCTAGGCTTTATTAAATTTCATCAAGCAGTTTAGGAGGAGTTGCGTTTACAAGGGATGTGGACAGACAGACAGACGGATGGATGGACAGGGTGATTCCTATATACCTCCCCAAACTAGTTTGCGGGGGTATAAATATAACTTAGAACCTTAGTAAAAAATATCCTTCCAAATATAAACAATGTAGCTTCAAATCTGTATAGGTAGATATAAGGACAAAACATGTACAATAAAGTCCAACAATCTTAAATTTTAAGAAAATATGAAAGGCAGTAATAAAAGAGAAAGATGGCATACAATTATTACATTTAACACCACCACATATTATATAATGAAAAAATATGAATCCAACTTTAACCATGGCTTCCAAAATGTAGTTCACTTTAAAAAAAAAAATTGTATGCTCCTACCTTCATCAATAGCACAGGCAACATTCATTTGTTTAAATTCTTCCATGCGAACAAATTTCTCCATCCCCAGAATACCACCAATCTCTTCATCTACAAATTTTTTAAATTAAAGAAATATACTCTATTGATACTCACAAATAAAAAACAATACAACAAGATCTAATATAAACTAATTATATAAGTAAAACACAATTATAAATCCTTGTTTGAGATTTTTCCTTCATATTATCTAATTTTATTACTTACATTTCATGGAAAAGTTAAAAACTCCAGAACATAATATTTGGTGTTTAACATATTTTCTCAGTTTTAATCCAATTGTATACTGTGAAAGTACTTAAATTCGTGGGTATCAATTTTCGTGGTTTGGTGAAAGTTTACATGTTCGTGGGTCCTTAAATTCGTGGATTACAGCAGAATCATGTTCACTGTTGATAATAAACATCAAAATATAAAGAAGACAAATCAATAGCTAATTATAAACACGGTAATGTATTAATTAATTGATTAATTGCAATAATAACTACTTTGAGTCTATTTAATTTCTCTAATTGTTATCTATAGGAGAATTCCTAGCCAAAGGGCATTTGTCATTTCATGTGTTGAGTAGCAATAAATACAAAGGTGTAATTTAATGTCATTTGTGCCACGATCGGTATTATCACAACATCTATTTGATATAGCGTGTCATTGATATGCACTAATAAAGATAAAGTATAGCTTATCTTTTAAATATATTATTTGTTATTTTAATTTATGTTCAAAGGATCAACCAAACTCATAATTTCGATAATAATTTGTTACTTTTTAACATCGAAAATGAACACCTCATATATCCCCACCTTGACCGGAAGTCGATGTTTCTTCGTACGCTTTACAATTAAATAATACCTACATTTAATAAAAAAAAACACAATTTGAACATGAAACCTGTAACATAATCATTAAGATGGATTTTGAGCTGAACATTAGTAGTGAATCGAACCACAAAATCATATATCACATTTACAAATAAATGTCCCATCTCGGACATTTTCAGATCGTTGTTCCCAAGTTCCCATCTGTTAATGAAGTTTTATTCTTCGTTGGATTTTTAATTTTGTGGTCCGAGGCCTCAACAAAAACCACGAAAATTGATGCCCCACGAATAAAAAGTATTTCACAGTACCTGACAACCACAGAACTTTAACTTGCCACTTGTGTATTAAGTAAAATAATATTTTGTCAAGGTGGGATAAACTGTTCTGTTTAGTTTTACCTGGAACAAAGGTAAGATAAACTGTTCTGTTTGGCTTTACATCTTTAGATTTTAATCTTCTAACTGCTTCTAGATATCTAAATAAAACAAACCAACAACAAAATAAAAAAAAAAAAACAAGAAAAAGTTGATATAGCGATCACACAAAACTATGGTAAATTTTGTTTAACTTTTTTGGTAAAAATTTGTAACACATTTTACTGATGACCTTGACATTAGATGGAATTCCTTCAGCATCAATAGGCTTCTTACCCACCTGATATGTAATATCATCCAATACACTTTTTGAGTTTTTGCCCGGAATCATCATTTTTGTAAAAATTTCTAACATTTTTTGGCAACCGTGACATTAAAATTTTACAGATTTCTTCCAAAATCAATAGGCTTCTGAGCCACTTAATATGACTATAACTATTTGCAAAGTTTCATTAAAATTAAATGCAAACTTTTTGAGTTATTGTGCGGAAACATCTTTTTTGTAATTATTTCTAAAAAATGTTGGCAACTGTGACCAAGAAATGTAATTAATTTCCCCCCAAAATCAATAGGCTTCTTACCCACCTAATATCAAACTTTGTCCCATTGTTTCATTGAATTCAAATGCAAACTTTTTGAGTTATTGTCCGGAAACATTTGTTTTTTGTGGACTTTGACTTTATAAGTAACAGTATCCAAAAGTTTCGTTGAAATTGGATGTAACTTTTTTGAAATATCATCTGGAAATCAAATTTGGATGGACAAACAGACTGAAGGACATAAGGACAACAATATACCCCAACTTTTGTCTAGAGGGGGTATAAAAAAAGAAAAAAGAAAGAATTCCAACAAAAATATATATTTAATAATTAAAAAGACACTTATAATAAAAATGACATAAAAAAAAAATAAAACAATAAATCTTTTAATAAATAAAAAAAAATTAAAATGATACAAGTTATCAAAGCATGCTCTATACAAGGTGTATGATGCATGATATAGGGTGCAATGATACTCACCACCAATAACTTCAAATTAAACTAAATTGTATAACTAAAAGAAATATTTCAAAATTTCAACAAAAATATTTTTTAAATTATTAAATACTTTTACACATTTAACCACATTATAAAATTCTAAATAAATTTTATGTCTGCAAGGACCACCCAACCAATTCCATAAGGTTTTCGGTTGTTTTTGTAATTTATGACCATTATGAGTAAAAGCAACAGTTTTGGTAGAAACTTCTTACTGATCAATTTCAATCTAATTAAAGTTAAATCTTTCACTTGCTCCTCCCTTTTTGCTATGGTGGCTTACAATGTAGCAACCATAGCAAAAAGTGGGGAGCAAGTGAAAGATTTAATTTCAATTTTTTTTTCAGTATAATTATAATAACATCAAACTGTCTAAATTACCTTATATGCAATAATTCCAGTTACTTTTCTGCCAAAAAAACTACTTCTAAATACATTACAGGGCAATTATAGAACAAAGGGCAGCCGCATTATACAACTGTACTAATTATATCAACTGAAATGCAATATGATCCATCACCATGAACACCCTTTTCAGTAAGAATTAGAATTCTATCAATTATCATGGCAATGTAGGATTGGACAAAACTGAAAAGAACAAAATTCTTAGTGAATAATTGTTTTATGTTGCTGTTTTCCTGTTTTTTATTTAGTTACTTACAAACATCCATTAGACTTCATGTCCTGTGAAATAGAAAGGAATGTGTAAATATAATTAAATGTACCTGTTTAAACTAGATGAAACATATGCTCCCGCAGCTGAGAATTAAAGATTTATGTTTTTAAAAAGTATGTATGTAAGACACAAATGATGCTGCAACATGACAAATGACAGTGTGTTGCAACAGGCAGAAATTTTGAGAAAATTTAATAAAAATCAAAATCCATTTGTCCTGCACACTTTCATTATGTGTAGAAACATCTTCCTAAATATAAATACTGCAGCTGTAAAAATGAATGAGAAGATAGCCTGAAAAGTCATGTACCCCCTTTCAGTTATCTGGTCTGGAAACTGTCCAACTATCTCTAATTTTATAAAAATTAAATCAAAATCTAAATACTTTGGTCCTTCAATACTTCATTATGTGTACAAACATGCTTTAAATATAAATGGCGTAGCTTTGAAAATGAAGAGAAAATACCTGGACAAGACATTTACTCCTATCACAGTTATCTGGTCTGCATTCTAAGTCCAGCTATCTGTAGTTTTAAGAATATTTAACAAAAATCAAAATCCTTTGGCCCTGCACACCTCCATTATGTGTTCAATAATCTACCTAATATAAACACTGTAGGTTCAAAGATGAAGGAGAAGATAGGTGAATAAAACATGTAACCTTATAAGGTATGCAACCTACAAAGTCCAACTATCTCAAATTTGACGAAAATTTAATAAAAAAAATCTTTTGGCCCTGCACATCTTCATTATACATGTATATAAAAACATTCTGCAAACTATAAATGTTGTAGCCTTAAAACCTTAGGAGAGTTAGCCGGACATGCTTATCCACATGGATGGACGGATGCATGACGTGACAGATGGATGATTGAGGTATCATATCCACAACAACAAGGGCAAGATTGCTACATGTAGGCAAATTTCCCCGCCGCTGCAGTATCGAATTACCTAAAAGGTATGAGAAACTTAAATATTAACATTTTGCTTGTGATACATTATAATTATGGAACAAAATAATAAGCATGTAATATTAGAATTATTTGAATTGGTATTTGGGAAAAAGCAAAGCAATTTACATGATAAAACTTCATCAGAATGTGCAAACTCTAATAGAAGGCCATAATTACTACAAATTTGGATGAATAAAAATGCAGGTAGAGTATGTACATGCATCACAACACTTAATCCTATCAAACATTAAAGCAATCACCTGAACTGATTTCAGGTAAGGGGTTGCCACAAGATCTACCATTGTATTATATTGCTTACATGGTCAATAACTCCTACAAAATGTGAGGAATAAAAATGCCAGTAGAGTATGCACATTAACACATCATATTATATTACTAAAATGATCACAGTCTCACAACTCCTACCAAACTGACAAATCAAAATGATGGTTACACATGAAAATCATAATGATTTATCCTACCAAATGCCAAAGCAATTACAAGTTACACCGTTCACAAAGAGATACAGACAGACAAAAAGGAAAACAATACCCCTGCAACGCTTCGCCTTGGGGGACAAAAAGTGACATGTCAATACCTACTATATCTACTTATCCAATGGACTTCAACTGATTTTTTGCTTGTTAACTCATTCTAAATATAGCTTCACCTGCTTGCTAGAATAATTCTATTACAATTAATCTCATGTGTTATCATCAATCTTTATTTTACACGTGAATAACAAAATGAGAATTTTACTTAAAAAATCTCGGTAAATAAGATCAAATCAAAAATCAGCACATGTATCATTAAGTTAGATGATATCAATTGCATTATTAAAAAGTATATATCTTACTTGTTTCTCAAACTATTACAGGTTTAAATGTTTAAATGTTTAAATGAAACCCATTACCTGAGTTCCCCTGCCATAAATATCTCCATTTTCCATTTTTACACCACCCCAAGGGTCACATTTCCAATGCTCCTGAAAAAAAGGAATGTTTTTTCAAAATTGATTCATTTAAAACAATAGCAATAGTATTAATCTACAAAAATTATAGTTAAATGACAATTTTGCTACATATCCTACTATTTAAATCGATTATATGAACTGAAAATTAGGTATTCCCTACTTGCGGTAAACAAGATTTATCTCCCATTTGTAGAGTTGTCTGTTCTTTAGAGCAGGTACTTTATATTACATACTGTGGGTAAAAAGTAGTTTTTCTACAATATTTTTTTATTCACATATAGCAAAGCATCAGGTTAAATTTATAATGATATGCAAACTAATTATGCAGTTTTTTAGTTGTACTGGAAGAGTCAGTCCACAGACATTATTTAAAAAAAAATAAAAATGTGATTTTTCCCTATCTGTTCAATACTAAATACCTGCTGTTATGAAAGACAACTCTTGCAAATGGGAAGTAACTCTTGTATTCCGAAAATAGGGAATATCAGTACACTCTACTGTCAGCAATGAAAATGTCTTGTGATGTGTATCTTAAACTAGAGGCTCCCAGGAGCCTGTATTGCTCACCTTAACCTGAAACCAAACAACCCTTTTTTATCTAGCTTTTCTTTGCTATAAGGAATTGCCCAACACTTCTGCAAAAGTCATTAATTTTGACTTTTTAAGGGAAATAACTCCTAAAAGGAGGAGCTTTTGATGCTTAGAGGGAGAAGGGAGGTTCACTTCAAATTTGCTGTACCTGTTATACTTTTTTAACTATCAGTGGAAAACTCTCTTGACTCCCCCCCCCCCACCCATTTTCTATTTAAGCCAATGTAGCTATGTAGGTAGTCAGGTGTCATGATTTGCACAATTTTGGTAGAGGATTTCCTAAAGATGATGTGTGCAATGTTTCAAAGCAGTCCTTTAATGGGTTAAAGAGAAGAAGATTTTTTAAAATCAAGTAAAATTGATTTAAAAAATGTTCCAGGAGAATAATTCCTAAACGGTTCATCAGATAATATTGACCCTAAGTCATTTTTTTAGCCCTCATAGAGCAGAACAATAAAGCAATGCTTACTTTTTCCCTTAGTTCTAATAATTTTCAAGATTTTGAGGCAAAAATGTCAAAAATAATCAATTTTGACAATAAAAGGGCAATAACTCCTATTAGGAATCCTCATACAACTTCCACCCCATTGGGTTTTTTTGTAGAGCTTTTGATGCAGATGAAGGCATGTCTCTTTGGTTTTCCTGTATCTGTTACACTTTTTTAAGTATAAGTCAAAAACTGTATTTTACCCCCCCCCCTTTTTTTCCATTCTATTTTTAGCCATGGCGGCCATGTTGGTTAATCTGCAGCCATGGTTGGTGCAAACTTGGTTGAGGACACTTGATGAATGATGTGTACAAAGTTTCAAAGCTGTACTTTCGGTGGTTTCAGAGGAGAAGATTTTTAAAAAATCAATTAAAACCGATTTAAAAAAAACAGTTCAAGGGGAATAACTCTTAAACGGTTCATCAGACAATCTTACCCTAAAGTCATTTTTGTAGCCCTCATAGAGCAGACCTATCCAGTCAGGTGAGCTAAAAACACAGTAATTTGGTTGAAACACCTGTATATTATTATTACTGAGGAATCATTTGCTTAGAAAAATAAATGCAAAATATTTTAACAATACTTATTTTTGTATCCATTGTTTAGATTGCTGAATGAAGGATAATCAACAAAATTTGAGTGGGTAACCATATATTTTAATATCTTTTCTGTTTAATAAGAAAATATCAATGAACTTCCAGAAAATGTGTCCAGGAATTAATTTTATTATATTAACATGTTGCCATCATATATTATTTGTCAAAGATTTCATACAAATATAAAAGAAAATGTTCAGAAAACTGACTATGAACAAGTATCAAAATCCATAGGACAGGGACAAAATTTGTATTAAGACAAGGATAAGCAAAAAATGCATAACAAAAAAAAAAGAAGAAAGTAACAAACTTACTTCAAAAACAGGAACAACATCGGTGTGAGAGTTCAGTAATACAGATGGTAATGATGGATCTGTGCCTTCCCATTTCATTATACACACAATTCGTCCAGGATGTGCCTGAAATATTTTTTTTACAAATCGAAGAATGTGCCCATGGGACACAGATGCCCCCGATTAATGAAGTCCCAAACAGGAAGTAGTTGTCAGACAGGTCTGTGATACTGAACCACCCTGCCAAATTTCAAATTGTTCTCATGTACGGTTTCTGAGAAAAGCTTTACGAAAACTTGTACAGATCGACGGACGTACGTACGTACAAATAAAGTCCCAAACAGGAAGAAGTTGTCCGACAGGTCTGAAAGTTGCTTAGGACGTACAACTTGTGACACTGAACCACAATGCCAAATTTCAAATTGTTCTCATGTACGGTTTCATGTCGTCGCGGGGCATAAAAATTGTTTAACACATTTGCCAAAAAGATAAATGTGCCATGCTTGGAACAGAAGTTGCTTACCCTTCCCGACAACCTGTTTAGTGGGGTTACTCAATTTTTGGTTTTCGTGTTGTATGTTTGTTTATTTGGCTGTTTTGCCCTCTATTTTGAATAACGATGGTTTTGTCTGTCCTCGATTTATTTCTTGAATACTTCCTCAGTTTATTGAATTGATTGAATGAAGTGTTGCTTTACTTCCAGCTAGCAGTCATAAGTTTAGTTTAAATTCAGCTGTATTCAAATAAATCAATCAAGTAGTAGATGCTGTAATACCTCAACTGTTTTAAAAGGAAGACCAATCTCCTCTGCTTGTGTTCTAAGGAAATGAATACAACCATCTGTAAACAATACAAAAAAATATATATAATTGTAATATATCAGAAAGCAACAAAAAAATATTTTATAGGCATTGGCATAGGAAGAAAAAAAATATCAGTACTATTTCATGTTATTATAGATAAGTGTCACTGATGACATAACACACATATTTCACTGAAAATATGATCGTTCTGATATGCCATCTCGACAGATAGAGCTTTGTATTTTCAGTGAAATATGTGTGTTATGTCATGAGTACGACCACAAGAATATAAGATTAACAAAACTCATTGAAACATAAGTTGGGGGTCATTGTGGTACCAAGTAGGGTCCTTTCTAAAAGTACCTGTGTGAAAAACCAATTATAAATTTAGCCATGGTGGCCACGTTGGGTTGGCCAGTATCAACAGAAATCATAAACATTACATTATAACTCTATGCATTATTTGTGCTAATTTGGTTTAAATTTTAACCTTTAACAACAATGATGTTCTGACAATTATGAATATACAATAATGTAACCCAAGCCAGTGACATTTATCTCTGTCTTGATATCCCTACTTGGCTCTTTAACAATATATTATCGTTTTACATGTTACTCCTGACTGGACATATCCATTGATTTCATTTGCATTGGACTTTTTCTACAGATAAGATAACTTAATAGAATACCTGACTAAACCATACAATGTATGTACAATCACAAAGTACTAGTAATATGTAGACAATTTGAAATCTATTTATATTTACTAGTAATTAGACAATAACTATACTTTAACTATTGCAGCCTTTGTGACAAAATGATCGGTAACACATGAAGCATGCATTATAAACTTGTATACTAGGCACTGAAATATTACAGTGCAAAAAATTAAATAATTCATGGGGGATATGGTATTGTTCTCGTTTACTAAGTAACTGGGCATTAATATATGATTATTTTTGGTAATTTCAGGTAAAAAATATAAAGGCCCAGCCCATGTGTAAATGAGTACAACATCATACCCCTCACAAATTATTGCAATTCTAATATGACCATGTGTTTTTTTCCGACAACAGTCAGTATATTTTGGAATTGTGACCTTTGAACTTAAAGATGCTTACCCATGGTTACATACTATCATGTAATACAAACTTTCTGAATGGACAAAAATAGTAAAAATTCTGGGTTCAAACAATCTACTATGGTATACTGTGAAAAGGATCCCTATTTGCAATTCTAAATTATTATTATTCCAGCAGACTGGTGTTTTAAAACAATTGGTAGTCGTAATTAAACTTTAGAAATTAATTTTTATGCCAAAGAATGCCATTTAGAACTGATACTATAATTAAATGATAACACCAAACAAGGCATGTAATGTTTGAGCATTTCGTCTGGGGTAGAATTATTTGCTTTGTTGACCATCTTATCTTTAAACAATCCTCAAGCCAAAGATGTATTTATGCCATATTTTTTTTATTTGACTGCCTGACACACGCACTCTCTCTCTATCTTGAAATTATTGCCATACAAATGATCTTACACAAAGGTAATTAGGTCATTGGTAATTATCTGAATGCCAAGTAACATGTATGAGACAGTGATTCTAACACATTTTGTTTACTGTACATGCACAGCCCATACAATTAAGAGTAAAATTATTTTGATGGTTCCGTTGCAAGTATTTGGACCTCAATTACCCATACAGTTTATCTCTGCCCCCCCCCCCCTCAACCCATATTCTGGAATAGCATACACATTGTACAGATTTCAATTCACATTTAATTAGCATTGAATTGACATTTTGTGTTCTTGTTAACCCAATTCTAATTAAAATATTTTACTTAGAAGTTCCCATTTTAAAAGACAGTCAAATTAATAAAATAGCAAACTGTGATGTACCATAACATTTTTCCAGAAATTATGTATTAAATTTAATATTAATAAATCATTTCAACTAAAATTTTGAATATTTAAACAGAAATAGTAAATTATACATTATACAATTGTTTATAAATAATTAAATTGGATAACTGTTTGAATTAGTAAATAATTCAATAATAGAATTAAAATCAATTAAGTCTTCAGTCTTTGAATAGAAGAGAAGTAGTTTAGGAGCAGCTCAATGACTGAAGAGATGTACATGAGACAACCACCCTAATTATAGACAAAAACAAGATAAAGAAATTAAAAATTAAATGTACAAAAAAAATGGTAAAATCAGATGAAAATTCAAATTAAACTTTTGATTTATGGTCCGAGTAGTCCTATTTCGGGCCTACTTGTCTTATTGTGGTACGAGTTGTCCCATAAATCTGTCTGACTTGTCCTTGGGCTGAGTTGTCTGGCATTCAAATGACAGATACTAATAATTATTTCATTGTTGAACTAATTGTTGCATATCTAATTGAGCATCAGTAAAGAGGGTATGGTAGTTCAAACAGTCTAGGAAAAGTTTTATAGTAGAACTGTTTAGCCCATATGTCGTGACCAATAATTGAACTAATCTGATGCTAGATTCTTACAAAGCTGGACTTCATAGTTAATTAGGTTATACAGTGAGGAGCATTCAAAAAGAACACGTGTAAGGTCTTCTTCACCAACACCACATATCAGGCATGCGGATTTGATGGAGTTATTACTAAATTTCCTTCGGTCAGAATGGGTCATAAATGTCCCAGTGACTATGGATTTCGAAAAGGTCATTGAGTAAATTTTATTGGTAGCCAGACAACTGGGCAGGAGGACAACTCGGCCCAATATTTGAGACAAGTCTGCCTGGTTTATAGGACAACTAGAACCACATTAAGACAAGTCGGCCCGATATATGACAGCTCTGACCATAATAATAAATGAAATAAATAAATATGATAATAAAATATTTTGCTACCATATTACAGAAAAAAATTATATCTGACAACTTTTTTTATTACAAATGTTTAAAATTTTTGCCAAAATATGAGAAATTACGTTGGTTCTATAAGCTCAGTTTGACGCTGACGAGGTGTTTCCAAAATATTACAGAAACCATAACAGTTTTCCAGAAATTATGTATTAAATATAAAATAAATTAATAATTGCAACTGATATTTTGAATATTAGAACAGAAATAGTAAATTATACATTTAAATGTTAATTACAATTTTTTATGATTAGTTAATTGGATTACTGTTTGAATTGGTAAACTATTCAATAATATAATTAAAATTAATTTAATTTCAACAAATTAAATCAAAATAACAACAATTTAATTAGTAGAAACTGATAAGCTAAATTACATGTCATACGTTAGATAAAATAATATCTTTTAATTATATTTATTTCTTCTGAATAATATTATTGTAACGGTTAAGTGTTAATCTAATAAATGCAATAAAGGGTATAAAATAAAACTTATTACTTTATTTACAGAAACAGATGCACCATGACCTTGTTAGAAAAACAAAAAAGACACTGACTCATACATATTTACAAACATTTCAAGATTTACTGGGAAATTCAGATGAAAATTCAAATAAAACTTCACGTTTGATGGATGGTCCGAGATGAAGTCTATCGGACCGAGTTGTCCTATAAGACTTGTCTCGAATATCGGGCCGAGATGGATCGGGTCGATTTGTCCTCGGGCCGACTTGTCTGGCATACATTTTATTTATGCCTGTCCATACTTTGTTAATCACATAAAGCGCTGTTTGATTTAAAAAATGTTGTACCGTAATCTGGTGTTGGGTGAGCTGACTTTATACGCAAGTACTGTCTGAATCTAGACACAGCAGGATCTTCTGTTTTCTGGTGTGTTTCTGGCATGGTTCTACGATATCTGTCAGGTCAAGATTGAGAACGTTGCCTATTGTTGCCGAAGTGTTCCGATTGTTCTGATTGTCCGAGTAGAAAACAAGATGTCAGCGCCCATGAAAACACATCTGTAGCAGCTGAGAAAAAAAACATTATTTTGCAAATTACTGTTCAGACCGCTTAAAATAGGTAAAAATAAATATGCAAATAGGTGTGACCTTTTAGGCGAGCGATATCCCTTCAAGATTCGTCATCGGAAAGTTTCTTAAATTATGTTTTTATTTTATTGATACACGATTGTCAATGATTCCTCCACAAGTTTTATGTTATATTCTATCCCTTTACAGGCCACGAGATTAAACATACATGTGATATTTCTCTCAGCCCAATGTGTGACACTGGACTAAATTTTGTGTGAGATTTGGGATCTCCTGTAGTTGGCGATCACAATACTGGTATACCAGTATTGTTAACAATACTGGAATAAAATTTTATTCCAGTATTGTTGATTTAAAAAAAAAAAAAATAACAATACTGGGATATATTGATGTTCCAGTATTGTTCCTCGAGTATCATGCATGCATAGATATAATGAGACCTTTAGAACTACTTGTTTGCCCTTCTAAGAAATTAATCAGAATAAATTATTAATGGATGATGATTTATATTTAACTCCAACTCGCAGATCAACTCTGATATAAACAGGTCTTTGATTATGTTTTTATGTTTTATGTCAACATTCTACTGCATACGACGGTAGAAGAGCTGTACAGGTTCCATCATCTGAACCAAATGGGCATACCACTAAGAGAAAACGTAGAGATGGTGAATCAGAATACCAGTACAGAAAAAGAATCAACACCCAACCTGAACCAGAAATTTCTGATGACCCAAATATTGCTGTTGCACTATCTGTCAAGTCATCACTTAAATACATCATGTCACTCAAGAAAAATGAACTACAACAAAAAATAAGTGAAAATAAAGAAACAGCTGAACTACTGAAAAAAGAAGGTCACTTACCCACAAAGACAACTGAAGACCTTAGACTTTCTTTGATGACAATTGCTGTTTATGAACATTTGAATTCTTAATTTATCAACTTTGTTAAAATTATATATCACTTTACAAAAATGCATATTGTGCTTACAATGTTATATAGTGCTGTTATTAAATTATGGTTTACCTTGATATATACACTTGTACGTAGTAGCAAAAGTACTTGTAATAAAGTTTTGAAAATTAAGCTTTATTTTTTTTCCCAGAACTTTTCATATGATCTTATATAACTTTTAATACATAGATATATAACAGAAACCATTAAAAACATCAATGACACATTTTAAGAAGAAGCCAAATTTCAAAACCATAAAATGTACAATATGTGTCAAATAAAACAAAAAAGACAAATGACACATTTTAAGAAGAAGCCAAATATCAAGACCATTAAAATGCAGAATATATGTGTCAAATATTAAAAACAATACTGGTACAATACCGAAATACAATACTTCAATAAAATTTCAAAAATAAACAATACTGGTACAATACTGGAATAAAATTTTATTCCAGTATTGTTAACAATACTGGTATACCAGTATTGTGATCGCCAACTACAGGAGATCCGAGATTTGATGATTTTTTGTGAGATTTTTAGTCGACCCTGATTTTGCGTTATTATTAGCGTTTTCATTCTTTGATTTTGTTTGTTGCTTTGTTGTTTCATCTTATTGTTTAACCATGTTTATGATTATTCTCTGTTGTTCTTGGTGGAGCTTGTATTGGATATATTTGTCCCCTATTGAACTGTACCTGATACTCATGAAATGAATAAAAGTTGAAGTATTTCAGCAAGTTTTAGCTCTTTGAAAGTTGATCAAATCTAGAATTTTGTAATATTTGTTATATAAAAATTATAGCCAGCATTATGTACATGAATGTTCCCATTTAGGTGACCTTACAAATCTATCATTAGTTAATAGTAGAAATTGTTGTACAAAATAAACTTTAAAAATATTATTTTCTTTGAACTAATTCTTAATTTATTAATGAACAAATATTATTTTTGTCTTTGAACTAATTCTTAATTAATTAATTAACTTGTATTTACCCCTAAAAACATTGTCACTTTATTTCCAATTAATTTTGAAATAATATCAAAATGTTAACTTGAAACGTTATTTGTTCATCCAATGTTTACCTAAAATAGGATAAAAATAGCTCACAGGTGATGTACATGAATTAAAAACAGAAAAAATCCATAATTTCCTCCAAAACATCTTTTGCATAATAAAACAACTCCAACCATCCCTAAGGGCTTTAGTGGACGAGAAAGGTAGTTCGTCTACTATTGATGATGTGGTCTGTTAACTATAAGATTGTGGGTTCAAGACTAACTGTGGGCAGGGTGCTGGACTCCAATCATAATTGACAACGATTTGCTAGTTTTCCTACTGAATTTCTGGGTTTTCTCCAGGCATTACCATGATTACAGCTTCTATCCACAATTTAAACTGGATGCCATAATAAACTAGACAATTGATTTCGTTAATGCCATAAAGGGAGAAGCAAATAAGGGACTGCTGTAACTATTGGGGACGGTCCTAATGTCACACATGTAAATTTTCTGGAACACTGAGTTTGCAGATTTGGCTGTAAATGTGGGCTGTCCTCAACTGCTATTTTAGTTGACTGGTTTGACAGTTATCCTACTAAAGGTCAGGGGTTTTCTCCAGGTACTCCTGCATCCTCTTCCAATAAAAACTGGAGGCCATGAGATAGTTGAAATATTGCTGAAAGAGGCATTAAACACCATTCAAACCATCCTCACAAGTCAGGGTTTCTGTGTCCATGAAACTTAGCTAAGAAATATTTTCCAGTATAAAAATCGAAATTTGTATTTGTGAGGCATTTTGAAAAGAAAATATAAAATTAAAAAATTAAAACAATTGTAATTCAGTCCTCAGAATTAGCACTGTACTGATGGACCACAACCGATAAATATCCAGGTGATCTGGTAACTTTCTTAAAGTTTTAGTACAAATTTTGTTGTAAAGTTTCTTGTTGATTAATGATTTATAAGCATAGCATAGCAAAAACAGCTTATTAATGATCATTAATATAAACTTTCTCTGTACCATTACACTTGGTTTAGAACATTAAAGCTTGATCACTGGCTACTACTTAATTTCATGGATTGTTCTCTTTCAGTGCTGACATATTCAGTTGCCTTGCTTAGACATACATGTACAGTAAATTTTTTAGACATGTTAGGCAAAATTTAGAATGGTATTGTTAAGTTTTATTAAGTTGTTAAAAAACTACTTATTTATAGTAATTTTGTTAAAAAAATATGCATCACATAAAAGGGCCAATTTGACACATTGTTATTCATTTCTATCATCTATGCTGCTGCTGTCAAACTTTGGACTAATAGGACATACAATCACTCCGCTGATAATTATGGAACATACAGCTACAGACTTGAACCTTACAAATTTCATCATAATAATACTTTCCATGTTTTTTTGTAAACGCTCGAAGATATTGAGCTGATTTGTAGTATGTGATTCTAAAGTGATGAGTTTCAGATCAAGTGTAATACTCATCCTGCTCCACTGATTTTTACACAAATTACAGGCCTTGAACTTCAGAAATTTCTGGATTTTTTTGTAAAAGCTGGTAGATAGTAACAGATTTTGATCTTTTTTGATAATAAACCATTATGTATTATTATATATATCACGTCTTTTAGGAGTTAACAGTTTTTAAAATATGTTAATGATAAATGTGTGGTATATGTGTTTTGTAACATAAATCTACATTTGTATTTCAGACTTTACAAAATGAGACCTTATCATAAATTGAATTATTAAATCAGACCTACATGTATTCATATATTTTATTATGATACATCCCCAATGACAAGAGATCCAAAATATTAATAAAACAAAATTAAAGCGACATCTTAAGACATCAAAAGTTTTCCTATTGTTGATTTGCTCTCTTGGCGGTACAATGACAGAGCATCGAACCCAATTCAAACATCTGTGGTCATTCCTATCAACACATTTTTTATAATTAGTATTAGTATTTAAAATTACTACATGACACAGGTTGGATTGGTTTATTTAAAAATATATAGGCATTTATTTTGATCACTGTGGTGTACATAGGCTCAAGATGAGAAATGAGGCATGAATATATTTAGAAATTTACAAATACCCAATTATATATTTTTCAATGAAAAGAGCTACCTTTTTTATATTTTGGATAGGTAAAAAGGTGACCCTTTCGGGCTGCGGCTACGTATTTTCCTATAGATACCACATTTCCCCCCCTCCCCCACCGGTGTTAACACTATAGAATAACTTAAAAGTGTTGAATTTTACCATGGTTATTTAGCCCCAACTTCAGTGTTTTTAAAAGAGGATTTTTAATCATGTGACTTGAAACTGTGGGTTAACATGAAATCTCTTATGTTACAGAATGATTTTGCACACCAAACAGATTGTGTGATTAATCTGTAAAAAGATCAAATGAAAAATGCTGTAGTATGTTACAATATATAATTAAGTCACACACGTATATAAATACATGTACTGAAAATTGAATCACATGTAGAATGTATGTGTGATTAATATTTGTTTGATTGAGGTTTCAGCAATTTTTCAGCTATATCATGGCATCCAGTTTTTATTGGGGGAGGAAGCAGGAGTACCCAGAGTAAACCTGGACCTGCGGCAGGAAAACTGGCAATCCTTGTCAATTAAGATTGGAGTCTAGTACACCCTGCTCGCAGTGAGGCTCGAACCAGCAATCTAAGATGTTAACAGACCACATGATCAATAGTAGACAAACTATCATAACCACTCGGTAACTGAGGCCCCAATGTGTGATTAATACACTTTTTACCTAAACATGTGAAAAGTGCCATTTCTTATTTTATTTTGCAGAACATGAATCAACACAAGAGAAAGGCTTCAAATGCATATGGCAGTGCACATGCACCTCAAATAAAAAAATTGAAACTTGATACAAATAATGTAGACAAATTTAAACACAAGATAAAGAAGAAAAGGTCTAAATTAGTGAATTCACAGACGACAAATAAAGGTGTAGCCAAGCAGGACATGGCAACTTCTGTAACAGGAGACATTTTACAGTCTGGTAAAACACAAAATGGCGATAAAAAGAAGAAAAGACAGTGGCAATCTATCAAAGAAAAAAGAAAGAGAATGAAAAAGAAATACTTACTCTCAGACAAGACGAAGGATGCTGGTAGTGCAACTTCTGAAGACAAAGTTACACAACCGAATCTTAATAAATCTGGAGACAGTAATACTAAAAACATTTTGAAAATCCCTGAAAAATCAAGTGAATATTCATCAAATTGGAAAAATCTTATGAAGGTATCAACTTAATAAACATACATGTAGATGTATAAATGACCATATGCATAATGTAAGCAATATAAAGCTGAACAAATTTTTAAGGATAAAATTGTGTTTTTCAAGTACAAACTTTTTTAAATTATAGTATTGTATACAATGTTACAGTTTTGTAACTGTAACATTGTACTGATTGTAATATTACTGTTTATCTTTAGTAGTTATCTACATGTACATCCTTTAAAGTCATCGTTTCTGTTTCAATGCCACAGGCACTTGGGGTCACGATAAATTTTTGAATGAAAAAAATTAATTATCCAGACCACAAGTGCTGGTAATCCAAACATGTCCATAAAACCTTGACAAATGTAGTTAAGAAATTCCAGGGCTAGATTTCATAAGATGTTGCAACTAAAAAATATCAACCAATCACATAACTGGAAAGTAACCAGTCTTTGGCAGTGGGATAAATACAACATATAAGAGTGGGTTATTTCAAAACCAGTTTTGTGCAAGAAAGGAAGTTTTTAATTGATCATTGCAGTTATAATGTAGCCAATCAAAAGATTCCTAACTTTATGTCTCTTGGACAACGAAATCATCATTTGTGTGAATGAATTAAATACAGCAGTGCTTATTCCTTACAAAGAATGTCTTGACTTCATTTGGGACAGTTTATTTTTCCTTACAAGTGAAACTGATTTATTTCTGTATAATTTGCCTTTTTCAGACATTGAATATTTCATCTTCAAGAAAAAAAAAGAAGAGGAAAACTGAAGAAGTAAAATCCAGTTCTGCGATAAAAAAAGAAGTGAACAAGTTTGTAATTTTTACATACCAGTAAACTGGTCAGCGAATAGTAATCCATGTAATCTAATAAATTTCAGGTCAATGCCCAATTGTTGCCAAACAAATTATTGTAGAAGAATTCTCTTTACTGTGTAAAAAATATATTTTGTTCACATGAAATGGGGAAAATTGGAAACTTGCCAAAACTACTTGACCAGTACAGGTGTAATTTCTGTTTGGTTTATTATATGAACATAAATACTTGCAATGATGTATGAAATTTGTTTTGAAATCCATGTAATTGATTTGTATTCAGCCACATTTAAAATTTGTAATTATAGGTACATGTATCTACTGTTTTTAAAAAGTAAAATACATGTACTAGTACATGTATAACAAACTGATAAAATAGTTTTGTAACGCTGCTTAGGATTATGGGCTTTGCATAAGATAAAGGAACAAGTTCTCTTTGTGTAGTAGTTGATGCATGTATATATCTAGGTGTGTACATCTCAACTACAAGAACTATTTAATAAAATACACTAAGTAACATAGCCTAAAAAGTGCTCTCTTTATAAAACAAGACATTTGTGTTTTCAACAGGGAACCAGAAATTTGGTTTGACGATGTAGATGATATTTTGCTAGACAAAAAACTGTCAACTGATCAAGCTGATAAGCTTGTCAAACAGGAGTCATATACAGGGTATGTTACTGGTAAATTATTTATTGTGTAGATAACAAAATTTTATAAATAGTAATTCTTTTAACATAGCTAACATATAAAAATTGAATGTGGTTACAGTTACACATTAACGTTGAATAATGTAAACAATATGAATTATGCTCAGTGATAAAGAGCAGGTGGCCATGTATTAACTAAGACGCTCTATGGGACCTCTTGTTTATAATTGTGTTATAAAAAATGAGATGGATTACTGTATGGAATATAATACCCAGAATAAGTTTATTGTTACAAGTTTTAAACTTTTTCAGCCACATAATAGAACTTGGTTGGTAATTATTATATAGTATTTATTAGATTGTTCTAATTTAAGGGTGTTATGACAACCATTTTAGTTTAGTTTTAGTAAGTTATAATATTATTATTACATACTCATCTATATATTTTTGAATTACTTTGATTAATTTTCCAGTTCATTACATGTAGGTAAACCATTACTCGTAAGTTCGAATACAAAATCTCGGGAAATTCCTCCCTGACCCTATCATGTTTCCAGTTATAGCCCAAGAGTCAAATTGCGTTACTGACATTGATTTTTATAATTATTACTAGAGATATATATTTCTTTTAATTTACCCGGTATGTTTTAAATGTTAAACAAATACATGTATGTGCCGTACAGTGAGAAGTTATTCCACTTATTGCCACTTGTTGTCTGTGTCTAAAAAATCATCGAAATACATTTTAATGTTGTTAGGTATTTAAGAAATAAGTCATTGGGACAGAATATAATACTGATTTTACCATGGGTTGGCCCTTTATGCTGAATGTTTTAACCCCGAGCATTAGTGATTAGTGTCCTTAATGAATTATTATGATTCTATTTTGACAAATCTATTAACTTTTATCAACAAAACCCGTGGAACACAAAGTTGATTGTGACGTCATTAAAATATGTAAAAAAAATCTTTCTTTATAGTAGCCATAAAGAGTGTTCATGGTTTATGATGTTGAAAATTTATATATACTTGATTACCACAGGTGTGGATTCAAATTGTGTTAGGCATGCTATGTTAGAATGATGTATTACAATTACATGTATTACCCTTGTTGAAGTGTGACCAGATTGTCTACCCCCAAAAGTTGGCTTTAACTTCAACAAAGATAATAATTGTATATTCATACATATTTGTATATTTTAATTCAGAATTTATATTGCATAAAAGATTTTTTTCATTTTAAGTTTATTACAAATGACATCTCATAATTTAAATGGTAATCAACTTGAAATATTTCAATGCAGATTAACCAAAGATGTTGCCATGGATTGTGAAATGGTGGGAGTTGGCTGGGATGGTAAAGACAACCAATTGGCCAGAGTATCCATTGTAAATCATTTTGGAAACTGTATTTTGGACAAATTTGTTAAACCGAAAGAAACTGTTACAGATTACAGAACTAAAGTCAGTGGAATAAGGCCAGAGGATTTAGAAAAGGGTAATAAAAACCAAAATAAATGAAGGATAAACAAAAACAAACATAATTAAACCAAAAAAAATTAAAAACATATCATTTAAGGTAAAGAACCAAATAAATGAATAGTAAATAAAAATAACAAGTCAACAAAAACCTTAAAAACATATTCAATAGATAAAGCAATCAAACACAGCACTAGACACATTTTTCAAATTTAATGCTTTGGAGTAAGAATTTGATTTTATGTCAGGGTTATGTAAATCTCTTTTACATATATGTACATGTAATAATTTATACTGAGATTTTGCAAATATCAAACTTCTAAGTGTTATTATCTATATCAAGCTGGCCATTATGGTACATGTATCATCAAGACTACATACTAATCATCACACCTAAACCTGTATAGGTTATATATGATAAACAAAATAAGATACAGGTGTTAACATATCACAGCCCATAAATCAGCCCTTGAGCAGAGCTGTCTGGAAAATATTTATGTTTTGGGGTTGAATATGGGCTGCTATATGGAATTCCATATGTAGCTATCAATTTAATGATATACTTGACAGACAAATCCATGCAATATGGTATGTTAGTAAATATATTTTATTGTCTGTTTGATTAAAAAAAGCAACAATAAATGGCCATCCCATCATAACACAGTGTGTTTGGCTACGTGAAATATTTCTTAGATAAATAGGTTAAAAATGACTTTAGTCGTTGCTTTTTTACAGGGGAAGATTTTGAAAGTGTTCAAAAGGAAGTAGCAGAGATACTGAATGGTAGATTACTGATAGGTCATGCAATACACAATGACTTGAAGGTAAACAATAACTACCACCGTGTCATAAGTGGTCCTTATCATAAGCACAGGTGTTTACTTGTTGGATCAAAACAAATAACTACAAAATGGCATTGCTTCTTCCACTGAATGGGCAGAATGATTAAGGTGGTGTCAACTAAGAATTTGTATAAGGTGTCAGTGCAGTGACATGTCTAACTGAAGAAGGTACTTCAGCATGCTCAATACAAATCCAGTGGTCTAGTACACAAGGCATAAAAGTATGCATAGGGCAGTGACAGCAAAATAAACAATTTGTTTATAAGGCTTATTTGGTGTAAAGAAAATTTTACTTTAAATTAAAGTCAAAATATTCTGTAGATGCTAGGAGTTTCTTCAAACAGCTTTGTATAAATCTTTATTGGAACAGCCTTTCACACAAAGTCTTGGTTTTGTCATGATGTATCGTAACAAATTGCTGAAAAGATATGCTTAGTCATTAAAGGTAACAATATAAAATTATGGCCTTAAATGAAGGTAATATCCATAATCATAAAATGGAGAAAGGGTTATTTTTCCGAGGGTCCGCAAGGACCCTCGAAAATAACTCTTTCAAGATTTAAAAATTTGGATATTACTTGAAGTTGATTAAAGGCCATAACTGTATTATTATACTGAACAGAACACAAACAGGAAAAAAAAAGGACTTTGTAGTCATAACTGTGTAAGCCTTTTACATTTGGCGCACTTATCCACATCAAACAAATAACTTATTTCTCCTTTCTAATTTGGCACACCGAACATTTAACTAGTTATTTTGTCTACGCCCAAATTCCCAGACAGTTATTTTAGCCATGTGCAGTTTTGAGCGGGGAAAATCAGTTATTGCTCATAATATCTAATTTATTTTAGTAATGGTTTCTATAGTAAAGTATAATAATATATGTTATTAAATTAATAAATTGTAGCCATCTTTTCAGTTATCTGCCTGTCATGTCTACATAAAACAATGGGTTAACTATACACACAGAAAACAAATAAATTGAATAAACATGACAAATCATTGGGACCTCGGTGGCCGAGTCGATCAACACTAAGGATGCAGGTTCGAGTCTCACTGCGTGCAGAGTGGGCTTGACTCCAATATTAATTGACAAGGATTGCCAGTTTTCCTACTGAAGGTTGGGGTTTTCTCTGGGTACTTTGGCTTCCTCCCCAATAAAAACTGGATGCCATGATATAGCTGAAAGGGGTGTTAAACACCATTCAAACAAACAAACAAACATGATATATTGTGCACTGGCAAGCTATAAAACATTTATTTTTTTTTATAGGTATTATATCTTAGTCATCCTAAGAAGAAGATCAGAGATACATCTAGATATAAACCTTTCCGTCAGTTGTTTGATGGCAGGAATCCATCATTGAAGAAGTTAACGGCAAAAGTTCTGGGTGTCTCTGTGCAGGAAGGAGAACATAACTCAGTGGGTGTTATAGATCATTTAATTGGCATATATTTAGAGTCATTTATACAGTTGAATGGGCGAACAATCATTCCTTTAAAAAAATTTTAACTTTGTGACAAATAAAGGAAAGACCTGTTTTTGTGATAATGGTACAGGTAGCTTTCGTAGATTAAACTCAGATTGCTACAATACCATTTTCTCTAACTGTTATCAAGTTCAAATAGTTTTTCCTTTATGTCTTTGTACATTAAACCTTGGTTTGTCGAACACCAATTTTCACAAAAAATTGAACATATTTCCAAGATCATATGATAAAATATTCAAATAAATCACCATCAATACTTGAACCTTAATACATTGTACCTAAATAAGTGTGAACCAATTGATTTCCAGTATCAAAGTTAATGCATGCGCTACATTAAGCAATTAGTCACAGGTAGGTCAATTTTCAAACTTATAAGTAATAATTGTGTTGCAGTTTTCTAAGCAACTCTAGGATGACGATTTTATTCTCCTTGGACATCTACTTCCTGTTTACTTAATACTTAGATTTTTAAACATAGACATACATGTACATTCAAAAATTCTGTCCCAGTTTTCTAAGCAACTATAGGATGCAGAAGCCTGATATTTTGCATACTGCTTTATCCTATAGTACCATATGGTGTATAGCGATTTTATGTTAATTGGATATCTACTTCCTGTTTACCGAATACTTAGATTTTTACACATAGTTGACATAAATGCAAAATTTTTTGTGAAAGCAGGGGGTATCACTAGGTTTTATTAGCTCACAGTCCACACTTGTTTGGATTTTACACTAACTATAGTACATATGGTTAATAGTGATTTTTGCTCCTTGGTCATGAAAGTCACATTTGTGAAATCGGGGTATTACATGTACTAGTGAGCATAAGCTGAAATGCTCATAGTCCACACTTATTAAATTTGTTGTGCCCCAGCGATGACATGTTAGGGGGCATTAAGTTTTACTCATGTCCATTCATATGTCCATATGAATATCCGTCAAGCTTTTCTCAGAAAACGTACATGAGAACAATTTGAAAGTGGGTCAGTATCACAAGTTGTGCGTCCTAAGCGACTTTCAGACCTGTCAAACAACTACTCCCTGTTTGGGACTTCATTTGTACATATGTACGTCCGTCCGTCTGAATTTCTGTCAAGTTTTCTCAGAAACCGTATATGAGAACAATTTTAAATTTGGCATGGTGGTTTAGTTGTACGTCCTAAGCAACTTTATACCTATCGGACAACTACTTCCTGTTTGGAACTTCATTAAGCGGGGGCTATGTGTCCCATGGACACATTCTTCGATTTTTTTCTTAATTGATCAAACAGGAAATAATTTATTTTAAATAAGAATTAGCTATACTTTGTGAAGAAAGTTCAATAGCAGGTCTAAAACAATATCATGGTACAAAACTGATAGATTTCAGGAAATTGTTCTACTGTACTGGAACTTGAAAATGTGTAACTTCAAAAAAGAGAAAAGTGTTGTTTACTAGGATATAAATACAATCTGCATTAACATTTAAATTTACTGGTTTCCTTTGAATTGTTGTAGTAAAATATAATTGTATTGTGTTTTGTTTTACACACTATCAACTTTTGTATTTCTATGACGTTGTTGATTGAATATTTGCTGTAAACTTATTATTCAAACGTTGTTTTACAGATACAAGATGCCCAAGCTGCAATGAGACTGTATACCATGCATAAAAAGCAGTGGGAAAAAGACTTAAAATATAAAAATAGAAATATTCCTAAAGGACCAAAGAAAAAGCAGAAAGAAAAATAATTTTAAAAAATTCTAGATATTGTTTTATTTCTGCCACAAATAGACCACACTAAAATGATTTCAAAATATTATTACAGTAATTATAGTTTTATTTACTCAATGGCACCTGAGTAAGTGAAGCTTGCAGATTTTGATTTTATCAGTTAGTTTATATAGGTTTGCAATATATCCTCTTCAGTCAACTTAAATAGGAGCCTCAGTGGGCAAGGGGTTAAGGTAGTTTTTCTACTATTAATTATGTGGTATGTCAACACTGAGTTTGTGGTTTCGTGTCTCACTGTGGGTAGGGTGTACTAGACTCCAGTTGAATAGGATTGCCAGTTTTCCACCAAAGAAAGGGGGTTTTCTCTGGGTACTCTGGCTCCCTCCCCCAATACAAATCAGATTCCATGATATAGCTGAAAGTGGCATTAAGAATCATTACCCATAAGTAAACAAACAAACAATCCACTTAAATATTAAAAACAGGGATCAACCAAACTTGATTTTTGATGATTTATCTGCTGTCCGTTAGTACAGGGGAGTAGCCAATATGTTGAAGAATATTGCAATTTAAAAAAACATGGTGTATCTGCTAAAACCTAATGTTTATATTTCAATACAACCATTCTAATTTGAGGAGGCCTCGGTAGCAGAGTGGTGACGGTAGTCATTTACTATTGATCATTTGCCTGTAAGCACAAAGTTGCTGGTTTGAAAAATTCTGCAGGCAGGGTTTGAATGCAACTTTAATTGACAAGGATTGCCAGTTTTCATTGTGAAGGTTTTTTATTGTGGCATTAAACCCAAAACAAACACATTAATTGTTAGAAAGGTAAAAGGGCAAAAAATAAAGCAGTTAAAATTAACAAATTAAAACAAGAGTTGTTATGTTAATTCATAATGAAATTTTGACAGTTTCAATGACCTCAAGGTTGAGAACAGGCTATAGAAAATGAAGAAGAGATCATTAAACAGCGTCAAAATAAAAAGGGTTAGTTAGGGTAATACAAAGGAATTACATTTTTTTAATTATATCAAATGATAGATAATAGTATGTCTATTTACACCTTACTTTTAGTCGGTAGATAATTCAATGTCTATTTACACCTTACCTATAGTAAGTAGATTCTTTAACGTCTATTTACAACTTACCTATAGTCAGTTGAATATTTAACGTCTATTCAAACCTTACCTATAGTTAGTAGATAATATAAGATCTATTTACACCTTTTTCAACCCAGATCAATGACACTTCACAGAAATATTGCACATGTATTGAAGCTGTGCACCTACTTTTATGGAATTGTTCAAGAATTTTTTCAGAATTCTCCAGACATGGGAACTTAGTCATTTTCAGAAAACATGTAACTCCTTCATCAAATTTTTACACATTATGAAGTTTGTACTAATTTTATTTTGACATTCTGGACTTAATACTTGAAAACAGCACTTGTACTTCTCTGTCAGGACATAATACGGAAAGCCTGCCCGTGAACCGTAATGGGCAACGTGTTTGGAGAGACATGCTCCTTGCATGACAAAGACCCCTTTGTAGGTTTTGAAAAATTGTAGGCTCATTGTAGCTGCTACAAAAGGCAAAATTTTCCGTTCCTACCCAATACACTATACTTTTCCAGTGGCAGTAAAAAAATTGTGTTACCTTTGTCTCATCGTGCCCCCGTTTCCTTTGATTTATTGTTTGTTAACTTGTTCTTGTCCTGAATATAGCTTAAATACTGCTCGCTGGATGTAAAGCAAACATACAATTAATCAAATATAATGGTT
This sequence comes from Limnoperna fortunei, assembly GCA_944474755.1. Taxonomy (NCBI): domain Eukaryota; kingdom Metazoa; phylum Mollusca; class Bivalvia; order Mytilida; family Modiolidae; genus Limnoperna; species Limnoperna fortunei. The sequence continues at coordinate 55,215,378 of OX104111.1, read as the reverse complement.
GTGAGCATTTAGGGTTTCATTTGTACAGATTATATTTGGGTTTTTTGTTTAGATCTTACTACATTTTCAAAACAAAACCTTAACTTTTTTAGCAACAACATTGTATGCTATTCCCAATTTATAAAGGCATGTGCTTTGCAACCTGCCATTTCAAACTTATGTGATTTTTCAGCAAATTTGATTTGTATTTTCTGATTTGTAAACACCGTAAGTTTTATTCCAACAACATATAAAACCATTGCCCATTTATTAGGCATGCTTTGCAACCTGGTCATTCTAGATTTTTTGTGATTTTACTCATTTTAACAAAGGGGGGCCTCAGTGGCTGAGTGGTTAAGGTAGTTTGTCTACTATTGATCACGTGGTCTGTCAACATGAGGTTCACTGTGTGTACATGACTCGAATCTTAATTGACAAGAATTGCCAGTTTTCCTACCAAAGGTCAGGGGTTTTCTCCGAGTACTCCGGTTTCCTCCCCCCCCCCCCCCAAAAAAAAAAACTGGGGGCCATGATATAGATGAAAAATCTATGAAAGTGGCGTTAAACAACTTTTAAAACAAAACAAACATGGGAAGTTGGATTTTAGATTGCATTAACACTGAAGTAACTATATGTTGTAAATACCATCCATGTATTCTGACCTGCTTGTTTTTGGCTTAATGTACTGGTTCTTGTTGTAGTGTTTCTGATCCATTGTTTTTGGCTGAAGTACTTGTCGTTGCTGTGGTGTTTCTGATCCATTGTTTTTGGCTGAAGTACTTGTCCTTGCTGTAGTCTTTCTGATCCATTTTTTTTGGCTGAATTTATTTGTCCTTGCTGTAGTGTTTCTGATCCATTGTTTTTGGCTGAATTTACTTGTCCTTTCAGTAGTGTGTCTGATCTATTGTTTTTGGCTGAAGTACTTGTCCTTGCTGTAGTGTTTCTATCCCTTGTTTTTTGCTGAATTTACTTGTCCTTGCTGTAGTGTTTCTGATCCATTGTTTTTGGCTGAAGTACTTGTCCTTGCTGTAGTCTTTCTGATCCATTTTTTTAGCTGAATGTACTTGTCCTTGCTGTAGTGTTTCTGATCCATTGTTTTTGGCTGAATTTACTTGTCCTTGCTGTAGTCTTTCTGATCCTTTTTTTTTTGCTGAATTTACTTGTCCTTGCTGTAGTCTTTCTGATCCATTTTTTTTTTGCTGAATTTACTTGTCCTTGCTGTAGCGTTTCTGATCTATCGTTTTTGGCTGAATTTACTTGTCCTTGCTGTAGTGTTTCTCATCCACTGTTATCGGCTGACGTACTTGTCCTTGCTGTAGTGTTTCTGATCCATTGATTTTGGCTGAATTTACTTGTCCTTGCTGTAGTCTTTCTAATCCATTTTTTTGGCTGAAGTACATGTCCTTGCTGTAGTGTTTCTCATCCACTGTTTTCGACTGAAGTACTTGTCCTTGTAGTCCGAGAATCCTCTGCCGTCCAACGGTTTTTTTTTTTTTTTTTGCGTGGGATGGCAGAGGATTCTCGGACTATTGTCCTTGCTGAAGTCTTTCAGATCCATTGTTTTTGCCTGAATTTACTTGTCATTGCTGTAGTCTTTCTGATCCATTTTTTTTTTGGCTGAAGTACTTGTCCTTGCTGAAGGGTTTTTGATCCACTATTATTGTCTGAATGTACTCATCCTTGCTGTAGCGTTTCTGATCCATCGTTTTTGGCTGAATTTACTTGTCCTTGGTGTAGTGTTTCTGTTCCACTGTTATCGGCTGAAGTACTTGTCCTTGCTGTAGTGTTTCTGATCCATTAATTTTGGCTGAAGTACTTGTCCTTGCTGAAGTGTTTCTCATCCACTGTTATCGGCTGAATTAACTTGTCCTTGCTGTAGTCTTTCTGATCCATTTTTTTGGCTGAAGTACTTGTCCTTGCTGTAGTCTTTCTGATCCATTTTTTTGGCTGAAGTACTTGTCCTTGCTGTAGTGTTTCTCATCCACTGTTATCGGCTGAATTAACTTGTCCTTGCTGTAGTGTTTCTCATCCACTGTTATCGGCTGACGTACTTGTCCTTGCTGTAGTGTTTCTGATCCATTGTTTTTGCCTGAATTTACTTGTCCTTGCTGTAGTGTTTCTCATCCACTGTTATCGGCTGAATTTACTTGTCCTTGCTGTAGTGTTTCTGTTCCACTGTTATCGGCTGAAGTACTTGTCCTTGCTGTAGTGTTTCTGATCCATTAATTTTGGCTGAAGTACTTGTCCTTGCTGAAGTGTTTCTCATCCACTGTTATCGGCTGAATTAACTTGTCCTTGCTGTAGTCTTTCTGATCCATTTTTTTTGGCTGAAGTACTTGTCCTTGCTGTAGTCTTTCTGATCCATTTTTTTTGGCTGAAGTACTTGTCCTTGCTGTAGTGTTTCTCATCCACTGTTATCGGCTGAATTAACTTGTCCTTGCTGTAGTGTTTCTCATCCACTGTTATCGGCTGACGTACTTGTCCTTGCTGTAGTGTTTCTGATCCATTGTTTTTGCCTGAATTTACTTGTCCTTGCTGTAGCGTTTCTGATCCATCGTTTTTGGCTGAATTTACTTGTCCTTGCTGTAGTGTTTTTGTTCCACTGTTATCGGCTGAAGTACTTGTCCTTGCTGTAGTGTTTCTGATCCATTAATTTTGGCTGAAGTACTTGTCCTTGCTGAAGTGTTTCTCATCCACTGTTATCGGCTGAATTAACTTGTCCTTGCTGTAGTCTTTCTGATCCATTTTTTTGGCTGAAGTACTTGTCCTTGCTGTAGTCTTTCTGATCCATTTTTTTGGCTGAAGTACTTGTCCTTGCTGTAGTGTTTCTCATCCACTGTTATCGGCTGAATTAACTTGTCCTTGCTGTAGTGTTTCTGATCCACTGTTATCGGCTGACGTACTTGTCCTTGCTGTAGTGTTTCTGATCCATTGTTTTTGCCTGAATTTACTTGTCCTTGCTGTAGCGTTTCTGATCCATCGTTTTTGGCTGAATTTACTTGTCCTTGCTGTAGTGTTTCTGTTCCACTGTTATCGGCTGAAGTACTTGTCCTTGCTGTAGTGTTTCTGATCCATTAATTTTGGCTGAAGTACTTGTCCTTGCTGAAGTGTTTCTCATCCACTGTTATCGGCTGAATTAACTTGTCCTTGCTGTAGTCTTTCTGATCCATTTTTTTTGGCTGAAGTACTTGTCCTTGCTGTAGTCTTTCTGATCCATTATTTTTGGCTGAAGTACTTGTCCTTGCTGTAGTGTTTCTCATCCACTGTTATCGGCTGAATTAACTTGTCCTTGCTGTAGTGTTTCTCATCCACTGTTATCGGCTGACGTACTTGTCCTTGCTGTAGTGTTTCTGATCCATTGTTTTTGCCTGAATTTACTTGTCCTTGCTGTAGCGTTTCTGATCCATCGTTTTTGGCTGAATTTACTTGTCCTTGCTGTAGTGTTTCTGTTTCACTGTTATCGGCTGAAGTACTTGTCCTTGCTGTAGTGTTTCTGATCCATTAATTTTGGCTGAACTACTTGTCCTTGCTGAAGTGTTTCTCATCCACTGTTATCGGCTGAATTAACTTGTCCTTGCTGTAGTCTTTCTGATCCATTTTTTTGGCTGAAGTACTTGTCCTTGCTGTTGTCTTTCTGATCCATTTTTTTTGGCTGAAGTACTTGTCCTTGCTGTAGTGTTTCTCATCCACTGTTATCGGCTGAATTAACTTGTCCTTGCTGTAGTGTTTCTCATCCACTGTTATGGGCTGACATACTTGTCATTGCTGTAGTGTTTCTGATCCATTGTTTTTGCCTGAATTTACTTGTCATTGCTGTTGTCTTTCTGATCCATTTTTTTTGGCTGAAGTACTTGTCGTTGCTGAAGTGATTTTGATCCACTTTTATTGTTTGAATGTACTCATCCTTGCTGTAGATTTCTGATCTATCGTTTTTGGCTGAATTTACTTGTCCTTGCTGTAGTGTTTCTGATCCACTGTTATCGGCTGAAGTACTTGTCCTTGCTGTAGTGTTTCTGATCCATTGTTTTTGGCTGAATTTACTTGTCCTTTCTGTAGTGTTTCTGATCCATTGGTTTTTGGCTGAATTTACTTGTCCTTTCTGTAGTGTTTCTGATCCATTGGTTTTTGGCTGAATTTACTTGTCCTTGCTGTAGTGTTTCTGATCCATTGTTTTTGGGTGAATTTACTTGTCCTTGCTGTAGTCTTTCTAATCCTTTTTTCTTTGGATGAAGTACTTGTCCTTTCTGTAGTCTTTCTGATCCATTTTTTTGGCTGAATTTACTTGTCCTTTTCTGTAGTGTATGTGATCCATTGTTTTTTGGCTGAATTTACTTGTCCTTGCTGTAGTGTTTCTGATCTACTGTTTTTGGCTGAAGTACTTGTACTTGTTGTAGTGTTTCTGATCCATTTTTTTTGGCTGAAGTACTTGTCCCGTAGTCTTTCTGATTCACTGTTTTTGGCTGAAGTACTTGTCCTTGCTGCAGCATTTCTGATCCATTGTTTTTGGCTGAATTTACTTGTCATTGGTGTAGTCTTTCTGATCAATTGTTTTTGGCTGAAGTGCTTGTCCTTGCTGTAGTGTTTCTGATCCATTGTTTTTTTGGCTGAAGTACTTGTCCTTGCTGTAGGGACTTCAAAGACGGAGTGGTTAAGGAAGTAAGTCATCTACTATTGATCATGTGGTTTGTCAATACTGAGGTTGTCAGTTCAATCTTAATTGACCTCGAATTGAAAATTTTCCTACTACCTTTTACTCAGGCTTTCAAAAAACAAAACAAACTAGCTGAAAACATGCTGAAAGTGGCATAACTACAAACAAACATTATTTAATGTTAATCATCACACACTTAATAGTGATAAGTAAAACACGGTAAGATCAATATAACACGGTCAGAGTAAAACATACCAGGCTTGGTGTAGGTCTTACAATATTATGTCTGTATAGTATAGATGATAAGATATCAAATGAATAGTGCCATTCTCTTGAGGATGCTTTCTGACCATACAATTCATGTATTGAAAACCCTGTTAGAAAAGTTGAAAAAGGTTGATTTTAAAGGTAAAACATGTTATTTCAAGGAAAATTGTGTGTTCTTATACACAAAACACGAAAACGACTTATCATTCAGATGAATTGTAAAGACATCCTGAATCTATAACATTTTGACCATACCATATTTTTGATTTTTGACTTTTCCTCTGTGTAATTCTACTCTTAAAATTTCTTCACTATGCATGAATATTGGTTGATAGTTTCATTTTGGGTCAGTTATAGCCTTTGGCATCTTATTCAAAAATCACAAATATGTTATAGATTCAGATTGTCTCTACAATTTATCTGAATGATAAGTCAATTTTAGTGTTTTGTGTATTTGTTTTAAAAAATATGGTTGGATGTTTGGGTTCTGAAAATAGTTAAATTTAAAAGTTTTATTATTGATTAAACAAAAACCTAATATTTTGGAGGATATTTATTCAAGGAAAAAAAGACAAAACTTATTTTTTAAAAGCCTGAACAACTGAGAACGAAAAGACAAAGGTTTTCCACGCAAAGTATGAATTGCTGGGAATGCCATATAAAAACAGTATTGCAAAAAATTTAGCTATTTTATTCATTTGAATTTAGTCTTGTATCCCCAATATTATAACTTGAAAAGATGAGAAAATCTATGTGTTGTAAATGTTAAAAAGTATATTAACCAGAAGGAAGTTTTGATAAGGATCTTGTGTATGTGGTTTCCTTGAGATTACTTCCTTTCACATTTGGTTAAATTTTTACTAGACTGACAATTTATAAAATGGATAGTTTCATAATTTTGGTAATCAGGGCTGTCCACTTGCATTCATTTACTATTCTTTATTATGTTACCCTGTTTTCAGAAGGCTTGAAAAATTGTCTATAGACTCGTTAATTGTTCCTCTCCACGGAAATCTTTAGTAAAAGGCGAAAGATTTATTCGTGGTTTGAAGAGAAACCAGAGTTAACAACAACGGTTAAAACAGTTTAAAGTATTTCTTATTTTATTTGCTGGGCCGTAGTATTGTGGTATTGTTATTCTTACTAAATATAACTATTTGTTGAGCTTATTTAGTTTATATTAGATTGAATGATTACAAAGCAATATTTTATTTTAAACTACATTAAAATATTGTAAACAAAATCGTCTTATATAAGAAGTATTATATTTTGAAGTTTTTGCTTTGGCTAGGGGAGACAATGCATGACTGACAAAAATTAATTTGTTTTGCATAGACAAATCTATATTATTTCGAAATCCCATTTACGTGGTTCTGTTTGTAGTTGGGGTAAACAGTTATCGTGTCTTTCTGTCTTTCCTTCCGTATTAGGGATCAAAAGGGTAGGAAAGAAAGTCACGGATAAAAAGTCACAGGAAAAAAGACACAAGAAAAAAGTCACAATTAATAAGTTGTATTGATATTGAATGTGTTTTTTTAGGTTTTTGCAAGATTTATGTTCTTGTGTATAAAAAGTAAAGTGGATATTTAAAGACATTTAAAATTAAAATATATATTACAAAAATTAACACAATTTTATCATATAAAAACAAATTAAAGGAATTAAAAAACAATAGTGCAGTTATTGGTCACACATGTTCATTTTTCACTACACATTATTTACTAAATATATCACTAAAATGTTGAAGTCATATTTTGGCTTGGATCAATGTATTAAAAAATATTTCTTTAGTTGTTTATATTATTCTTTTCTTTGGTGTATACATATTTTTAACTGTTAAAGCAGCACAAAAAAAAACTTTCACAGTAATGTGTTTTTCACAAAATGTTTTCTAAATTTTGATAGACTTGAAATACAAAGTTTATTAATGGTATTAAATAACTAATAAGTAATAAAGTAATAAACAAGTTTTAAATAAAAATATGATTATAATTATAATAAACATAAAAATATGTTCATATTATGACAACATATGTGACCAAGACAACTTATTAATTGTGACTTTTTTCCTGTGACTTTTTTTTTGACTTTTTTCCTGTGACTTTTTTTCCTATCAAAACTGTGACTTTCTTTCCGTTTACCATTAATGCAGGGGTCCCCGAGGGTCTATCCCGGACCCTCTCCTATTTCTTATTTTTATAAACGACATAGTAAATGAAGTAAACTGTCCCATCAAACTCTTTGTAGATGACACGAGTATATATGCTTATGTAGAAAAACCCCTAGTAACTTCTCTTCTTTTAAATTCAAATCTTAAAAAAAATCCATGAATGATTGATAAAGTGGTTGGTAAACTTCACCCACGAAAGACCGAATCAATGGTTATACCATTTCAAGTGATAAAACCTGGAATACTCATAGCGATGAAATTATTTTGAAAGCATCAAATATATAGACTAAATTTAATTCGAAAGTTAAAATACAAAGTTGACGGGAAATCTCTGGAAAAAATGTACTTCAGCTTCATTCACCCAGTTCTCGAGTATGCAGATGGGACAATTGTCCAGAACTGTTTGAAACTAAAGCTAAAAACATGGTACAAATAAACTATTGAACAAATTGAACAAATAAACTACGAGGCTGCCCGCATAATCACTGGTGCTTTAAAATTAACAAGCATTTCTTTACTCCTACAAGAATGCGGATGGGAAATATTAGAGGATCGCACGAAAAAACATAAGTTCGTACTATTTCATAAAATGGTACATGGAAATAACCCTGAATACTTGTCAAACTTAGTTCCGGCTAGCTTTTTTCAAACTCTCCAATACGGAACCAGAAGCGCTAATAAACTAGTTCCCACACCCACCCATAGTATGTTTTATTATAACAGCTTCTAACCATCAATAGTGCGACCTTGGATTGACTTTCCTTCTAAACATAAATGATTCTATCATTGACTAAAAATCATTTAAACAAGCCAACTAAAGTTCCGTCCTATTTTTATGTGGGTTGTCTTATCGGTCAAATACTTCATGGTAGAATAAAGGACTGAAAGTAGTGCCCTGAAAGATCCCCTTTTCAAAAAGAATCTCGTGTCTGACCACTGTTGTAAATGCAACAAAATAAAATTCTGAACATTTTCTGCTCTCATATCCATTGTTTAATAGACTGCGAAATATTTTTGTTTCCAACCTCGTCATGTTACTTTAATATTAGAAACCTTCTATGAGGTCTTCTATATGGGGACCCAAACCTTTCCGATGCTGAAAATACACAAATCTTCTCAACAGTTCGAGAATTTATCATAAAATCAAAAAGGTTAAACAAATGAGGGTTTAAATTTTTTGTATGTTGATCTTTGCTCTACAGCTACTTAAATTATATCCGAGTTAAATGTCAACCATAGTAATAGTAACATTAATGTAACGAAAATAACTTCAATATGAAATTGTGACTAAGTCACTGTACGTCATGCATTCTACCATGTATTTTCTAATATTTAAACAAAAATGCTTCATTTGTAGCACTTGTTTTCTAATCCCAGCCTGTATGATACTTACATGTTTTGTGTACTATGCATTTATAAAAAAAAGATAATGTTTACATCAATAAAGGACTTCATATGCGGTCTTTTTTTTACATAAAAAGGTTAAAGTCACCAATCAGTTGAAAAAATCCGTATCTTTATGAATTAATATATATATTTTAAGCATAATCTAAATTATGTATGGTATGAATCTTCACAGACATCCCCAAAAGCTATTAACTATAGATTATATAAAGAAAACCTAGAATTCGAACACTATTTGAATATTCTAAATGATAAAAATGCTAAAATTTTGTGCCAGTTTAGAACACTGAATTTGAAACTGCCTATAGAGACAGGTAGATGGGCAAATATTGATAGGGAAAAAAGGGTATGTCCTCTGTGTAACTCCGGTGATATTGGAGATGAGTTTCATTATATTACGATTTGTAAGAGTATCGAAAACGAAAGAAAACAATATATTAATTCAAGTATCACCTATATAGACCTAATATTATAAAATTTAGCAAACTTATGAATAGTACAAAAGTTAACGTACTTGTAAATGTATGTAAATTTATCAAATTTATAAATGTAAAGTTAAATCCTCCTGGGTAACCTCAATTTTCATCATAATTTACTAATGTCCAAATCTGTTCATTTATGAATCATGAATAATTTGTATTAATCCGCCCACCATCTGTACATTTGTAATATATATTGATTGATATTTTATTGTATTATTATGTTTTTCTCTGTACCATGTATTTGGTTTGTGAGAATAACGATATATATAAATTCACATTTTCTGGGCTTAATGTGTCGGTCTTTTATTGGCGGTCTATTGTTACCTTTCATCAAAGTTCAGCATTAGGTAATAAACAAGTAATTAACGAATAAACAAGGCATATTTAATATACAATTACATTTACATCACAGAATTATCACTTACCCCCCCCCCCCACCACCACCACCATCCCCCACGTCTCGTTCTTTAGAAATATCCTAACCGAGAGTTTGGGATTTCGAAATCGTTAATTATTGACCCACCTGCTCAGTTGTATAGGCGTATTTCAAGGCTCACAAAATTTACAAACGACAGTGTCAGAAACATGTGATACAGTACATATTAATTGGTGGTCGGATTTTTCTGCAATCATTTATAAATGATAAATTTTAGTACATATTTTAATAATATTTTCATGTCCACAAGTTAGAGAATGGGGCTTTCTTTGCGTATTCCCCGTCAATACCTTCACTTGCAGTTGTGCCGTATGACTTAATTTGTCAGTACTTGGCTAAGGCATTACTATTTTATTCCCTATTATTTTATATCCACAAATATTTTCTGATGTATCTGATATTAAAAAATGTTACTGAACCATGTGCCAAAAATATGGGTAGGTTTTTTTTAAATTTATATAAAAATGCATGGGTATATAAATATGACCTTCTTACTATATGAAAATTGTTCATTTTATATAAATATGGGTTGTGAAAATTGCTCATTTTACATAATTATGGGTCATGAAAATTTAAATTTTATATAAGTATGGGTTATGAAAATTGAAATTTTATATAAATATGGGTCATGAAAATTGGAAATTTTATATAAATATGGGTATTGAATTCAAATCAAAAATGGCCCATCCCCACCGTAAAAATTATCAAGTTACTCCCACGTGTATACAACACATACATTACAGCAAACGCGACGAATTGTACAGAAACCATAAATATAATACTATAACTACCGCAAATATTACTGTAAGTACCACATATATTAGTGAATCAACCATATATATTAATGTAACCACCAGTCATATATGCTACATGAGACATTCAAGACTTTCCTGATAGCTACAATGCGCTTCCTCAAATGAGGGATAGTGGCTCGTTAGGATATTGTAGATCATTATACGGAAAGGCCTGACCGCGGACGTAGTGGGTGATGTGTCTTGATAAATTATTATCACGCTCCTAGCATGACAAAACCCCTATTGTAGACTGAGACCATACTAGAAGGGTCCCAAGTGTTTGAGCCACAGAGCAGCCAAGGGTACGTGTCCCTGGGTGCGGATAGTGGAGATCCTCTCGTCTGGGGGTTGACAGGTCATAACACGGAAAGCCTGCTGAAATACTGCTCGATGGACGTAAAGCAAACATTCAATCAATCAATCCTTCTTATAGATTTTGAAAAAGAGTAGGTTTATTGGATAATTTATCCGTCCCTACCAAATGCCTTTTTTTACATATCTTTCTGTGGCAGTCAAGATGTTTCCGTTCGTCCAATAATTTGGCCTTGTTGGCTAAGATGTCTAGGTATTAACCATCTACTTATTCTCAGTGTGTCGACAGTGGGGATTTGAGTTCGATTCAGAATTGGGGCAAACTGGGCTCACCTTTAAAATCTTATTAACAAGGATTAGATTTATATACTCAAACTCAAGGTCACATTTATGACAGATAATCATAGATTACTATTTTGAACTCAAATTAAGGTGTTGATATGAATAATTAACTTGAATTCTATTTCATATGATCATATATAGATTTTTTAACCAATTGTAAGAAAGCTTGCTATGCATTTATTTATTAAAAATATTTTTTTTTACTAATAATCATAGATAACATTAGATAATCTCGGATTATGTGCAATAATCCTAAATTATGAAACACTTTTTACATTTGTCTTTTTTATTCAGAACCACTGGGCTTATTTCAATCAAACATCTTGGGTAAAGTAAATTCAAGTTTTTCAAAATGAAGGGCCACGCCCTTTTCAAGAGAGATTATTTAGAAATTTTCAAGAGTGTTGATTTATTTTTCTTAATTCCAGGAACTTTTATGCTATTTCCAATCTAACAAGCCAAAAATTATACTTCGGTGGAGAGGATTCAATCTTGTTAAAATGAATAGACACGTCCTCTTCAAATGAGAGATAATTAAATTGTTAAAATATGAAATGGAGAACATTATGAAAATTGTTAAAATGTGATATCTTCTATTCAGCTACTTTGGGGTTAATTTCAACCAAAGGCACAAAATATCATTCTTCAAGTTGGTGCAACATGATCAAATGGGAGATAATTAGGAAATAATTTTTAAAATATGATACGAAAATTTTTTAAATCATCTCACTTACTTTAATTTGTTTTGATTATATATAGTCAACTATAAGTACTACATGTATTAAACACCTCTTGATACTCCTTAGTGACTTCAAAAGACCAAAAATATTTGTCAATAGATAATCTTTGAGTATATTAAATCTTTTCAAAACTGTAACTATGGCTCAACATAATTCTTACAACATAAGCTCAGTATACCAGTATGACTCGAGCGAGTGGCGTGACCCATCAGCCTCTTTTGTTCTATCATTCATCGCATGGGTGTTCATCTTACAGTGTAAATTTGTAGTTTACAATATCTTTATCTAATATAAATCTGGCAGTGGCTGCTAGAATGTCAGTGTCCTCATTACTAAGTAAAAATATCAATTTGGATTCATTTGACAAACTAGAAAACCTGGGCTACTTTTTGAAAACAAGATTAAATAAAATATTTCTTGTTGTTGCGAATTTTGTACACAAACATAAAAAATGTGTTTCATCTTCAATTTCCTCCGAAGAACAGTTTGTACAAGTTCGATCACCCCTAGGTGTATTAGAGAAACGCCCCATTTCAATTTGTAATCTAGATTTATATAAAGCTTGGGGTACAAATTTAAACTGGATCTCTTTTAGGGAAAAATTGACAGTTGCAAGTGCCACAACAAGCTTAGTAGTCAAGCTTGGTTCATATCAGCAAATTATTATTTTTTTATGTAAAAAACAAATTTCATAGAGGTGTCCATCCTCACAAGGCAGGGTTTCGACACATGTGGACACAGAAACCCTAACTTGTGAGGATGAGAGGTGTCTGGTTGGATGTTAGGGTTCTGAAAATAGTCAAATTAAAAGTTTAAACACTACTGTTTAAAAAAAATACCAATATTTTTAGGATATTATGCCCCCGCTTCGAAGAAAAGGGGGGTATTTTGGTTTACTAATTTCCGTCCTTCAGTCCGCAACGTAACTTTCGTAACAGTTTTCTCAGCAACTACTTATCACAAACACTTGTAATTTTATATGTGACCTATCATGTGATTCTATATTGCAAGTATCGATTTCAGGTTTGTCGCATATCTACTTCTTGTTTACCAACTTCATCAAATAAATTTGATAGGTGACATCAGTATTTGTTCTCATACAGATGTTATCAACTTTATAGTCATCATAAAGAGATGTGAATAGCAGGGCTAGTGAGCACTAGTTCACAGGTTACTTGTTTATTATTGAAAAGCCTGGACAGCAGAGAAGGAAAAGGGGGAAAGTTTTTCCACACAGAGTATCTTTATTACTGGAATGCCATATGAAAACAGTATTGCAAAAAATGAGCTTTTGTATCCATTTAAATTTAATCAGTTGTCCCCAATATTATAATTCGAAGAGATGAGACAATCTATGTGTAGTAAATGTTAAAAAGTATATGAACCAAAAGGAAGTTTTTTGACTTTCAGTTAAGTAGGATATGGAATCGTGTGGTTTGTGGCTTCCCTGAAATCACTTCCTTTCACAGTAGGTCAAGTTTTTACTAGACTGAAAATTTGTACAATGGACAGTGTCATAATTATTGTAACCAGACAAACTCAAACTCTCGCTATTATTTATTATGTTACCCTGTTTTCACAGGGCTTGAAAATTTGTCTATAGACTCGTTAATTGTTCCTCTCCACGGAAATCTTTAGTAAAAGGCGAAAGATTTATTCGTGGTTTGAAGAGAAACCAGAGTGCCTGACTGAATTTAAATTGTCAATAGTAGTTATTATTTTATTTGCTATACTATAGTATAATTGTAATATTATTCTTACTTATTATGTTTTCTTTTTCAACATATTTAGTTCCCATTAAAATAAAATGATTTAAAAAGACAATATGATGTTTCAAAATTATTTAAAATATTGAAGGAATATGTTTACAAAAAAACCAATATATTTTGAAATATTGACTTTTCCAGGGGAGACTATTCATGACTGACAAAAATAAGTGCTGTGTAGGCGGATTTCAAAGGTATTATGCTGGAAGATCTGAAAATCTGATGTCACTGATACGAGTGTTAGAAAACTGGGTTACCTTACATATTAAACGATGCTCTGTTTCTGTTATCCTCTTCAAATAAGTCATCTTTGTAAATAATAGAAAATAGAATAGAATAGAATAGAATAGAATAGAATGGCTTTATTTCCAATCAAGGGCCCTCAAGCAGTCAAGGGGCAAAAAATCAGATACAATGATTATGATAATTATACAATATATGTAATTAAACACAGGACATGTCAGAGCACCTTAAAATATATGTTCTTACAAATATATCATTTTAACAATAATAATAATAATTTGTGATGTCTAATTTTTACCTCTATATTGTAGGCACATTTTTATAAAAAGATGCAATTCTTTAAAACAAAAATTCATCCTCATTAGTAAGGAGCCATATGAATTAAGCTTTATTACTCATATTTTTAAAATTCTGGTTATAATTAGATATGCTTTCAAAAAAAGGGTTTCTACAATTTTCATAAAAAATACAATCTATCATAAAATGTTCTTCATCTTCAATACCTTCATTACTAATTTGGTGCATTTTCTGTCTGATCTTGGTAAGTTTTTATATCTCCCAGCTTCAATATTAAGTTGATGTGCACTGATCCTTAGTTTACAAATAGGTTTCCTTATAGAAAAATCTTTTATAAATACTGTACATATTATAATACATATTATACTGTCATATTTCAATATAATTTAATGTCAATGGGTACTACTTTCTAATACGTGTGCTTTGCAGTGGTGCTTCGGGGGGGGGGGGTCCATTATAGCAGTTAACAATTTTCATGTTTCCAAAAACAGATAACACAAAATTTAAAATAATGAAAACAGATGACAGAAATTTACATAAGAAAAGAGAGAAAAGTGAGTTCAAAAATCGAAAAAAAACCAATTAACATCAGAATCTCATCGATGTGCAATACTACTAACAAACAGGTTTTTATTTTCATTAAAACAAAAGTACAAAAGTATTTTTTGAGATCCGAAAAAATCTATTTTGTAATATCAAGGCCATGTGTATCAAGGACTCATTTATTATATAAGAATTTCGATTTTTTATATCAGAAAATTGTCTCTCATTCTTGATATTAAGCTGGGACTAGTATAACTAGATTGATTTATAGGATCCTGTATCAAGATAATCGATTGTCTGATATATGATAGACTATTTCTTAATATTTAAAAATATGTATCAGAAACTATTTCCTTGAATCATGATTTGATTTTTCAAATACAATAATTTTTTTCTTCAATTATTTTTTATGAATTTGTTTTCTGGTATAAAGGATATCCATAATTCGGTATTAAATATGTTTGTTTCTTTGATGGTGGTTAACGCCATTTCAGCAATTTTTCATGTCGTCTATATAGTTTTTATTAAGGGAGGTAGCCGGAGTACCCGGAGAAAACCCACAACCTCTGGTAGGAAAACAGGCAATCCTTGTTAATTAAGATTGGAGTCGAGTACATGCTGCCTTCAGTGAGAATCGAACTAGTCTGGTTTCCGGTCTTTCATCTTTCGGATATTTGTATATTCTGAAGGCGTACTGAATATTACGTCGGGAACCAACCTAGAATCAAACCCGCAATCTCAGTGTTGACATACCACGTGATCAATGGTAGACGAACTACCTTAACCACTCGGCCACCTGACAAGGCCCACTTTTTTAATATGAGAAAATAAAAAAAAAACATGAGGTATCAAAACATCATATTTTTAAATATAAAATATCGGGTTCAAATAGTAAAACGGTGCCTTATGACATATTAAACAAAAAATGCCTGTTTGGAAGCAACACCTGCTAACAATATTATAGGCTTTCATCCTCATACAGACATTACAGTGCAAGCAATGCGGTAAAACATACATCCTCCCAAGTCAGGGGTTCTGAGTCCGCGTTCGCTCCTTCATCACCCCTGACAACATACATATATATTTTTCGGGTCTGAGTGTCGCTATCTGGCGGTGACCGGAGTTAACATCAGCCAATGAAATTTATCGTAACCTTCGCCTAATACATGTAAACAAAAAAATGTCTGCGCCCTGTATCGTGGAGCGAACGCGGACTCAGAACCCCTGACTTGGGAGGATGTAAAACATAATGCTTCCACGTGTTCCGAATGAAAAAACAACGCGCACTGGGATTCAATAACATAAAAATCATAGTCGTAACAAACGGTACGGTCGGAACTGCACTTTAAATTGCTGATATACGGAAAACCGCATCAGTTTTTTTGTAAATAGAAATAAAAAAATTATATATTTTCATTATATGTATATGATACTCTTTAATTAGTGAAATCCATTTTTGTTGAATAACTTTTTTGTTGATCTCGGAGGCGAGCTATACGTATGACTGTGCAAATTCAATGGGAATGATGAGGTCAATTTAAGGATAGGTTAACAAATAATGCATATATACATAATCCATATTGCTATTATTATTATTCTTTTCTTGTAATCCACCTGTTTTCAGCTGATTACTAGTATTTACTAGTGCGTTTGATGCCTATATACCAGTTTTTTAAAGTGATTTGAATGAAATTATCGAAAGAAACTGAACAATGACAACGTTTTTTTAGTTGGCAAGATCTTTTATGTTCACGTGTTTTAGGCGTTTTGTCACGTCTGTTAACTGTTTTTTTTTTAAATAAAGCAACTGTAATTGTTTTTCAACCATTGGCTGTTATTTGTTTTTAAATACTGACATTGTTGTTAACTGTTATAATACAAATTAAAACCCTGTTTGCTGTTAATAGTCATGCAGAACACTGTTACTGTTTTAATAATTTTTTCTGTTATCTGAGGGGACAAGATCTTTTCTGTTAATGTGTTTTGGGTATCTTACAGGTGTGTTAACTTTTTTTTTAAATAATGCAACTGTTAACTGTTTTCAACTATTAGCTGTTAACTGTTTTCTACAATATTAACATTGACGTTTAATAAAAATAAAAAACCCTGTTTGCTGTTAATAGTACCCTTCGATGAGATTCTGCTGTTATCTGTTTTTTCGATTTTTGAACTCACTGTTTTCTGTTTTCTAATGCAAATTGCTGTTATCTGTTATCATTATTTAAATTTACTGTTATCTGTTTTGGGAAAAATTAAAAATTGTAAACCTGTTAATGGACCTCCTCTAGCCCCCGCCCCGCCCCCCATTATCTGTCTGCTACTTTCATTTTATTCACCACTTTTTTAAATGTAATCCGGGACTATATAGTTATTTTTTATTTATATATTCCTGATGTAATTGAGTCTTCCAATAAATACATACGATCACATACTAGTTACTACAGAAACACTGATTACTATATGCATTTTCTCTCAGTATCTAGGCGCGGATCCAGAAAATCGGGCTGGGGGGGGGGCAAAATTCGGAAGTTAATTCAGACAAAAGGTCTAGGCACGGCAGCGCCCTGGTGGGGGAACAGGGGGCGAAACCCTTAGAATCTGGTGCGGAGATTTAAGCAATTCAAGAAGGTGTGTAGAACTACAAATTTTAACATTTTTAACACACCCTCGTTCGCTCTTTCTTTTCTCTCTCTGTTTTCCTCGGTTTTTCGCTCATTTTCTCATTCTTTTCCCCTTTTTAGGGGTGGGGGCGAACGTCCCCTCCTCCCCCCTCTGGAGCCGCCATTGGTATATCGCACTTCGATAAGATTCTGCTGAACAGTTTTTCCACTGAGTTTTTGAACTTACTGTTTTCTGTATTTCTCATGTAAATTGCTGTTATTATTTTAAAATTTACTGTTTTCTGTTTGGAGAAAAAATTAAAACCTGTTAACCTGTAATGGACCCCATAGCCCCAGTCTTTACTTTCTTTCATGTTTCCCGCTTCGTAGACATAATATGTGATCATGTGACACTTGTTGATTTTTATTTTTAATTTGATTTCACGTGACATCACCGGAAATGCAGTATTATTTTCAATATTTCGAAACAATACAAATCTTGTTACAGTTTTCTCAAACTTTTCCTCCTGACTGGACATTTAAGAGAAAGTAATTATGACCGGAAAGCATGGGAGATGCAACCAGTGGTAAGAAAAATGAAAAAATTACCCAACAACTACCATTAATAAATGTTATTACACAGCTGTCGTGCAACTGTACTGTTTTATTCTGTTCCACATACAGTAGAACTTAAAAAATAATAAAAACCAAATAATGAAAAAATGTTCCATAATAAATTGTAAAACTATAATCACTTTGTTAAGTCAAAGGTGAAGGGATCCAAGTTCCATATAATATTTGCATACATTAGTATTATAAAGAACAGACTTGTATCAGTGATTTACATACATGTATATTTTTCATTGTATTTGATAAACATTGTGCCAGTAATATGTCTTCGAAAACCCTCTTAGACTTAGGTTCAGGTGATTGACCCTTATAAGATCCTAAGATTCCTTAATATTCCAGTAGGTCAAAGATTGTTACTTGTGAAATTAATCGCCATATATAATTCATGATTAATTATATCTTGGTTTTGACTTTTCTTGATAGGGTAACTTTTTCTTATCCAATAGACATAATGTATATAGCTGAAATATTGCTCTTTGGACCTTTAACACTCAATCAATCAATCTTATCCAATAGATATTATTAGTTATAATATCCGTAAAATAATTATACTTTATTTTATTATTTATTCCTTTTCAATTTTTTATTTGTTTACTATAAACCAGGTTGATTCTCAAGATTTTATTTAAAATGATCGAACGTTTCTTGATTTTTACAAAGCGCGATATAGGGGTATCCATTGATCCATTTTCCCACATACGAACGATTGAAGCGTAAAGATTATCTCTGATTCTTAAATGGTTCGTCTGGACAATAAGAGCATTCGTTTGTTCTTCGTCCGTTCATTCGTATGTCGTTTTTGTGTTGTCCATTTAACGTTCGTACGGGAACATTTTACGTTTCAGGGGGTGTATTGTGTATTTGGGATAATTTTACACATCTACATGTGTAACATGCTGATTTTCTCCTGCCAGAGGAGCAAAAGTGGTGTCCTAATGGAAAATGCTACACTTTACAACACACAGGCATATAAATTTCACACATACATGAATTGAACACAGACAAATTATAATTGTCCATCACTTTTAAAATATACTCTATTTGCATCATATGGTTCTGCTAGGTCTGGAACACTCAGAGCCCTGGAGTTCAAAATTGTAAATTTCATATTTCTGTATGATTGTGTATATATACACATTACATGTGAGTCTACCCAGTGGTTTTTTAAGTTGGATAATTCCTGGTATTGTTCATGCTTTTAGTACTGCAAAAATTGCAGATGAAATATACATATATACTTGTCATTTTCTGCCATCTATGCAAAAAAACTGCCTTCCAACTTCAGAATCAAAATTGCATTTTTTTGTAAAGTCATTATTTACACACATGTTAAATTATGATGTATATACATGATAGTAATTGTATCATTCTTTATTATGTAGGAACAACATATTGTTGTGTAAATAAATGGGAGTATTATAACTTATTACATGAATATACATATAAATGCACATTTCATATGGAATCCTAATTACTGATAATGGTTCTATTATTGGAAATGCATCTTTATTAGTTAAGAAATATATCTATTCATGTTGGTTTTAAATAGTTTTGACACACAGTGCTTATAATAACAAATATATTTAATTGTTTAAATTGACAGAGATTGCTTGTAGCTAAAAATCTAGTAGGCAACAATGATGTACATGTATGTATTCCTGAACAGAATACCACTTACAGTGTCAGAAATTTTTACAAAATAATTTGCTCTGTTTTCTGTCATTATTTAGATCATGCAGATGGTGAGTGTATTGTTAAATACATTGTCATGAATATACATGTAGATATTTAAATCTAAACATTTTAAAACATAATACAAGTTTATTTATATCCAATGTTTTATGAGCTGTCAGACGCCATGTAATAAATGATCTAATCCATTTTTGATGGTCACTTACAATGTCACAGATCCAGTCAGCCATTGACCTTGAGACTTTGAGGGTATGCTATAAAATTTGGTAATTACAATGTTCTTGAACAAGTGTATCTTTAAAATTATTGACCTTGTAATAAAATACCACATACAAATTAGTCCATGTTTAATAAACTACTTCCTTACTTGAAAAGCAATAAAATATGTTTAACTTATGAAATTAAATTATTATTAGAACCTAAAGTTATGTCATTGTAAGGTAACTATTATGTGTGACCTTGGCATTAGTAAGGTACATACATGTATACAGTAAGTATAATTTACTTGTACTGTATACATGTAATAACCTCTTCCTTCATATTAATAGTACCGAGTCTGATTTTGTTCCTGAATTTTACTCATTTTTTATCAAAACATTAAATTTATTTTTAATAAAAATTGTTCTTTATACAATAAATTAAAGCCTTATATATAAATGTATTTTCTATACGAGTTTAATAACATTTCTCAATTTTCTAAGGGTTTCCTCAAATCTGTTACATAATAAAATTTAGGAAAATCTCAGCTAAGGATTACTTTTAAAGGATGAAATGAGGACGAGGAAATTCCTCAAATTTGAGAATTATTACCAAACTGAGGATTGGAGGATTGGAGGACAAATGTTTAATGAAATAATTTGTTCATAATTCAATGCCTTTTTTATTTGATTAATTAATGTTAGTGTCTGACAAATATTAATAAGAAATTTTAAAATGCTATGGTTTGTAGTTCTTGGTTCTTTTCTTGCTGTAACAGATCATGTAAAAGCTTTATTATTTACATAGTAACTTACTTTCCAAAATGTACATGTACATGTACTTCTCAGATACTGGTAGTTCATTTACTAGACAAGTCAGTATTTACTTGAACATGCTGTATTGATTAATATAAATACTGGAATTCTGTTAATTATTTGATGTTTATAACTAACAATACTTTCATCTGGTATATCTCTACATATACATATATATCTGTTTTTATTGGGGTATTTTTTTCCAAAATATATTTCTTGGTCGTGTACATTTATATACTATTGTACATGCATGATGCTTTCATTTTATTCTTTAAACCAATCAACAGAATTTATCCTTTCTATTTTACAGGGAAGTATATTTCATGTATGTTAGATATATAGGACAGGTATTCATATTTCATCAGATCATTTTACATTCATGTCAGAATTGTAGCTACCTTGTTTTAATATTTAGTTACATATTAAAAGCTGAACAATAACTATTTATCAAATATTCATCAGAGTACCAATCTGGTATCTTTATCAGCTTATGTTGGGGGGTCAGGTATTATAACAGCAATAATTACCTTGACACCTGTATTGGAAACTGATTGATGAATCATTTGCATTGATCATACAAGTAAATATGCAATTTTCTTGTTGACCTGGGGATCTACTTACAGCTTTAGAAATTTCATAGCACACATGTACTAGTATTGTGCGATGTTTAAGAGATACAGGTATTGTTGATTGTTTTTTCTTAATTTATATACATGTGTATGCATGCATATATGATAAATAAAGGATCTTTAACATTGGTACGAGTGGATTATCGGATTTCTCCAATCGAGATAGTTAAATTATGGAAGTCGGAGCCTTGGTGAGGACTTAAATTTCCATAATTTAACTATCGAGATTGGAGAATCAGATAATCCAAGAGTACTAATGTAAGATTCTGTTTCTCTAATTTTTTAAAAGTAGTAAATTTGCGAAATGAAGTACAAATTCTCCCAACCCCAATTTTACGTTCATGACTTGAATACGGTAAATGTGTTTTGTTTATGACGTCATGAGTTCTTATTGTGACGTTATTATTTTTAACCAATCAACTGCTGAGAACAACAAATTCACTAGTGACGAGAAATATTTTTTCCACACCAGTCAAGCGGTTGAAATATTACGTCAAAATTAGAGAAAATGTTTTTCTACATGGCACATGTACTATCTTGGTCACATATTTATATTCTATTGAATTTCTAACAGTTAATGATAGCAAACAGAAAAGAATAATATATTGTATTCAGACTACATGTATATACTAATAAATTATTTTTTTTACTCAATGGAAATTCTATCAGCTGTGATGGGCTTTTGTTACATCATAATGGTATTGTCCTACAATAATTTGAAACATTTACACCTGAATTTTAAGGATGTCTTCCTTGTTTAATTCAACTGTCAAACTTGCAAATTTATTATTTTTATTTAATATTGACATTGATGTCATGTCATGTGTAGCTACAACTTTATTAGCCTGACAGTGGGTGACTTGAACAGGCTTTCAAGCGGGCCCTTTTTTCCTAATTTTCCTTGTTTTTTCCCAACAGCCCTAAAATTCCCAATTAAAGCAGTAAAATCCTAAAAAAGCCCTACTTTTTTTTGTTAAAATCCTAATTTTTTTTATTTTCATAATTTCAAAAATAAAAAATAAATGTAAAATAGATTAAAGTTAAATGAAGCTAGCTTTACATGTATTATACTTTCAGAAATATACATTTGCCGTCTCCTGGTCCAGGAGACTATTTGATGATCATCCAAATGGTCTTCTAAATTGGTAATTAACTTTTGTACTATTGTTCTGTGCCCAAAATGATGACTTAATCTAATTTTTCAGTCTTAAATCATTAGAAAATAGCACATTTTATCAATTATTTTTGTTTAAAAATCCCTAAAAATTTCCTGAAATTAGCCCATAATTTTAAAGAATTTATCCCTAAAAAATGCCCTTATTTTTTGCAAAAAGTAGCTTGAAAGACTGCTTGAAGAAATTTTGTTCTAAATAATTTTATAAAAATGTATATATAGATTGCAGAATATACTAAGGTGATGTTTTAATTGTACATGTATACCTGATGGTTGAACATCCTGTAGGTTAAGCATTTGATACAAGTATCAAGTCCTTTATTGTATTATTAAGGAAATTAAAGAAATGTTTATCAAAAAGTTGATGGGGTTCAATTTTCTTTAGGTCAGTAATCTTAGCTCATGAATTGTATTCAGATAATTAGTACTGGATACTTATGTGGGTACTGCTATAGTTTGTCCATATTGTATATTTTCTCTGGAACCCCACCACCCCTCTGATTCCTCAGTGAATCCTTTCAATAAAATGTAGCCCATGGGTACAGATTTATGTTACTTCAGCCACTATTTAGTGCGCTCAGTTAATATGTGGTTTAACAGTTACAAAAATTAAAGGATACATTAATGAACACAATTGCTCCATATACGAAAATTTGTGTTGAACATGTATAAAGTCGGCAATACCTACATGTTTATTTATTGTAATGATTGTTCGTTTGTTTGTTTGATGATGTTTAACGCCACTTTCAGCAATTTTTCAGCTATATCATGGTGTCCAGTTTTTATTGGGGGAGGAAGCAGGGGTACCTGGAGAAAACCCCGGACCTGCGGTAGGAAAACTGGCAATCCTTGTCAATTAAGATTGGAGTCGTGTACACCCTGCCTGCAGTGAGAATTGAACCTGCAATCTCAGTGTTGACAGACCATGTGATCAATAGTAGACGAACTACCTTGACCACTCGGCCACCGAGGCCCCCTTTATTGTAATGAATGTTGATATACAACCAAACACTTTTATTCACAACAAATGACTCATAAAAGTTACAATGCTTTACTGTGAGATTATTTTGATCCCAACTTTAAATAAATTGTGTGTACCTAACAGAGATGGCTAATTATGGCAAGGTTTACTCATGATCATAAAGTCGGCTACAGAATATAAATAAACTTTAAAGCATTGAAAAATAGCAAACTTTCATTTAAGGTATCCAACCCATAATTGAAGTTACCATTTAATTTAATTTTCTGACCAAGAAATGCAGCTTTATTAAATCAATGTTTTGCTAATGAATGATACAAATTAAATATATTGTTTTATTGAGTCAATGTTAACAGTTTTGAGTAAAAAAAGTTAGTTTCTCAAATAGTATTTACTATGTGTGCCTAACATTACGGAGGTCTGCTCCATTGAAAAACATACAGGACACCTATTATGATCATGTGGTCAATTGTGGTCTGGATACCTTAATAAAATTGAAATGTAAAACTAAAAGTTGATTCCTTATTATGTTATATTACATGTATAATATGCGTACGTTTAGCAATACATACAGATGACACAGTTCTGTATTAATTATTCCATATGGTAAAAATTGGCATTGAAAATATGTTGCAATTTTAAGCAAGAGGTTTTTATACCCCCGCTTGGGTATATAGTGGTCCTCATGTCCGTCCGTCCGTCCGTCCACATTTGGTTTCCGGATGATAATTCAAAAAGTTTACATCCGATTTGAATGAAACTTTGGGATATTGTTATATATCAGGTTGGTAAGAAGCCTATTGATTTTGGATGAAATCCGTCAAATTTCAAGGTCACAGTCCACGAAAAACGTTGGAAATTTTAACAAAAAAGTTGTTTCCGGACAATAACTCAAAAAGTTTACATCTGATTTGAATGAAACTTTGGGATATTGTCATATATCAGGTTGGTAAGAAGCCTATTGATTTTGGGGGAAATACGTCAAATTTCAAGGTCACAGTCCACGAAAAACGTTAGAAATTTTTACAAAAAAGTTTTTTCTGGACAATAACTCAAAAAGTTTGCATTCAATTTGAATGAAACTTTGGGATATTGTTATATATCAGGTTTGTAAAAAGCCTTTTGATTTTGGGGGAAATGGGTTAAATTTCAAGGTCACAGTCCACGAAAAACGTTAGAAATTTTTCCAAAAAATTGTTTCCTGACGATTACTCAAAAAGTTTGCATGTGATTTGAATGAAACTTTGGGATATTGTTTGTTATATATCAGGTTGGTAAGAAGCCTATTGATTTTTGGGGAAATCCGTCAAATTTCAAGGTCACAGTCCATGAAAAAGTTAGAAATTTTTACACAAAAAGTTGTTTCGGACAATAACTCAAAAAGTTTGCATCCGATTTTAATGAAACTGTAAAATATTGTTATATATTTTGTTGGTAAGAAGCCTATTGATTTTGGTGGAAATCTATCAAATTTCAAGGTCACGGTCCTTGAAAAACGTTAGAAATTTTTACAAAATGCAGGGGTATTAGTGATCGCTAGATCGACTTTGTCTAGTTTAAAATGTTGACCATATAAATGCACATGTGCAATGAATAATGAAATGTAAATTAGCAGTAACATTTAGACAATTTTTCTGTTAGTGTTACTCTCCTTTGACCTCATTACTAGAGTACAAAGCAAGAGAGATTACAAATGATTATCAGGATATAGACAGTTTTAGTGATATTAAAAAAAAATTTCAATTTCATTTCAATTGGTGATGAGGTATGATCTTAAACAAGAAATAAAAGACTTTAAAGTCTACTGGAATTAAAAAGGACTGACCCTTTAAACATTTTTTGGAAAAAATTACAATTAAAATTAAACAAACCCTTCATTATGAATTTTATAGCAACATAAATGTATGCCATAACCATAAATTAATACCATGCTACAAGCCTTGCAATCATATCTTTACAATGCTTTTCTTCATTTAACACTTTACTGAAGGAGATACTAGTTCAGTAAAGTGTTAAATGAAGAAAAGCATTGTAAAGATATGATTGCAAGGCTTGTAGCATGGTATTAATTTATGGTTACATGTAATTATATATCTTGGGTTATACCAGTCCAGGCATGTATTAATAAATTTAAACATTTACACAGGCTACAAATTACAAATACATGTACTTGTAAATGCAGGTAATACAAGAAATAATTTTCTGGAAAATATATAGGCTAATTATAGATTTACTTACATTTTTTGAAACGAGATGCATTTTCTGGTCCATACATATGTCATTGAAGTGTGACAGCTTTGAGATGAGATGATGAGAAATAGCATCAAGTTTAAAAAAACCTAAGTAATCTGTTTATTGCTATTTTGTAACATTGTGATATCACTGTGTTTACCTAAAGATGTCTTGACAGCTAGGTGAGATGGGCCCATCTCACACTATTAGAGTGAGATTGGATAATATCATACATAAAGACCAAAGGAATATACTGCCAAACAGCGATAATACATGTAATAATACAACATTTATTACCAAAAACAATTTGTTCCGTTGTCATAACCACTGTTCCTCCTTCAAACTGGATTATGACTGGTTGCCACACTTAGAGCAGGACTTGCTTACCTTTCTGTAGCACCTGGGTTTCCCCTTAATTTTTTGTGTCAATCAGTTTTTTGTTTTCTTGTTTTGTGTCTGTTTGTTTTGTTGTTGTCCTCTCTTATGTTTGACCTTGGTTTTGTAATACCTTGACATATTCAATAATGAATATTCCTTAGTTTCAGTATCTTCTGTTCTTTTTCTTTAAAAACATGCACCTGGTCGAATTACCAGATAAATCAGACTATGATCAATGTAACAAATTTTTTTCTAGTATTTCTACATATACAAGTTTATTAATAGATCAGCAAAACAGTTTTATAAAATTTCTATATCTCCAATAATGCTGTCAAGGGTGCCTTACTCTTGTTGACTTGTATTTGTTGTATACTCAAACACTAGACAAAATCATTATGTCTGCCCTGTAATCTCTCAATAAAATTTGAGTTGTTTTCCCACAAGTATTTGTTGGAATTGTATCTTTCATTGAAATCAAATACTTCTGTTTGTATAGTGTATACTTGTAGTTTTCTAGCCAATATTTTGTCTATATCCCTAGCTATCTTACCTCTGGGATGGTCACATGACATGGACATGGTTTGGATTACATGTATTACATGTTGATTAACAAATGCTTGTGCTTCTTATTCTACCAGCTATCTTTGACCTTTGATTTACATGCTAAAAAACAAGCTTTTCTGGATAAATTGGGATTTATTTACAGCATTAGAAATATTGACTCTCCTGCTTGAATTTCAAATCCATATTTGTATAATGTAAATTCTCTTTGTAAATAGTTGTTGTTAAATTCTGGCTTTCAGAACTTTATTGTTCAATACTAGGTTTTATCCTGGTTCCTTCTGAACTGGAGTCACACAGCAGTACATATATAGACTGTCTTGTCTTTTGTTTTCCTGTTTGCATTTCAACTTATGTAAGAATCATGTAAACTGTACATGAATGGAAGGATTACTGTACATGAACAGAAGGATACCGTACATGAACAGAAGGATGGCAATGCATGTTCTTAAAAGAATTTGCATTTTGTAGAAATTATGTCATTTTGCAATTACCAAAAACAAGAAAATACTCTTGTTATTGCTAGTGCAAATGTTATGCAATGTAACAGAAAATATTTCACTCAAGGTGAATTTGGTGTAATCAGTGTGTTTTGGAGCTATTGCCCTTGTATGCATTAGAATCTGAAATCTTTTAGTAGTACATTGTTTTATACAAAACATATTGTATTGCACATTGGTTTACAACCCCTGTCTTGACAATGAATATGGTCAGCTTTAACACGTGAGCTTTAACTTATTTGTATTAAAAATCCCAAACAATGTTTTGGCCTGTAACAGATTTGACTCCTTGTATCTAGGGTCATATGATGGTAATTTCTACTGACTATTATCTACCAGAACCATGTGATAATACCAGAATATTGACACCCTCAATCAGTGTGTTATCTATGTCTCCTAATTATCTGTACATTAATATGCCAGGCAAATAATCAGGGCTGATATCAATAAGCTCTATAGACTCATATAACATTGTCGAAAAGAAATAATTAAGACAGGAAATATACATTTTGAGGCTTTTGAACAAATTGTTAAAAGTGTGTTGTTCCTTTTCACATTGGAGAATTTTAATTAAGCCTGAGTTCTACATAATGTACTGTGTCTGTTATCAACGTTTTTCGGAGTAGGATAATGTTTTGGGGAGAAACACATTGGGAGAAACATGGTTTTATTTACAGGTAAGCTTGTCAATATTTAGTATCATACTAGTATATTCATGAAATTAATGCATACAGAATTTGATTTAGGAGTTACAGAAATTGTTCTTGAAATCTAAGGGAATCACTAAAATGTTATAACATGCAATAACCTTTCTTTCAGTGTATTTCTGCAGTCCAGGCCAGTGGCAAAAGGGGGTTTTTTAAGATACTTAAATTCTTGTGAAATGTTACAAACATGTGCCATTATTTTAGCTCTTGGTGCATTTTGTTAGACGGGCTGGGCTGCATTCCTTAATACACAAAAGAATAAATAGCAGCTTCTCAAAGCTTTCATTAGAATAAGATTGTTTAAATGAAATTATGTGAAAACTACCTTTGTCATATAAAGGGTAAAAAATCTTTTTTATCTACATGGACATTGATGATATTGAACATCATTACAGTAAAACTTGCTCAAGAGGCCAACTGTAGTAAACTAAGATCTGTCATATAAGGCCATTATTTTTAGATCCTTCTCTAACAAATTCCATGTTACCCCTGCATACGTATAAGAACACACAGTTTTGTTCTCTTTGGAGTTTTCTC
Source organism: Limnoperna fortunei (assembly GCA_944474755.1). Classification (NCBI taxonomy): domain Eukaryota; kingdom Metazoa; phylum Mollusca; class Bivalvia; order Mytilida; family Modiolidae; genus Limnoperna; species Limnoperna fortunei. Next base: position 55,187,320 of record OX104111.1, on the reverse strand, counting down.
CTAATACATGTACAAGTTTATGTACATGTACATGTAATTTCTTTAAGTTATAGCTGTATAATTCCAATATTCGTTGTTAGACCATTTTGGGATTGGTCAATTTTCAATGAACAGATTTAATGGATGAATACATGTTGCAATAAAGTAGTGGATATTTAAAAATATTCTGTTGAAGTAATGTATCTAGGGAATCCCTACAATTTGATTGGTTAATCAAGACGGGGATATCATACCGTATTCCCTGTGAAACCCCGGGGATATTAAAACCAGTTTCAAAATGGCGTCTATTCATTGAATAATTTATTTGTTTTACATAACATAAATAGTTAAACATAATATAAAGATATCAAATATCGATTTTAAATACATGCATTTTACGGAATCTTTCATCTCCGTCTGCGATTTGTCTTGAAATTAACAAGGGAGATAACCGATAACTTGAAGTCTTCAAAATGGCAAACAAAGGCATTTGCATCGCACTTCGAAAGTTAAATTTATCATTAAAAGTTGAGCTGGGAATAAAAAGTCGTAAAGAAATAAAGGTTATAAAATTTTAAATGCCATAAAAAGTTTCGTTGGAAGCTCAAATGTGTTGAATGGTAGGTTCTCCGATAGTCGGGTGGTCCAAACTAAAGCATGAGAAATGTCTATTATCTAATTATATACTCTAGAATATTAGTACAAGAAGACTTCAACAGAATATAATTGTTATTCGGGCTTCACAGGGGATACGGGTTCATATTCCCTGTCTGTGTTCTATATATATTCCCTTCGCCTCCGGCTCAGGGAATATAAACACAGACAGGGAATATGAACCCGTATCCCCTGTGAAGATCCCGAATAACATATAGTATTCCAAAATAGGTGGAATTTTAAAGAATAAAAGCTGTTTTTACAGATATTCATTGGTGTATGAACTTCCTCATAAACTTTTGTTTATGTTGATGAGTGAGTTGGTCTCATTCAGAAACCTGAATTCCTCCAAAACAGATGTTATTTCTATATTAACCGGTGCCTTTACTGACTGGTTTGTATTCTGTTTTTTAGTTCAGTTGCATGTAAGAACATGTAGTCTCTACAATATAGATGTACATGTACTAGTATGTGATTCATTATCACGTAATAATTGTTGTATCCATAAACAAACTGGATAATATACTTAGTATGAAAGGTTTCAGATACAAGTACATGTAATATGGCAGGAAATTTATCCCGAGTTTAATAGGTCATTTTAGAAAGGTCAAGTTCCCCACTTCCTGACTCATAGACAACATATATTTGGTTCAGAAAAGAATAGTTTACAAACAGAATACACAGACTTTGTTTTTTGTGTAAATTATTCATTGGATATATTTTTATAAAGAAGGATGGAGGTTCAAAATTTATGCTGGATTGTCAAGTTTTCTTCAAAAAATGAAGAATGTTTATGCTTACAAGGTAAGTTGGCTAGGATTGTATGAGGAGTTTTATGTTAGTTATAGAGAGATGTATAATTTATGGTGACTTCATTTTTGCCTCCAGTTCTTATGCAGAATCTTCGCTAGCCATGGGTTATGATATGATACTCTTATCTTCACCTTGGCCAGCGAAGATGGGGACACAAATTCTGTTTTATTTCTTATTTTAGCATTTTAATATTTTTTCAGTTTTATCTTGGATGCCTGTTTTCTCTACAGCTGTTTAATTTTGGCACATTAAAATTTTTGCCAGATTTTTTATTAGGGTACCAGTTGTATTTTGGCAGAATTAAATAAAAATAGTTACTCATTAAGATAATGAATTGTGATGAAAGATTGTACAATATTTATTTCATTTTGAAGATTTTATTACTAAGATTATGTCATTTGAGGGAGAATTTATTGACATTCCAGTCTTTTTTTCATAAATAGAATTTTAAAAAAGCAAGCTAATTTTAAAACTGATGAGGATTTTAATGCTAAATAAGATTTGTAACAATTTATTATTTTAGTGCTAGATATACTAGTACAGTGTCTTAAAATTAAAAAGCTTTAAAAAGGCTAACTGATTGATTGATCGATATTCACATATATGGGGCATACTGAATAATTTGCTGGAAATTTTAAAACTTTGTAGACATGTTTAGGCAGAGGGAGTGCAAACGGTATTTTCTTTCTGTTGATAGGCAGTCCTGGTTTAAATATGATCATAAGCCAATAAAGTCATATGTTTTTGTGCTTTTAAATGCAGTCAAACAGTATGTGCAAAGAAATTGTTCGCAAAATATCCAAATATGGTTGAAAATTGAGTTTACTGGTGACACGTAAGTGGAACCGATATTTCTGACCATCAAATCAGCAATTGATGCAGGCAAATCTTCAAATAGGGTTATCTCTATTCTAACGCTAAGCGGGGAATGTTTATTTACCGGAAATAACGTCTGTGCTTGCATTAACTTTTGATGGCATCAGTCGTTGAAATGATGCCATGAAATTTTTAATGTTGTTCAATCAGAATTGACGTTACATCAAGAATTGCATTAGAATTAAATTTAAAGATTTTTCTGTTCCCAGAATAATGATGGCCTTAGCTGGATTTGGTATATTTTTAGCTCACCTGGACCGAAGGTCCATGTGAGCTATTGCTATCACTTGGCGTCCGTCGTCTGTCGTCCGTCGTCTGTCGTCCGTCGTCCGTCGTCCGTCGTAAACTTTTTCAAAAATCTTCTCCTCTGAAACCACTGGGCCAATTTTTTTCAAACTTGGCCACAATCATCCTTAGGGTTCCTAGTTTCAAGTTTGTACCCAGGGTGTTGATCAACAGACAAATATGGCCGCTGTTACTAAAAATAGAACATGGGGGGTCAACACAGGTTTTTGATCATTATCTAAAAAACTATAATAGCTATAGAGAAAACCGTTACTTCAAATTGATCAGCACATTAAGGTCTACAATAGTTGCTATTAGTGCGAAGTTGTGTATTGGCTTCTTGTAGGAGTTATTGCCCTTTTTTGACGATTTTTGACAAAATTTTTGGTATTTACAATATAACCTGAAAAATATACGAGGTAGAGTGAAACTGTAAATGGCAAAAATGATCAGCAATAAAAGCCCTACAATTCACTTGATTGGTCAGAAATTGTCAGATGACTCTTTATATGAGTTATTGCCCTTAAATGGTAATTTTTTATGAAATTTTCCGTTTTTGTCCTGTAACTTTAAAACTATAACAGCTAGAGTAAAACTGTAAAGCAAAAATGATCAACAATACAAGCCCTACAATTCACTGTATAAGTCTGAAATTGTCAGATGACTCCTTATAGGAGTTATTGCCCTTAAATGGCAATTTTTTATGAAATTTTCAGTTTTTGTCCTGTAACTTGAAAACTATAGCAGCTAGATTGAAACTGTAAATTGCACAAATGATCAGCAATAAAGACCCTACAATTCACTTGATTGGTCTGAAATTGTCAAATGACTCCTTATATGAGTTATTGCCCTTAAATGGTAATTTTTTATGAAATTTTCCGTTTTTGTCCTGTAACTTTAAAACTATAACAGCTAGATTGAAACTGTAAATTGCACAAATGATCAGCAATAAAGACCCTACAATTCACTTGATTGGTCTGAAATTGTCAGATGACTCCTTATAGGAGTTATTGCCCTTAAATGTCAATTTTTTATGAAATTTTCCGTTTTTGTCCTGTAACTTTAAAACTATAACAGCTAGAGTAAAACTGTAAATAGCAAAAATGATCAACAATACAAGCCCTACAATTCACTGTACTAGTCTGAAATCATCAGATGACTTCTTATAGGAGTTATTGCCCTTAAATGGCAATTTTTTATGAAATTTTCCGTTTTTGTCCTGTAACTTGAAAACTATAGAAGCTAGATTGAAACTGTAAATTGCACAAATGATCAGCAATAAAGACCCTACAATTCACTTGATTGGTCTGAAATTGTCAGATGACTCCTTATATGAGTTATTGCCTTTAAATGGTAATTTTTTAAGAAATTTTCCGTTTTTGTCCTGTAACTTTAAAACTATAACAGCTAGAGTAAAACTGTAAAAATCAAAAATGATCAACAATACAAGCCCTACAATTCACCGTATTAGTCTGAAATTGTCAGATGACTCCTTATAGGAGTTATTGCCCTTAAATGGCAATTTTTTATGAAATTTTCCGTTTTTGTCCTGTAACTTGAAAACTATAGCAGCTAGATTGAAACTGTAAATTGCACAAATGATCAGCAATTAAGACCCTACAATTCACTTGATAGGTCTGAAATTGTCAGATGACTCCTTATAGGAGTTATTGCCCTTAAATTGCAATTTTTTATGAAATTTTCCGTTTTTGTCCTGTAACTTAAAAACCATAACAGCTAGAGTGAAATAATAAATTGCAAAAATGATCAGCAAAAAAGCCCTACAATTCATTTAATTGGTCTGAAATTGTCAGATGACTCCTTATAGGGGTTATTGCCCTTAAATGACAATTTTGTTATGAAATTTTCCATTTTTGTCCTGTAACTTGAAAACTATAGTAGCTAGATTAAAACTGTAAATTGCACAAATGATCAGCAATAGAAGCCCTACAAATGATTGCTTAGTCCGAAAATTGCAAGATGACTCTTTATAGGAGTTATTGCCCTTTCATTATGAATTTGGACATATGAACAGTTTTTTAATTATAAATTAGTCTATAACACACCTATTAGTAGAGTAAAACTGTAAATTTCTAAAGTACCCTAAAGGACAATGCCTAAAAACCATTTAATTTTCAAAAATTGTGGATGGCACCTTATAGGAGTTATTGTATTTAACAAATTTTTTGAAGAAATGTTTAGTTTTAGCACAGTAACTTAAAAGCTATAACAACTAGACTGAAACTGTTAATTTCAAAAATTTTAATATAGTTTAAGTCATATGGATTCCAGGTGAGCGATTACAGGCTTCTGGGAGCCTCTAGTTTAAATTTTGGAAATAAAAAGTACTTTAAAACCTCATTTATTTGGCTTTTCAATGTCAGTCCCACTAATGAGCCTTGAGTAGAGGAAAAAGTAATTTCTGCCGAAAAATTGTGTTTCCCCAAGTAAAAAGCATTGGTATCAAACAGTAACAAGCATACATTTTTTATACCCCTGCAAACTTGTTTTGGGGGGGGGGGGTATATAGGAATCACCCTGTCTGTCTGTCTGTCTGTCTGTCTGTCCACATCCATTGTAAGTGCAACTCATCCTAAACCGCTTAATGAAATGAAATTTAATGAAACTTAGCATAAAGGAAGTACATCATATGTAGATGTGCATGAAGGATTTTGATTAACCTCCGATATCATTAAGGGGAGATAATTGAACTTGAAAGCGAAGGAGGGGGGGTATAGCTTTGTGAGCGTGCTCACAATCCACCCTTATTTATTTTACAGCTATTAATCACATTCTTGAGAACTATGACTTTATTGCAGAAAATATTCATAAAAATGAAGTTACATGTATAATACTTATCTATATCTATCCTCGTGAAAATTCTTTCTACTGTTAAAAAAGAATCGTGTGCAGCAAATGAGTTGCATAAGACCAGGACTATGTAAATGTATGGCATTACAGTTTTTTATTTAATAAAATGTACATTGATTGATTGATTGATTGATTGATTGATTGTTGTTTTACGTCCAGCAAGCAATATTTCAGCTATATTCAGGACGTGATAATTAGAACAAATCAACTTATTTGAATAAAATGTACATGTATGGTTTCTACAAGTAGAGGATAAGGAGCAATCATTTCCTTTTCTGGTCCCAAATTTTTTTGTTGTAGCAAATGTGTTTGACAACGTTTGGTTTTTGTTTTAATTTATTTAAGATACATGTACATGCATATGGAGACAAAGGGAGACAAATTTTTTTTTAAAGCCCAGATCCTATCAAATAAGAAAATAGATGCTCCCTTGTAGGCGGGTAATATCCTGCAGAAAATATTTAGATACTTAAAAAAACATCCGTACACATTAGTATGAAAATAATGACATTTCACAACATATATAGATATATTATCTATAATCATTTTTATTTCCCTGTTGTGCATTCCATCATTTTCTTTTTTGACAGATCAATCTACATGGCTATACATAAAAAAATCTGACACTTGCTCTTCTATTGATCAGGTCAACATAGACTTGTAATGTCGGACATATTTACCAACTGGTACCTAAACAAAATTAGCATTACAAAAACAAACAGACGAATCTAGTGAATTTACTTTTTCCCACTGACCATGCATTCTTTACTAGCCATAGTTTTAAAAGATATCAAGTTGATTTTGACTAATTGGATGTAAATGTACATTTCTTAAGCATTTTCTTTGTGTGTATAATTATTACATGAATAGATATTGTTTGTTGTGGTTATATGCCACTTTAAATGCACTTTTCAGGTATACATCATCCTCCCAGGTCAGGTCTCTGCTTCCATGGTAGAACAAACATGGATTAAGAAACCCCTGACTTGGTATACACTAATAGGAAGCCTGAGTAAAACTGATTGGATAATCATCCATTGTGTATCCCCTTCTATCCATTCTGTGTGACTGTGCAACGTTTTTCACCTAGAATAACTGTTAATGTCAGAAGACCTGACCTTAAGTGCACAGTATCTACAGTACATGAAGCAAAATATCTGTATTTTTGTTGACCTTAAGATGAACAAGAACACAGCAACCATATTTACTTCCTTATCAGTATTACTCCATATTGATCTCTGTATCTCATATCACCCACTCTGGTCTATTCTTCTGTCATCAGCTGGAAGTCAGATAAACACACTTAATATAATATAAATATTATTAACCCTCATTGTAAGGCTGATCAAGCCCTGACCTTAACGTTTGATTAATGAGGTGATCAGGCATGAATTAAACATAGTGGTCACTCAGAGTGCAGCAGACTATCCAAGCTTCATTATAACCTGCTTTATCTGTAGTCTGTAATTTGCTTCAAATGTAAACACAGTTTTGATGATAGATGATAGAGATCTGAAAGAAGTGAAAGGATGTTATGATTAAGATGTAAATACAACATGTGTGTTTCCGATCATTAAACTTATTTTCATATTTTCTATTCAGATGAGACAGTACAAGGTAAAATGGTGCAGACAGATGCTGAATGCAAGAGGTAGGTTTGGGGTTATTTTTAACTTATTGATGCTTTAGTTTAGATATTTTTTTTTGTAAACAAACAAATGCACATTCACTTATTCATTTAAGTCTTTTTCCTTTCCACTATATCTACATGTACATGAATATTCATTGAAATTTAATACTTGGTAACACAATACAAACTGGTATATACCAATTTCACATAGAAATTTTATGTTTATTCAGCATAATTGTAGTCTTTCTGGATTGTGAGAGAAAGAGAAGTTTAGATAAAAATGCTTATCGTTTTATTTCAGTAATCACTCAGAAGTTTGATATTTAAATATCAAAAATTATGATGCACTTTTTTTCAAACACTCTTGATTAGTAGGCCTTTTGTTTCAAATTTTTTAGTCAGTGAGGCAGACCTGTTTTGTTATTATAATAGCTTTATTTTTATATAGTAACATTCTAATGTTAACTTTTGTGTGTAACTCTAAACATGGGATACTAATGTTTGAGGCCAAGTGTTGGAGAATGCAAACGATCTTCAGGAAAATGACCCTATTTAGGAAGCTTTGTAACACATAGATGATAATATCTAAGGCTAAGTGTTGTAGAATGCCTGTCTATCTTCATGAAAATGATCCTGTTTAGCAAGATTACTTACACATGGATGCTAATTAATGTCTAAGGCCAAGTGTTGGAGAATGTCTAGTTGTCTTTATGAAAATTATCCTATTTAGCAAGCTTACTTAAACATAGATGCTATTGTCTATGGCAAAGTCTTGAAGGATGCAACGCTTTTTTAATGAAAATGATAATGTTTAGCAAGCTTACTTCTACATGGGATGCTAATGTTTGAGGCCAAGTGTTGGAGAGTGCCACATGCTCTACAGGAAAATAAACATGTTTAACAGGCATACCTATACATGGATGCTAATGTCTAATGCCAAGTGTTAAAGAAAGCCATGCTTTTTACATGAAAATCCTGTTTAGCAATCTGTTTCTGATAAAGTTGCTGAAAATTAATAACTGTTCATTCCCTAGCTTCAACTAAACTTTTCTTTTCTTTTTTCAAGTTTTTTTTTAGCAAAATGTAAAAATGCACGTAATAAAATGGATAAACATTTAAAAAAATTTAAGATAAGAATTCTTAGAATATATCACTATCTGAAATCCCCAGCTTGGTTTATTTATATAATCAAAGTATTGGGAATTTATGATCTAATGCACTCTAATCCTCTATATCAAGGAAACAATATCTATAATTGTCAAAATCACAGTGTTAAAGAGATTGATTTTCCTGTTTGAATGAAATACAAGAGGTATTTTATGCATATCATAACAGGGTTGTATTGGATTGCTTTATTATGATAGGATAAGAATCTTATAATTGAATATAAAGAATACAAAGATATGATAAAAACAATGGTTGGTATTAACACACGGATACCAACAATACATAGAAAAAAGTGGTTGGCATTCATTGAAATTCTTTATCTTTCATTATAGAATTCCAGTAGTGCACCCCAGAATGCACTGCATTACATTACACCTTGTTTGTTTTTCTTATCAACTACAAAGTGTATACAAAAGATAACACTTCAGATCTTGCAATAATTATATTATGAAAATAAACAATGAAGCTGCAGTTTCTGTGCAAATATCAAACTTAAATCATAGTTGATTCTAGATAAGTTTTAAAAAAATCTGCAGAAATTAAAGTTGTTTCAGCTTATATTAACACTCCCAAAAGGAACAAAGTGTAATTTTCAGAGTATTCTTAGATCAACACTGTATTTTGCGCATTTGCCATAAAAACAACAAAAAAGAATAACATTATATATATATTGACATATAAATGCTGGTAAAAAGTATATTTTTAATTGGGGGGCCTCAGTGGCTGAGTGGTTGAGGTAGTTTGTCTACTATTTTTCACATGTTTTGTTAACACTGAGGTTGCTGGTTCGAGTCTCTCTGCGTGAGGGACTTGACTCTTATCCTACTAGGATTGCCAGTTTTACTGAAGGTCGCGTTTTCTCCAGTTAATTCACCTTCCTCCCCAATAAAAAACTGGCTGCCATGATATAGCTGAAAAATTGCTGAAAGTTGTGTTAAACACCATTCAAACAAACAAACATTTATCGTACCAGGTATACAGAAATACTACATGAAAGAGATGCAGCATCACAATCTCCAATGATATGTTACATATGTTTATAAAAATGATGCTTAATATGTCCAAATTTCTATTTTATATGATTTCATTTCAGAAACTCTGTAATATCCAGTAAACCTAAACCACCGTTACCAAAAAAACCACCTGTAGCTGTCAAACCGAAATTACTGAATAGGAGTGATAGCGAGGATAAAGGTATATAATGCAAGAGATTATTCATTTGGCAATTTTTGCACCACACTGATTTCAAACTTGCCCAATGCAAAGAATGTGGAAAGCATTTTAAATTCCCCACACAGGAAAACACAACTTTCACCCATTCTGCTACAGAAAGCCTTACCCAGACTGTATGGGTAAAATGTTTAAAAAGAACACCAAGACCCTTTTGTAGATTTTGAAAAAAAGGCTCATTGTAGCTGCTAGAAAAGGCTTAATTCATTGTCCCTACCCAATGCTGCACACCAGTGGCAGTCAAAATTTTGTTCTGGTAGTGCATCTCTTTGCCCTGTTAATGCAGTGTTGTAAACTTGTTCTTGTCCTGAATATAGCTGAAATACAGCGAGCTGGATATTAGGCAAACAATCAATCAATCAATCAATGTCCTAATGCTTAGTCAAGAGAAATCCATTATTACATTATAAATTTAATGACAGTTTCTATGATAAAGGGTGGGCCTCAGTGGCCAATTGGTTAAGGTAGTTCGTCTACTATTGATCACGAAGTCTGTCAATACTGAGGTTGCAGGTTCGAGTGTCACTGCGGGTAGGGTTTTCTTGACTCCAATCTTAATTGACAGTTTGCCAGTTTTCCTACCTCGGGGTACTCCAAAAAAATGGATGTCATGATATAGCTAAAAAATTGCTTAAAGTGGCATTAAACAACATTCAAACAAAAACAAGACAAACTTATTTTAAGGGAAATAAATAATTTTTACACATATCTAAAACATTTCCTATTAGACTATAATTATCAAAATTTAATCATATTTAAACATTAACTATTGAGGCAACTGACCAAAAAGAAGAAAGCATGCTCTGTGTATGAAACAAGTTAAGATATACACAGGTCTTAGATTCATTAACAAAACACGATTTAATATATTTCTCATTTCTTCCTATCAGCTACAAATGATGAAACAATTAACACAAATACTGTGTTTGAAGTGATATGCAAAACATACAATATAACATTGTACAGGATGAAAGAACCCTACTTAGTAGATACTCTTGGTACAGATGAAAGAGAAAATCTTGAATGAAGTAGTGAGTCATTAGCCATCTTTCATTCTGAATGTGTAAGAAGTTCTTTTTTCCGATGAGAGATGATATTTTGCAATATTGGTAATCAGTGATTTCCATGTCTGCTTGGACAAGAGCATAATTTTTTTTGCAAATGAACCATGCCTCTTTTATTTAATATGTTTACACTGTGTAATGGTAATAAACCAGAGCAATGTGGAATTCATTTCAATATCTAGTGATAAACTTTAATGTCATAGTGAATCAATTGATTGAAAGGAGAAAATATCACAGATGGAAAGACCAACCAAAATATACAAACAACATTTTACAAATAATCATTGCCCCTTCTACTGGCATATTATCTAGTTATACTGGAAATGGATGCTGTGCAGAATCTGGAATAAAAATTAGTTTTGAACAAATAATAATATATATACATGTCAATGAAATATCTGGTACCACATACAAAATCTGTTCTTTTTACAAGAAATAGTGAAACAATTTAGCATGAAATAGCAACACCTAACTTAGTGACACTTTTATAGTAGGAAGGACCACCTATTTTATTTTTCCTATTAATGTTCTATCTTTAAAGACAAACTTGCCTCATATTACATGACATTACAATGTCAATGGAATATGGTGCTGACAGAAAACTTGTCTTGATACTATAACATATTCTTTTTAGTTTTTTTTTCAACTTGAAATAGAACTGCATCAGAATATACATGACCGTCATTGAAACATTTAATGCAGATTGATGATTGACAAGAAATTGACAGCTATGAACATTATTGTTATTCTCACTGATGAGAATGGTTTCGTTTATTTGGTTTTCTACCATCACTTAATTTGTGGGAAAATTGGTGTAATTATTGTAAATTGATACAGTGATATATGTTAGATAGGAATCTCATTTCTAAAGTTAGAAACAAGTTTGTTACTATGTAATTGTTTTGTTGCAAATGAATCCTTGCACCTGTAGAGTGCAACCTTTGTATCTGAATGTTAATTAGATTCAGATGATACAGTCAGGTACACAAATCTGTAATGAAACTGATGTTAAAATTACGTTTGTTAATTTCTTTACAAGGTGTGTATAGTACAGATACTTTGTACTAAAATAAAAGTAGACAAATATGTCGTAATCTAAGAATTCCATCAAAAAGCTATTATGTGTTTGTCTATGGAGCCTCTGAGGTTGCTGTGTACTATCAGTTACAGCTTTCTGACAAAGCAGTGTCTGCCCTGTTGTTTTACATGTTCCATTTTATACTTTTATGAGTAGAAAGGTTGGAAGTCAGATTAATTTTATTCTGTATAAACACAGGATGAGAACTGCACTTTTAAATTCTTGACTTGACTTGGGGGAATTTTAAGGTCCTACACCGATTACCTAATCCCCTTGGTTGAAAGGCAAGTTAAATCTTACTTACTTGGGGAGTTTTTTACGTCCTGCACCGACAACTTAATGCCCTTGGTCGGACAGGGCAAGTTAAATCCAAACTGATTGTGCTTATATAGCAGAGTTCTCAGGCTATCCCATTACAAAATATGTGGTGGAATTGGAAGGGATTTGTTCTGGTTTTTTTTTTATTTTGGGACATGGATTCAGGAACATCCACCCATAGTTTCAAGAGAAAACATGAAAAAGTACTAGTATATTCATATGTAATGGAATAGACAATTTACAAATTTGATCAATTTGGCAGTAACTTATTAAATATTATAATTGTGATAAAATATTGAAAAAAGAATTAAAAAAAAAAATTTATTACCAGTATATGGATGTTTGTATGTTATTTACTAACTGTGACTAGTAACTTTGTCATCCTACATGTATTTTATTATATACAAAAAATGCTGAGTTAGATTAGTGTCAGATTGTTATGTATTGTTTATGAAAATTTCATCATCACACAGCTAGTACACATGTACTATATCTATCTCTAGATTCACCTCGGTTAATGAAGCTATATTTGTATATAGCAGATTTGGCTGAGTAGTTTAGAGCTATGGGCATAATGCAGGCAAATGGGTGCCACAGTGTCACAACATTGTGAGTTCGAATCCTGCTGAGGGTAAACACAAAATATGACAATAATGATGATCGGGGAGTTTTTTACGTCCTACACGACAGCTTAATGACCTTGGTCAGACAGTCCTTATGGACTTGACAGTACATGTATTAAAATCTGGGGCTTAATTTGTAGATGTATACATGTACATGTGTTTACACTTATTTATGTATTGCTATACAGTTAATATGCACACACTTCAAAATTTGAGTGCCATGGAATGATTGACATTTTGTCTTGCTGACTCAGACTGTATGTTCTACAGATCAGTTACGGAAAATAAATATGCTTTTAAGTCATTTCATCTTTTTATTATTATAATAAAGAATATGCACATGTTAATCATTTCCTTTCAATAAAAATTAATTGCAATTTTTTTTTTGTTAACTAGACACAGAGGATAAATTCTTTTTCTTGAACAGTAGACAGAAATATGTCTGCAAGAAATATGTTTATGACTTTGTGCTATTAAAATTATCTGCTTTAATTATGTCACTGATATAGGTAATAGACTAATCTTTAAAGGTTACCTCCTTGGGGAGATTACTACTTGTTAAAAATATAAAACACATACTTTTGTGGTGCTGAATCAATGTTTGAGCTTGCAATAAAACCTTTTCTCTCTGTCCAATTATGACATTTATTGCCAACAACCTTGCTATTTTATAATTTGAGCATTTTATAATTTGAGCAAGCACTTTTACCTTTAAAATTTGCAGTAACTTACTGTGAAGAAGATTACCTGGCAATGCATGAAAAGCAGTTGTAAGCTGACCTGAAGCAAAGCTCCATCTTGGCTTTGTCATCCGTTTTCAGTCTCTTGTTCAACAATTGTCACCTGAGACCGCTCATCCTTGGTTGGGGGTGGGGGGGGGATAGTTTACTTTAGTATCTTGAGTGTTGATAAGTTGATGCAACCAACTTTTTTTTACAGCTGTCACTGATTTGTTTACACTGTCAAGCAATGTTTTATCATATATTCTTTTTAGGTTTCATTTGATTACAGACTCCTGGGAGGATCCTCTAGTTTCTGACCCAGTCCAAATACAAGAAACAGTTTCATAAAGTTATGGGATGTGATGGTTTTCACAGTAGCATTGTACCTATCTGCATTTGTGAATAGTTCTTTTTAACATTTGATTGGTGGAACTAGAGTAAAACAAATTCTCTGTCAAGGATTTTTTTTCTGCCAAGATTTGGAAACTATATAATATTAAAAGTTACAATTTTTTTCTTTTCTAGGTTTACCAGTCTCACCCAAAGCACCACCTCCATTACCAAAAACACCTCCTAAGGGATCTGGTGGAACTGCAGTGAAAAATGCAGAGTCTGTTAGGTCTTCAGCATCACCTGACAGGTCACATAACTTAACTTCACATTTGTCCAATCATTTAACAGAATCATGCAATGACACACATGATTCATCCAATCATTTACCAGAGCAACCCAGCTCAGCACTACTTTTAAAAAATCATGCAACAGAATCTAATGTTACAGCACTTTCTAGTCACATGGTAGATGTTACAGTTGAAAATGTTACTTGTACAGATAATTTTACTACTCCATATCACACAAGAAGTCAAACACTCGAAAGGGCTAAATCTGATCAAGAAAATTGTCCATCTTATTTAGAAGAACAGTTTCATACATTACCAAAGACTCCTCCAAAGATTTCACCAAAACCTGTAAAGAAACCACCCAATGTGTTACCAAAACCCAGGATTTCCAAAAAAAATTCAGAATCTGATCTTCAGTCAGATATTTTAAATCTTAGCAGTGACAGTGAGAAATCTATTGTTATGAATAATAATGATTTGGATTCTTCTATTAACTTGCAAGTAACCAATGGAGACTTCTGCAAGTGTGATACAACGGTTTCTAATTCTGATCTCACAAGTGACAAACAATTGGATGAAAGAAAAATAGTGTCACAAAGGGAAAATGTAAGCAAAACACTGGACTTGGAATTACAAAATGGCCACTCCAGGCCACCTCCTGTGAAATTAAATTTACTGTGTAGTGATTCAAAAGATGGTGGAATAGATTTAGTATCTAAACAAGATAATGCTACAAACAGAACTGTTGACTGTGATAATATGGATAATAATTCAAAAATGCATAATAGATTAGAAATTATAGATAGAAGTAATACAAATTTGAATGGAGATAAAAACTCACAAAATAGTGCTTATGTTCATGAAACTGTAATGAGTACGTCATTTTCATGTACTGCAGACGTAACTGATTCAAATGTCCATCAGACAAATAATGTACAGTTATTGATAAATGACAATGTTACTGACAGCTATTTACAACAAAGTTATCGTCACAGTAAGATTGAGAACAGTGAAGACAATCTACCGAAATTTAAAGAAAATGGTGACGGATGTTCACCAACTGTTCAGCTAAGAAATAAATCATTTCATAAACAAGAGAAAATTTTTGATGAAGAAAGCGATCAAAAATCAACAACACCAAAACTTTCTGTGCCATCTCCTGCTCCCAGAAAGTCTTCCCCAAAATCACCAAGACCTCGTCCAACACCTAGAAAAAGGTTGTCTTTATCAAAGAGTTGTGAAAAGATAGATTTGGTGAATGAATATACTGACTGTATGAGTGCTAAAACAACCATTGCGCAAAGTGAATCTGTTGGTAATTCTGGATCAGCTGAAAGACTTGAATCGGCAGAATCCAAATCACATTGTTTTACTCCTAGTGCTGATAAGTCTTTGTGTAATATATCAATGATAGATAGCAATCTGACAATTGAACGAGATAAAGAAGAAAAACATAACAACAGTAGCAATTTAATACACTCGGATGATAAATTCTTACAAAAGCGTATGGACTTTTCTCCAATGACAGAGGAGGTTTTGGGAGAGACCTCTTCATTGTTGGATGAAATTGAACAGATTGTTTCAAGAAGGCTGAATGCTTTAGGGGGAAATTCCTCTGATTTTTCATTAAAAAAGGCAAGTTCTATTGAGACATCAACTCCTGTACGGCCTCCTAGAAAAAAGAAAAATCGTAAACTTATTCTTGATCAGTTTCGTGACTCATATGCTAGTGACACAGATTCTTTAATTGGTGATTCATCATTCAAGGGTTCTTCATCTTCACTAAATTTAATAGATGATGGTGATCAGTCATTTAAAGGATCAAATTCATCGCTTGCTTCAAATCAAAGTGAATCTTCTCGAAAACCTTGTCCACCAAAACCACCACGAAAAAAATTGTTAAAATTGAACAGGAGTCAGTCTGATGTTAGTCCTTCAAAGTTCGCAGACAGAAACAAAGAAAATGTCATTCAGTCTGAAGAAAAAGATATGGAAGAGAATCACAAAAAGGTGGGTGGAAAATCACCAAATCTACCTCCTAGGAAAGGGAGGAGCTTAACAGTTGATTTTCATGTACCAGCCAATCAAGAACCACTATTGAGAGAAATTGAATTAGCAAATGAGAGAAATGCTATAAATGAGCTCTCAAATGCACAAAAAATCAAACCAAAAAGAAAAGCCCCTCCCCCACCTCCCCCACTGGTCAAAGTTACAGAACCAAAAACTAGCAATCTTGTACGGGAGGCAGAATACAATGACATTGATGACGATAAACCAAGAAAGGTTTCTGACCAAGACTATGTAGAAATTCCAGAAGAGTGCATGGATCCAAACTTTCATAATGCTGTTGATGAGAACAATGGTCAAAGGTCAAACAAGTCACCTTCACCCCCTGAACTTCCACCCAGAAACTTAAACTCTGGGACTCCAGTCAGTTCTCCACAACTTGCGGTAAAGTGTTTCAACCCGTCTTTCACAACTCCAAATCATATGGTTCTACGAGATCGGCCAATGAGTGATGTCAGTCAGAACAGCAGTCTGTCAAGTCAAGAGAGTCCCATGCAGGATGAATTATCAAGTACTGATTCTGAAGGGGAGGATGAAGAAAATAAGGTTTGTATAAGCTATTTGTCCAAAGCTTATGAAGTACATGTACAATTATAGTAATTAGTGCTTTATTATTGTTTTTGTCTGTTTGGTTTTACAGCACAGTATTTTAGCAGTATCGTGGTATCATGTTTCTTTAGTGAATGAACCATAGTATGCATTGCAAACCTCTGACCATTGACAGAAACAACTAACAAGCTGTGACAGTTAAGATTGAAGTTGAGCAGATACTTAAACTCACAGCCCCAGTGTTGGAAATTCTTCATACATGTTTATGACTAAATACCTTGACTACACTGAGCCATTAATGTCTAACAATGAAAGTTACGTAATCAGTAAGGCCAAAAATAGAGTTGTTTCCAGTGTCCTAACAGAAAAAAAAAACAGTGAAGGTAGGTAGGTAAACAATTTTTTCCATAAACAATTTAGGTAAATGATTAGTTTTTATAATGGTGATTCAACAAAAATGACCATAAAATGTTTTAGGTTTAGGGTTAAAATTTAGTGTGGGTAGGAAGTTACTGAAGAAAACAGAATTTTTCTTAGTTTCATTGCATGCATTGTAAGGTAACAAAAAACTTAATTGGTAAAAACTTGCTTGAAGTGAATTTAATATTTTTTAAAACTTGTACTGGTCTGAATTTCAAAGAATTCCATATTTCTATGTTTTTATTAGAATTACTCCAATTATCTTCAGACAATTTTGCTTTGATACATTTTAATGCACTATTTTGTTCAATTAGTAAATGTATACAATTCTATGAAGTGTTTCCACAGTTTGTGAAAAGTACTTATTGATGACTACATATTATTTTGTAATGAATGATTTGGTAAACAGAGGAAGTCTTGCAGATCATGCAAGTTATAAATGTAATTTTTGACAGTTTCAATCTATTTTTCAGGCTGCTAGAAAGAAAGCTAAAAAGATTTTGTGTATAGTCAAAGAGATAGCATCATCAGAACGTGTCTTCGTAGATGTGCTAAAACTTTTAAATGTGGTATGTAAGCAGTTTCATGGTGTAAACAAGAATTTTGTGCAATTTGAGGATTGAACTTGACTGGCATGGGATAGATTTATATAGTGCTAAGCCTAATGCATTAGAAAATAGTATAATGTATATTATTCTATTTGTATACCCCCACAAACTTTGGGGGGGGTGGGGGGGTAATTGCTTTGTGAGCGTGCTCACAGTCCACACTTGTTTATCTTGTATATGGTTATTTAAGCACAGATTAAAACCACTAGTACCAAATGATTGAATTTAAGATCTTACACACTGCCATAGAAGTCTTTCCTAATGAAAGAGGGGGATGTGGTTTGTGTAGTCTGCAATAATAATTGGATGCACGATATAGCTGAACAATAGCTGTTAGTATAGTTCTTAACACCATACAAACAAATACACACTGCTTGCTACTTACTACCCACTAACTACAATAATGTAGTTCCTTTGACATTTTTTTTGGCAGAGTTACAAAGACATCCCACTACTCATAATGAGGCACAGACATCTTGGTATTTAAACATATTTTACACTGCTGTCCTGGTATAATAAATAATAGTTCCTTTCTCCACTGTTCAGCTGAAATTTCTACAATGCCTAATTAATTAATTTTAATATTTTTTCATAATCATGGCATTGTTGACAAGTTGAAATTGTGGAGTGCATAATTTTTAGCTCACCTGACCCGAAGGGTCATGTGAGCTATTGCCATCACTTGGCGTCCGTCGTCGTCGTCGTTAACTTTTCTTCAAAAATCTTCTCCTCCAAAACCACTAAAGGGATTGCTTTGAAACTTTGCACACATCATCAGTAAAATGTCCTCTACCAAGTTTGCACAAATCATGGCCTCGGACCAACCAACATGGCCGCCATGGCTAAAAATAGAACAGGGGGGGTCAAAATACAGTTTTTTGCTTATAGTTCAAAAAGTATAACAGATACAGGAAAACCGAACAGACCTTCCTTCTTCAGCATCTAAAGCTCTACAAAAAACTCCATTAGGTCAAAGTTGTAGTCAAAATTGATGCTTTTTTGCCATTTTTGCCTCAAAATCTTGAAAATTATTAGAACTAGAGAAACAGTTAGCATTGCTTAATGGTTCTGCCCTATGAGGGCTACAAAAATGACTTAAGGGTCAAGATTGTCTGATTAACCG
The DNA here is from genome assembly GCA_944474755.1 of Limnoperna fortunei. Classification (NCBI taxonomy): domain Eukaryota; kingdom Metazoa; phylum Mollusca; class Bivalvia; order Mytilida; family Modiolidae; genus Limnoperna; species Limnoperna fortunei. The sequence continues at coordinate 55,168,623 of OX104111.1, read as the reverse complement.
TTTAAGAGTTATTCCCCTTGAACTGTTTTTTTTAATCGGTTTTAATTGATTTTTTAAAATCTTCTCCTCTGAAAGTACTGCTTTGAAACTTTGTACACATCATCCGTCAAATGTCATCAACCAAGTTTGCCCCAACCATGGCTGCAGATTAACCAACATGGCCACCATGGCTAAATATAGGATGGAGGGAGGGGGGGGATAAAATACAGTTTTTGGCTTATATTTAAAAAAGTGTAACTGATACAGGAAAACCGAAGAGACATGCCTTCATCTGCATCAAAAGCTCTACAAACACTCCATTGGGTTGAAGTTGTATGATGACTCCTTATAGGAGTTGTTGCCCTTTAATTGTCGAAATTGATTATTTTTGACATTTTTGCCTCAAAATCTTGAAAATTATTAGAACTAGAGAAAAAGTTAGCATTGCTTAATTGTTCTGCTCTATGAGGGCTACAAAAATTACTTTAGGGTCAAGATTGTCTGATGAACCGTTTAGGAATTATTCTCCTTGAACCATTTTTTAATCAATTTTACTTGATTTTAACAAATCTTCTCCTCTTTAACCAATGAAAGGACTGCTTTGAAACATTGCACACATCATCTTTAGGACGTCCTCTACCAAAATTGTGCAAAACATGACACCTGAGTACCTTCATAGCTACGTTGGCTTAAAATAGAAAAAATGAAAAAAGGGAGGGGAGTCGAGAGAGTTTTCGACTGATAGTTAAAAAAGTATAACAGGTACAGCAAATTTGAAGTGAACCTCCCTTCTCCCTCTAAGCATCAAAAGCTTCTCTTAAAAGGTCAAAATTAATGATTTTTGCAGAAGTGTTGGGCAATTCCTTATAGCAAAGAAAAGCTGGATAAAAAAGGGTTGTTTGCTTTCAGGTTCAGGTGAGCGAGACAGGCTCCTTGGAGCCTCTAGTTTACCAAATCGATTCCAAAATTATGCACCTCTGGAATTCAAATTTATGTCAACAATGCTATGATTAGGAATAAAGTGTTAAAACCAATGAATTAGTAAATCACTCCTGGCCTGCTCAATTAAGAGTGATGGGACCTCATTGTAGCTCATCCGAGATAAAAAAAATTTCAAAGGAGCTTAATTATTGTAGCTTTACTACCCACGTTTTTCTTCAACAAGGAAGTAAATTTTGAGGAGCATAATTTTTAGTAATCCACTTTAAACAAGAACATGTTTTTTTTTAAATTATTTTACTGGGTTGATGACAAAACATACACCCAGGCCCAGGAAATTTTCCTGTGTCATACCGGACATTTTACCAGTCATCATATAAAAGTACAAAGTACTTTAAAAAAGGCAGCTAAGTTAGGTTTAGCATTAATACTAACTTTTTATTGTGTTTGCTTAAGCTGGGATGTGTATTTGCTTTTCCTTGAAGTTCTGAATTAAGGTCTTTTTAATTATTTTCAAGACCGTAGTAGATAATAGTTGTTGTTTTGTGATGGGTTCCTATGATATATGCATCGTGTAAGAAAGAAAATATTTGTATTCTTCTTCCTAAAATTTCTTTAATATGAATGTAGGCGCAGCCTAAATGCGAGTACTGCACATTGTTCATGTCGTTACTTCAGAGCCCCCCCCCTTTACATTGCCTCTACATTCCATTGATGACGTGACGTCGTTTCTTATGTGTTGGTGACGTCACAAAACTCAATTTCAAATACAGCGTTTCAGATTGAAAAAAAATTGTCTGGCATTTTTGTAGTAATTGAAAAAATAAACACTTTAATTTTATCGATGTCAAAATTATTTGTGTCTACTTTTATATTATTTATTTTTTCTTTCGTCTACAATATTTTCTTCGGATAGCTCAGCTACCATCTGAAATGGATTTGTTCATATGGATCACATGACTTTTTTTACACACATGCATGTAACCGTATAGCTCGCATCAGCGATGCTCGCTATTATAAGACGACTTGTTGTCTATTCAACAGAGTAATGGCAAACAAGGTTTTTTTATGAACAGTCATGCAATATTTTCATTAACCGGAAGTAGCAGGTTGTTACAAAAATACAATAAGTTTGGAACAGAATTGAATTTATACTATATTCTGCGATGGACGCTTGTTTTTTACAAATTATTGTTTATAGAATGAAATATTCATTTTTAGCCGAGTTGCAACGAAGTTGAACTCAGCTATTGTTATGATGATGGCGGGTGGGTGTGCGGGCAGGCATTAACAATTGGTTTCCAGACCATAACTCAGAAAGTTGTGAACCGAGTTTAATGAAACTTTAGAATATTGTTACATACCATAAGAGGAGGAACCCTATTGATTTTGGGGTAAATCCGTTCAAGGTCAAGGTCACAGCAACAGAAAAGCATTAGAAAATTTCTTCAATTAGTAGTTTCCGGACCATATCTCAAAAAGTTCTCAACCAATTTTATTGAAACTTTTAGATATTGTTACATACCATAAGAGGAGGAACCCTATTGATTTTGGGGTAAATCTGTTCAAGGTCAAGGTCACAGTGACAGCAAAACGTTAGAAACAGATCTGTACTCATAATTAAGTTATCACCTGTTGCCTTGTTAACCATATTACATAATTAACACTTGACTGGAGTGAATACAAACTCAATAAATACACGTGTCAGGGACAGGAAATAGCCTAATGGTTATTTTTTTAATAAAAATATTTCTATCTAGCGGAAATGAAAGGTATTAAAACCAACAAAAAGATATTTATATTATTTACCAAGTAAAATATCTCTTTTTCAGATGTCCGATTTGACTTAACCTTAATCTGACATTTTAATATAAATATCGGACATTTCCGGCAAATATGACCGTTTCCAGACCCTTGACATACACTAATAACAAAAAAAAGGATATTTACCTAACACATACCAGCTACTGAGAACAAAAACTAGGACATCAATCACAGAATGCATTCGCAATTTAAAAAAGAAATAAGATCATGTAAATCGAACATAAATCTCATTTGTAACACAATAATATAAGCATAAACATACATGTACTCTGTGTGAAAACCCATGCTATTTGTTTCAGGATTTCCGAGTACATATATCTAAAGCAACAGAGAAGGCCGGACGGCCAGTCATACCATCTGAAGTATTGAATAGGATTCTTAAATATCTGGCACAGCTGTTAAACTTTAATGAAGACTTGTTGCGTGATCTTGAAGAAAGGGTTGCTAACTGGTGAGTAGACATTAATAATTCTTTTTTGATGTCCCGCCAACAACATAGCTTTCTCTTCGTCTGTCTGTCCTTCTGTCCCAGGTCAGGTTACCTTTGAGTTGAAGCTTTATTTTATGAAGATGACTTTGCATCTTCATGAAACTTGGTACACAGTTACAACATGATGAGATCTTTTCACTGGCAAAATTCTGTAGAGCTATGCCAAATATTTCATGTTTGTTTGAAAAAAAGGGGTTGTTTACCAATTAGAACGAATATTATACCCGCGCTAACTTTGTTTTTTTTTTTTGCTTTTTTTGTCGAGGGTACAAATTTAGTCCCATTACTCGTAATGTAGCATAGGGGAAATGAATCAAAATGTAGTTTTGAAGCTTAATAGAAATTCAAAGGACTTCCATCTAATTATATTTGTTCCTTATTCACTGATAATATTTTTAAGGTAAAGTAAAAATGCTTGATAGATTTAAATTTTAAGATATTTTAAGGGAAAGAAAATATCTTTCAAAGAAAAACTTAGAACTAATGAGTTTATGTATTATTATAGTTTTATTTAAATCTTTAAGACATCTTATTAACAATAAAATATTTACTAATTTGTTTTCAACTTGAAAGTTGTTACATGAAAAAATGAAAAAATTCTTCAATAGTATTGTAAACATTTTAATGTTGAATTCATTAATAAAATCTTTTAAATTGGAATGATTTATGTAGCAGTCAAAACATTTGTTTGTTCAACTAGGTTTTTAAAGTGCTGTTAGGTTTATTGGTAATTATCGAATTATTTGAAAATGTTCATTTTATTCCAGGGAAAACTGCAAGAAGGTAGCAGATATTTTTGTCAGAAAGGGACCATTCTTAAAGATGTATACATCCTACATAACAGATTTCGAGGAGACAAATAAAGTCTATGATGATGCTTTGAAGAGGATACCAACATTTCAACAGTGCGTCAAGGAATTTGAGGTATAAGGCTTTAAATTGTAGCAAATGATATCTGTTAATAGTAATGAATAGTCTGCTAAAACACTGAAGGTTATAGTGGTTAATGATGAATAAAGCTTTACATTTGACCATAAGTGATTAAGATTTATGTTATTTTCAACCTGGTTATATATCTGCTGTAATTGATTGTGTATAATACTTATCTTGCTTAAAAAATCATCGGCTTGGTCGGGGCGAGTTTTATACACAAGTTCATATTATAAACAGCCAATTACAATAAAACTTCTTACAATAGTGATTCACAATGTTGATAAAGACATTATACGCTCCTGAACTCATGTTATGAGCTGGATTACATAAAATGTATTTTTTCCTCACAGGATAAAAGCAATTTACATAAATTCTCAGAAAATTTAAAGTTTATTCCTATTTGCAATACAAACTAGCAGTGGAGCTGGCAAAAAATGCAAAACAGAGCATCCCATTTTTATCTGTTTTTAAAACTTGTACAAATACAATTTTCTGACAATGTATTTATATTGTATATTTATCCTACTATAAGTACTTGTATACAATACAAAACTACATCATGGTACGATATTTATGTAATAAATAAATTGCAATGGACAAATACACATAGAACACAGCTCATTTTTTATGTTTGTCGTCTGGCACAGAATGAAATTTCTTTCTGCTATTTAAGAGCCTCAGTTTTCTTAGGTTTACACAATTTGTTGAAATAAATTTGAAATTTCTGACAGTATTTAAATATACTTATTTTTGTAGATGAGTCCAAGGTGTGCTAGTCTGGGTATTAGGCACTACTTACTGAAACCAATACAGAGAATACCACAGTACAAGCTGTTACTACAGGGTATGGATTGATAAAACATTCTAAATACCTTTATAATTCTGAAAGGAAATGAACAGTTCATCCATGAAGAACAATATATGCAAATAATTTTTACCAAAAAGAATCGGTTTCATTTGTTTTTAGAATGTTTTTTTATAGGCACTTTCATATAAATTCAAATCTTTCGAGATTGTTTATTGTTTAATTAATATCAGCAGAACTTTAAATAATATTATTTTATGTGATCAGTGACACAGAAAGTATAAAACAACTCCAATTTCATAGATAGTCTCATTTTACAGAACATTTGATTGTTTGTTTGTTTGAATGCTGTTTAACACCACTTTCAGCTATATGTCTGACAAAATGTATTTGAAAACCCATTCATTGTTTACCATTTGTTGGTGGCCTCAAAATACTTCTTTAATTATTTTATTGCAGATTACTTGAAGCATCTTTCTCCTGACTCTGAAGATTACAAAAACACATGCAGTAAGTAATTCTTACTAAATATAAAGTTTATTGAGAATTGGAAATATATTCTATGAAATTTTATTTCGCTCATTTAAGAACCTTGGGAATCTGACAGATTCTTATTGTATTCTTTACAATTATAGTCGAAATACAATGACCTGTCAGGGTATTTCTTACCTATTGGTCAATCAGTTCTAAATACAGATAACAGTTGTTTAGAAAACTGCTTCAATCTCTTACTTAGAATATTGTTATAGAATCAATATAAAAGAATCAAAGTTAAAAGATTTATTTAACCTAAGTCACACATGAATGGCTGCAATTTAAATCTCCAGCTCTTCCTGATTAAGAGCTTTAAAGAAAACAGATTGAAGCAGTTTTCTAAACAGCTGTTATCTATTTTTGGAATTGATTGAGCAATAGGTAAAAAATACCCAGACATTTGACTATAAATATCCAGGGTTAAAGACTGATAACTTGTGGCCATCTTCCTGAGTTAAGGAAATGGAAAATCCGTCCTCGGTTATAACTGATTCCTCTGATCTGCAAATGCATGAAGATGAATGTGTAAACATTGTGACATTAAATTATCCATGTTTGGTTGGTTTCTGGTATGGAAATTTCAAATTCCTTTTTCATCAACAGAGGTTACTATATACTAACTAATTAGAGAATACCTATAAAATACTCTGTAATTTACAAGAATAAAACTGACAATTTTTTTTCTTAATTTTCAGCTGCTTTGAGCATTGTGAGTGAAGTAGCAGATCATGCTAATGAAAGCATGAGACAAGGGGTATGTTTTATTTTTTCAAAGTTTCACTCTTAATGTCCAGTACAGCAATGCAGAGCAATCCCTTTTTAAATAGCATTTCATGTTTTCCTAATATTATATTATTAATGATTATGTTTGGCTGTAATTCAAAATCTATTATCATGACATAGTTTACATTCTCCTCTTCTCTTTTTAAAGAAATTGCTATTTTTAAAGAGTTTGCCAAATATTCAAATTTGGAATACACTGTATTTTGACCAAAGCCAAAAAAACTACTGTTCTTAGAAACCACTGTGCCAATTTAAATTAAACATTATGAATAATCGTTGAATTAGTTAACTGATGGATTCACTCTACAACCCAGATAGCTTTTATTACTAGTTCAAGTTCATGATGGTGGGATGATGGGAGCCTCTGGTTTTAGTTTGTAATTTAATTTAATATGCAGAGCTCAATACCAATTAACTTAACATTATGTGAATATAGGATCTTACATTGGTATGAGTGGATTATCAGATTTCTCCAATCAAGATAGTTAAATTTTGGAATTTTAAGTCCGAGCCTGGGCACGGACTTAAATTTCCATAATTTAACTATCATGATTGGAGAAATCAGATAATCCAAGAGTACTAATGTAAGATTCTGTTTCTCTAATTTTAAAAAGTAGTAAATTTGCGAAATGAAGTACAAATTCTCTCAACCCCAATTATACTTTTTGACTTGAATACGTGGTAAATGGAAGGTGTTTTGTTTATGACATCATGAGTTCTTATTATGACGTTATTATTTTAAACCAATCAACTGCTGAGAACAACAAATAAGTTCTTCACATCTTGAATATAACTGAAATGGTGCTTGCTAGACATAATACATCAATCAATCAGTCAAATGAAAATGAACAGTCGTTTTAATTAAACATTTATTTACTTTTCAGGACCAAGTACAGAAGATGTTAGAGATTCAGAAATGTTTAGATGGCCATTTTGAAGTCATTAAGCCTGGAAGGGTAAGATATTTCCCAGAAATTATTGTTTTCATCCGTGACTTGCTAGTAAAACAATTAACATAATTTTTTATTTTGGTTCTGTAGTTAATTTACTGAAGCAATGCTTACTTGGAAATTTTTTACTATGAAACTTTTCAAATTGTTTTGCTAAACAGGAAATTTTACACATTTTATAGGAATTTTTAATCATTAGAATTATAAGCTTTCAAAGAAACTTTGAAAATCACATTTTTTTACTCTGTAGGTTTTAATAAAGGAAGGAGAACTGATGAAACTGTCCAGGAAAGAAATGCAACCAAGAATGTTCTTTCTTGTAAGTGTTATATACCAATAAACCATAATACAGGATATGACCATGTGTTTTGTTAATGAATACAATAATTTTTTTGTTTTTCCTTCCAAACACTTGGGTCAAACATCCTCTGTTATTGATTTAATGATACTGAACAACAAACATGGTCATGCTGAGAATGTAAGAGCAGTTTTCTTCACTTCTTGTTATTAATGTTTTCTTTTGGTATCTAAATAACATTGTCATGTATTGAAAATATACAGTTTGTTTAAAAAAATGGGGTGTAGTATGCAGTTTTAATAAATCTCATTATGAAACAAAAATGTTACAGAAATGTCAAACCTATATCATTTTAATTACCCATCTTCTAATCTTCCATGTATCCTTAAACACTCTTTCATAAGTTTGTGCCAACAAGGTTTTTCTGTACTTAACAAGAAATGTTGCAGTTTAATATATATTGTATATTTCAAAATTATTTTGACGTGCCATAATTTTATAATAAATGTTTTATTTTCAGTTTAATGATGTTTTATTATACACTACTCCAACCCCTACTGGTGGATATAGACTCAATAATGTACTTACTCTAGTTGGTATGAAGGTAAGAGCCCTACTGGTGGATATAGACTCAATAATGTACTTACTCTAGTTGGTATGAAGGTAAGATCCCTACTGGTGGATATAGACTCAATAATGTACTTACTCTAGTTGGTATGAAGGTAAGAGCCCTACTGGTGGATATAGACTCAATAATGTACTTACTCTAGTTGGTATGAAGGTAAGATCCCTACTGGTGGATATAGTCTCAATAATGTACTTACTCTAGTTGGTATGAAGGTAAGATCCTTACTGGTGGATATAGACTCAATAATGTACTTACTCTAATTGGTATGAAGGTAAGATCCCTACTGGTGGATATAGTCTCAATAATGTACTTACTCTAGTTGGTATGAAGGTAAGAACCCTACTGGTCTATATAGACTCAATAATGTACTTACTCTAGTTGGTATGAAGATAAGAGCTCTACTGGGGGATATAGACTCAATAATGTACTTACTCTTGTTGGTATGAAGGTAAGATCCCTACTGGTGGATATAGTCTCAATAATGTACTTACTCTAGTTGGTATGAAGGTAAGATCCCTACTGGTGGATATAGACTCAATAATGTACTTACTCTATAGTTGGTATGAAGGTAAGATCCCTACTGATGGATATAGACTCAATAATGTACTTTCTCTAGTTGGTGTGAAGGTAAGAGCCCTACTGGTGGCTATAGTCTCAATAATGTACTTACTCTTGTTGGTATGAAGGTAAGATCCCTACTGGTGGATATAGACTCAATAATGTACTTACTCTAGTTGGTATGAAGGTAAGAGCCTTACTGATGGATATAGACTCAATAATGTACATACTCTAGTTGGTATGAAGGTAAGATCCCTACTGGTGGATATAGACTCAATAATGTACTTACTCTAGTTGGTATGAAGGTAAGATCCCTACTGGTGGATATAGTCTCAATAATGTACTTACTCTTGTTGGTATGAAGGTAAGATCCCTACTGGTGGATATAGACTCAATAATGTACTTACTCTAGTTGGTATGAAGGTAAGAGCCTTACTGATGGATATAGACTCAATAATGTACTTACTCTAGTTGGTATGAAGGTAAGATCCTTACTGGTGGATATAGACTCAATAATGTACTTACTCTAGTTGGTATGAAGGTAAGAGCCCTACTGGTGGATATAGTCTCAATAATGTACTTACTCTTGTTGGTATGAAGGTAAGATCCCTACTGGTGGATATAGACTCAATAATGTACTTACTCTAGTTGGTATGAAGGTAAGAGCCTTACTGATGGATATAGACTCAATAATGTACTTACTCTAGTTGGTGTGAAGGTAAGAGCCCTACTGGTGGCTATAGTCTCAATAATGTACTTACTCTAGTTGGTATGAAGGTAAGAGCCCTACTGGTGGATATAGACTCAATAATGTACTTACTCTAGTTGGTATGAAGGTAAGAGCCCTACTGGTGGATATAGACTCAATAATGTACTTACTCTAGTTGGTATGAAGGTAAGAGCCCTACTGGTGGATATAGACTCAATAATGTACTTACTCTAGTTGGTATGAAGGTAAGAGCCCTACTGGTGGATATAGACTCAATAATGTACTTACTCTTGTTGGTATGAAGGTAAGAACCCTACTGGTGGATATAGACTCAATAATGTACTTACTCTAGTTGGTATGAAGATAAGAGCTCTACTGGGGGATATAGACTCAATAATGTACTTACTCTAGTTGGTATGACGGTAAGAGCCCTACTGGTGGATATAGACTCAATAATGTACTTTCTCTAGTTGGTGTGAAGGTAAGAGCCCTACTGGTGGCTATAGTCTCAATAATGTACTTACTCTTGTTGGTATGAAGGTAAGATCCCTACTGGTGGATATAGACTCAATAATGTACTTTCTCTAGTTGGTATGAAGGTAAGAGCCTTACTGATGGATATAGACTCAATAATGAACTTACTCTAGTTGGTATGAAGGTAAGAGCCCTACAGGTGGATATAGACTCAATAATGTACTTACTCTAGTTGGTATGAAGGTAAGAGCCCTACTGGTGGCTATAGTCTCAATAATGTACTTACTCTTGTTGGTATGAAGGTAAGATCCCTACTGGTGGATATAGACTCAATAATGTACTTACTCTAGTTGGTATGAAGGTAAGAGCCTTACTGATGGATATAGACTCAATAATGAACTTACTCTAGTTGGTATGAAGGTAAGAGCCCTACAGGTGGATATAGACTCAATAATGTACTTACTCTAGTTGGTATGAAGGTAAGAGCCCTACTGGTGGATATAGACTCAATAATGTACTTACTCTAGTTGGTATGAAGGTAAGACCCCTACTGGTGGATATAGACTCAATAATGTACTTGCTCTTGTTGGTATGAAGGTAAGATCCCTACTGGTGGATATAGACTCAATAATGTACTTACTCTAGTTGGTATGAAGATAAGAGCTCTACTGGGGGATATAGACTCAATAATGTACTTACTGTAGTTGGTATGAAGGTAAGACCCCTACTGGTGGATATAGACTCAATAATGTACTTACTCTAGTTGGTATGAAGATAAGAGCTCTACTGGGGGATATAGACTCAATAATGTACTTACTCTAGTTGGTATGAAGGTAAAAACCCTACTGGTGGATATAGTCTCAATAATGTACTTACTCTAGTTGGTATGAAGGTAAGAGCCCTACTGGTGGCTATAGACTCAATAATGTACTTACTCTAGTTGGTATGAAGGTAAGATCCCTACTGGTGGCTATAGTCTCAATAATGTACTTACTCTAGTTGGTATGAAGGTAAGACCCCTACTGGTGGATATAGACTCAATAATGTACTTTCTCTAGTTGGTATGAAGATAAGAGCTCTACTGGGGGATATAGACTCAATAATGTACTTACTGTAGTTGGTATGAAGGTAAGATCCCTACTGGTGGATATAGACTCAATAATGTACTTACTCTTGTTGGTATGAAGGTAAGATCCCTACTGATGGATATAGACTCAATAATGTACTTACTCTAGTTGGTATGAAGGTAAGAGCCCTACTGGTGGCTATAGTCTCAATAATGTACTTACTCTAGTTGGTATGAAGGTAAGATCCCTACTGGTGGATATAGACTCAATAATGTACTTACTCTTGTTGGTATGAAGGTAAGATCCCTACTGATGGATATAGACTCAATAATGTACTTACTCTAGTTGGTATGAAGATAAGAGCTCTGCTGGGGGATATAGACTCAATAATGTACTTACTCTTGTTGGTATGAAGGTAAGATCCCTACTGGTGGATATAGTCTCAATAATGTACTTACTCTAGTTGGTATGAAGGTAAGATCCCTACTGGTGGATATAGACTCAATAATGTACTTACTCTATAGTTGGTATGAAGGTAAGATCCCTACTGATGGATATAGACTCAATAATGTACTTACTCTTGTTGGTATGAAGGTAAGAGCCCTACTGGTGGATATAGACTCAATAATGTACTTACTCTAGTTGGTTTGAAGGTAAGATCCCTACTGGTGGATATAGTCTCAATAATGTACTTACTCTAGTTGGTATGAAGGTAAGATCCCTACTGGTGGATATAGTCTCAATAATGTACTTACTCTAGTAGGTATGAAGGTAAGAACCCTACTTATATATTAATGTTGTGTTTACCCAAAATGCCAAAATAGTGGCCAGGGTTGAAGACATAGTGCACGACACCCAAAACACAAAAAACATCAAGTAAGTAACCCAAATCCAATAAAAATAATGGGTGCACTCACGTGTTCAAGATGAGTAAGCAGTGCGTTCCTGTAATTAGATACCCAAAGAATTTCATAATGTCATTTCTGGGAAAAAGTCAAATCCAGACAGAGAAAGAAAAGACTACCAATGACTTAAGGAAAATGTCTGATCCTATTTTAGAAAATGAGGTGGATCCCCAGTTGAAGTCATTACATATGTCCAGTTTGTAGTTTTCTTAAGTTTATACCATAAGAAGATCTAGTAAAAGGCAGATCTAAGTTTATTGTAGTATCTTTTATTTCAAGCTCGCTAGGGTAGATTCAATGCAAATAGTTGCCATTTTTCAGGGACAAGACATCATCTATAGGGTAATTTGAAAGGACTGGGCCAATAAGTTACTATATAAAGTAGCTACAATTCTTTTTGTCCTATTATACCCTCTGCTAGGGGGGTATATAATGATCGGGGTATCCCTCTCTCTGTCGGTCCATCCGTTACACTTTCTCTTTAAAATGCACAACTCCTCCTACACTACTGAATACAATTTGATGAAACTTGGACAGAATCTTTGTCACATAGTCCCATTGTGCACCTGCTATTTAACATTTTTATCGAAATGATATTTGGGATTTCCCATAGCAAAACATGGATTTTGTCATTCACATAAGGGGAACACATCTCTTATCCACAACTCCACCTACACCACTGAATGGAAATTGATAAAACTTTCACAGAATCGGTGTCACATAGTCCCATTGTGCACCTGATATTTTACATTTTGATTGGAAAGATTTTTGGGGTTTCTGATATCTTTGATTTTCACAATAGGAAGTAATCTGAAAAATATTTTAAATAATTCACTACCATCTTTTGTCAATAATAATTATGCTTTCCATTCCTACAGGTCACGTTGCCAGCATCTGAGGAATACAATACAGAATTTAACATTGTTAGTGTACACAGATCATTTACAGTAGAAGCTAGGTATGTACTAGTATGTAAGCTATATAACATCGTACGTGTACACAGATCATTTACAGTAGAAGCTAGGTATGTACTAGTATGTAACCTATATCACATTGTTATGTACACTGTAATTTATACTAGAAGCTCAGTATGGTGTACTACAATATAATCATACTGCCTTTGAACTCAGGTGTTATAGTAGATTATCACATGAAAAATAAATTATTGTCTCGGAATATGATTTTTCTTCATGTGATAATCTACCCTAACACCTGAGTTCAAAGGCAGTATGATTTTTATTATACTGAATGAGTTTTATATAGTTACTAGTCCAAATAATTATTGCACAATTTCATGTATTTGTTGTGTCTTTGACATGTTTTGGTAGAAAGACAAATGACATGTAAGTAAATTTCAGCTGATGTGGCTTATAATTTTCAAGGTTGGCAACTTTCGTTCTGATTGGGTGATAATTTTTATATCACTTGTAAACTTCGGCTGTATCCAATGATAATTTTCTGGTTCGGCTATCTCTGGTCTGAGCGTGTGTTAATTTTTGTTATATAACCTTTTGGGAGGAAAGCATGAGGAATTAACACCTGTTGCTATTATGGGGTAATCTGCCTCAAGATGACTTGCTTACTAAACACAAGTAGCCTGCTTTTTTTCAGCAGTTCTCTTAAGGGCACCTTACTTCCTCTGTTAAGTAGACTCTGTATTGCCATATGTAGAACAATACACAGCGAAAAAGCCCTTAAAACCTATCTATTTCACTCGATTATGTCATTTTTTAGGAGCCTCTGTGGCCTAAGGTAGTTTTTTTTATCATGTGGTCTGTCAACATGGAAATTGTGGCTTCGAGTCACTCTAAGGGCAAGGTGGTCTTGGCTTCCTCTACCAATAAAAACAGTATGCCATGACATAGCTTAAAAACTGCTGAAAGTGGAGTTAAACACTATTCAGACAAACAATCAAACATTATTTTTTGTAGGATTTATTGTTTGGCCAACATTAGGATTAATTAATTGATTGATTTGTTGCTTTATGTTCAGTGAGCACCATTTCATTCACTTTCTGAGAATGTATATAGTATTAGATTTTAGTGAAGACCTGTGCTCATTTTTGTTTAACATTACCCAAATAGTCTTTGAAGTGCACATAGTGTTTTAAAGAAAACACACATTTATTATTATTTTTTACTTCAGTTCTGTACAAGAAAGAGATTCCTGGGTAAAAGCTTTGACCAGTGCTATAGATGACAATACACAGAGGAGAAATACATTTGAAGCTGTCAGAGCCGGAAATCAGGTTAGTCTTTGTTATAAGTGAATGGTATTAAGTGTAATCTCTTGTTTATCGATTTATTTACAAATAGATCTTTATTTCTTTTATAGGATTAGATCATTAATCATGTGAATGAATAAGTCTTAAAATATGGATAATCTCTGTACTAACATGAAATGTACACATTTTCTGTCTTTTGCAAATTTGTGTTTTCTTTTTTTTTACTTGTAAAACAAAAGAAATTAATTATATATATATATTTTATATATAGATATAAATGTTTATGCTAAAATTTATATTTTGTTTATTGTATTAGCATATTCATATTTACAACACTTTATACATTGTAAGCTACACATGCAACCAGGCCAGGCTGAAATGATGGCAAACATATTTTGTTTACTTTTAGGGAAAAAATGAACAGGTACTTCTCACAAACTGTTGCATTTTATTTTGCAATCCTTTTACAATTTTTAATCCTGACCGATCTTTGTAGTGGAACATAAACATTTTCTTTTTATTATTTTTAGGAAAGATTGTATTGGTATTTGGGCATATATTCTTACCAATATTTTATAATTAATTTTCATAAATTGTTAACGATGTTCTAAAAACACCTGCTTTGCTTCACTGAATATGTGTTGTAATTTACCAGACTTAGAGTGTGGTGTGTGCACATTACATATTCACTTAAAAATTTAGTAGATTTTTTCGTCTATGGTTTTCTGTCTTTTAGGTAAATCAAAACCTTCAAACGTACTTGGATTGCTCTACATCTATTAGAATCTGGCTAGATTTATAGTTGGTTCTTTACCAATTCATCAAAGTTTAATTTCAATTTATGTTTCATATTTATAAAATAAGTGGTAGACCTGTACATGACTAATGTATGATTGGTTTGAGAACCCTTATATTTTTAGAATATTGTAAAAAAAAAAACAATAATGTTATCCAAATGATTTGTATTGAATTAACATCAGATGATGTACTGAACTCAGTTTGAGGTCTATATTTAATCTTGGTATTAATCAATAGTAATTAATTATAATCTATAGTAATCTCCTCTTTAACTGTATTAGCTTTTACAGACAGATTTCCAATGATGTAGCGAGCTGTGTCATTTTCATGATGTGTTGATATAAACATCCTCTTCTAAAACTTGCGAAAAATATTTGCAGTTTTCAGTTTGGTATATGGCTGTCATACTAGACTGTATTTTTTTTAATTTTTCAAACAAAATACCTTTCACTGATTTATTTTTTCATTGACCCAATTTTTATTAAATGTAACAATTGGAAGAATTGTTTAATAGCAGTTAAAGAATGCTGACACTTTTTATTACTTTATTTGCAGTCATTTTATGATAAAGATTTTGTCCTTGGTTCTAAAGCACCAATCTGGATCCCTGATGCTCGTGTTACTATGTGTATGCTATGTACATGTGAATTTTCTGTAGCATGGCGACGCCATCATTGTCGTTCTTGTGGAAGGGTATGAAATTTTTTTTGTAATTTAACTGTATATAAATTTATTTTTGTTTTCTCAGTAAATAATTATATATTTCATGTGCACATAATGAATAAAGGTCTTTTGTCAATTGTTTGTTTACAAACAAACATGGATTCAGTTCCAGTAATACGCACTGAAGAAATAACCATATTTACAAATTAAATCTTAAAAATGACTGTAAGGATGATATCTACAAAGTTTCATTAAAATCTGTCCAGCAGTTTTAGTGTAAATGGACAAAAGGGAAATTTAATATGGTCTTACAGTTTTGTTTTTACATCATTTGTTTCAGGTTATTTGTTCCAGTTGTTCTGATAATAAAGCTCCATTAGAATACCTAAGGAACAAACCAGCCAGAGTCTGCAATGAATGCTTCCAGAAACTTGTGACAGGTACATATTTGTTTAATAATTAAAATGTTCAGTTGTGTTTTGTTTGTGTTGTGTTCATTTGTATTATGTATTTTTTTTTTTATGTCCAACCAACAAAAGATGGGGGACATTATCAGTTACCTACGTTATTACCCGGGTGTATGGAAATTGTACCACCTGTCCAGAAGTACTTTCAGGTGGTACAATTTCCATACACCCTGGTTATAACGTAGGTAACGGATTTATCCCCGGCTTACAAGTTTAAAAGGCTGAAAATAGGTTCTTTTGTAGTGATCAAATTTTAAATCTTCACTCTGCACAATTGATTATATTATAAATTTTCATCTCTTATTCCCATCTCGCATGAATTTTTTTGTTTTTTGATTTCACTGTTTTGAAAACACCTGTAATGTTCATAAACAGCTAAATGATGCTGGTTGTCTATTATTAACAAGTGCTTGTGTTTTTTTTATTTCTTTCATTGACTTGACCTAGGATCAAGTGTATTGCTTCCCAAACAATAGTACAGTTTTTATGGAATGAAATGATAATTCAGATATTTCCTTTGAACTTTATGTTGATATGTCATAATTGAGGATTTTATGTACTTTATATTTTGTGCAGTGAATTTAAGATCTTTTGTTTGCAGATTTCGAAGACAAAGTGAACACTGGTACTGTAAGTGAAGGTATGACAGAAGATACAGATGGATCATTCCTGAGTCTAAGTTCTCTCAAGGAAAGATTTCAACAAATCAGGAGAAGTGCCAGATTTACAACGAGAGTCAAACGACCTGGAAGATTGGTGGAGGTAATTTTTTTATCTTGAACCTATGTAATAACTAGTGGGTTATTTATTTGTTAATGTATTTTGTGTGTGTGTATGTTTTACGAAGTCCACATTCAAAAATTTTAAACTCCAACTAAAAAGCTTAACTTCAAAAAGAAAAAATGACTCCTGATAAAATAATTCTATGCACAGAGTAAAAACACCCATTTATGTAGATATTTGACAATTGTAATGATGACCTTAACCTGAAAGTATTTTTAAAATGTTTCACAATAAAGGAATTGATTTAAAACAGATGCCATTTGCTTTAGACATATTACTGCTATGTTTGAGTTACTTGCATATAAAGGTAATCTACTAGATATTGTATTGCTTTTACTTCTTCAAATGGAACCTTACCAGCTGTGCAGACTGCACTTTGATTTGTATAATTGCTGAATGTTGAGGTGAAAAATCAATGTGATATCAATTTGTTGGGTTTTTTTTACATGAAACTAAATGGATGTATTATCTGAGCTAATCTGTATTGGCCCTATATTAGTGCATAATAAATGATTAAGTTACATTTTTCCTTATTAATAAATAATTAGCTATAAAACCCCACTGAATACTTATGCATATTTTCTTTTAAGGTACGAGCCAACGATTTAGAGTGTAGTATGAGTGGAAACCTGAGAGTTCTGAAAGGAAAAAAATGGAAGAAGTTTTGGTTTCTTTTGAAGGACAAAGTACTCTACAAGTTCAGAGCTAGTGAGGTATTATGCAGTTTACCTTGTGGTTAAAAATAAGTAAAAATCTGTTGATAAAGTTTAATGTTAGGTTATAAGTTTGGGGCAAAAGAACACAAAAGACTTGGTAAGCAGTTTGTAACAATGTAGCCATTAACTTGTACGTGTAGCTGTACTTTTATGTTACATGTATACATGGATGAGGTTTATAAAAATTAATTTTTAATTCTAGTCAGAAATCAGAAGTGCACCACCAGCCAGAAAGTAAAAATCTGAGATATATTTCTAGCCTTAAATATATAACATGGGTATTTGGCCTTATTTTCTACCCATAGCATACATCTACGTGAGCACCTGTTTTGACAGTAGCCTGTGAACACCCTTTCTGCAGCATTAATTCACACGGATTAAATGGTTGAAAACTTGAAAAATTGCTCCGATTCATTGACGAAAAATATTTCTCTGTAAATTGCTAATACGTATTCATTCTTAATATTCATATTGTAGTCATAAAAGCCTACAAGTTTCTACTTTCTTGTAAATCGCACCATATACATTTCCATGCACTTGTACTTAAAACAAAGCACAGTGATTGATGACATAACACTTATTCAATCAAAGGATTTCCCTGCTACAAGTAATCATACACTTAAAAAGTTGCTAAACCTTGCTAACCAGTGTTTTAATTTAACAGTTCAATTTATGTTTGCTAAAATTGAGTGAAATTAAGTGTTCACATATAATAATATAAAACTAGTGGCACTTTACATAACAACCTTATATGGTTTTTAACAACTGGTGCCTTGTCTGTACTTATGATGTCTTTTTTTTTGTCTTTAAACAGGATGTAGCTGCCATGGAGTCTATGCCAGTTATTGGATATGATGTGGTTAGATTTTCTGAGGTCAGCATTGTAGTTATAATGGGATTGTAAAAATACTGATAGATAGGAAGACATGAATATTGGGTGTGAGGTTTTTTCAGACATTATTTTTAATTACATTTATACCATTATATTATCTTGGTTGGGGGTTTATTTTTAACTATGTGTATACAATCAAATTATATTGGTTGGGGGTTCCTGGACATTATTTTATAATAATTAAATCATAGGTACAACAACCATGGATTACAGGTAGTCTTCTAGAAGAAGAAATGGGTTCAATGGTTCAAAATACTACGTCCCCTGAACTGGTGTATATCAATAAAGAATTATATTAGTTGTATCTACCAATTGGTTTTAATTGCATTTATGGTCAGTAAGTTACTGGAATTGAAAAAGTCAGTTTTTGTTCATTGGACTATTTATTTATTGCACTCCCACACTAAATGTAGTAGTTATTTTATAAGGCCATTTGTCAACATTAAGGCCTTGCACTAAAGATCTGAACCACTGAATATATATATATATATATATAAGTGTTATTCTGTATGAGAATTTTTGGTTTCTTATAACCATGTTGCTTGAAATATAGAAATTAAAAACATATTGTCATATATATTTATTGTTCTTCAGCTGTGTTTGGAATAGTATTGCAATAAGGCTTGTTAAAAATTCTAGAGTTACTTCTCTTTGTACCAAGACTTTTTTTATTCACTGATGCAAGAAGTTTGTAGTTCCCCTATCATTATCATACTAAGGAAATATTTTTTTTAACAATTTTAGAATATGCAACAGATTTTTTTTCAGACTTTTGAAGGGATTGCAGCACACCTATTATTCCAGTTAAGTCACAAGAACCAATCACCAATCATCTTCCAAACAGATAACCCATCCTCAACAGACAGGTAAACATACAGATTTGAGTTTTATAAAAGTTTTCCTACATGTACTATAAAGTTTACACATTTCCATTATTTAAAAGTTTTAACTAAATGGATGTAAAAAGTATTGGGATAATATTTCTACAAAACTTGTCAGTCAAAATCAACTAATCAATGCATTTCTTTAGATTTTAGTATGCTGGTTTTGTCACAGTAATATTTGTACAGAACCTACAACTCAGACTGAAGAAATTATAATTCAAAATGAGACATTTGCATGTCATGTACTCTTAACCCTGACATTTCTTCATGGGGCTGAGTTGTCAAGGTAGTTCGTCTACTAGTGATCACATGATCTGTCAACACTGAGATTGCGGGTTCCTTTCTCACTGCAGGCAGGGTGTACTCTACTCCAATGTTAATTGACAAGGATTGCCAGTTTTCCTACCGCAGGTTGGGCGTGCTCTCCAGGTACTCCGGCTTCCTCCCCTAATAAAAAATTGATGCCACGATACAGCTGAAAAATTGCTGAAAGTGACGTTAGAACACCATTCAAACAAACAAACAATCTTCATGGATTTCTGAAAAAGGTGTATAATAGATGACAAAGGCTGCTTCTATTTTGAATTTAAAGATGATTTAGAAAAATTATGGTTGTGTGAAAGTTTCTCCTTCCCCACAAACCCCCTTGAAAATGAGAAATTGACAGGGTAGGTGCTATGAAGAAGAAATTATATTACTTGATGGATCTCAGTCATGTATTAGCAGAGGCACTGATTCCTTCGAATCAAAAATGAACACAAGCAGTGACACTAATTCCTGAAATATAAACAGAAGCAGTGGCACTGATTCCTTCAAATCAAATTATAAACACAAGCAGTGGCAATGATTCCTTCAAATCGAATATAAACACAAACAGTGGCACTGATTCCTTCAAATCGAATATATAAACACAAGCAGAGGCACTGATTCCTTCAATCAAATTATAAACACAAGCAGTGGCACTTATTCCTTCAATCAAATTATAAACACAAGCATTGGCACTGATTCCTTCAATCAAATTATAAACACAAGCAGAGGCACTGATTCCTTCAATCAAATTTTAAACACAAGCAGAGGCACTGATTCCTTCAAATAAAATATAAACACAAGCAGTGGCACTGATTCCTTCAAATAAAATATAAAACACAAGCAGTGGCACTGATTCCTTCAAATAAAATATAAACACAAGCAGTGGCACTGATTCCTTCAAATAAAATATAAACACAAGCAGTGGCACTGATTCCTTCAAATAAAATATAAACACAAGCAGTGGCACTGATTCCTTCAAATAAAATATAAACACAAGCAGTGGCACTGATTCCTTCAAATAAAATATAAACACAAGCAGTGGCACTGATTCCTTCAAATAAAATATAAACACAAGCAGTGGCACTGATTCCTTCAAATAAAATATACACACAAGCAGTGGCACTGATTCCTTCAAATAAAATATAAACACAAGCAGTGGCACTGATTCCTTCAAATAAAATATAAACACAAGCAGTGGCACTGATAGCTTCAGATCAAATATAAACACATGGAGTTTCAAAATTCCTTGAATTTAAACACAGGCACTGATTCATTTAAATCAAATATAAACATAGACAAGTAGCACTGATTTTTTTTTCAAATGAAATAAACATAAACAGTGACACTGATTAATCAAATACAAACACAAGCAGTGACACAAATTCCTTCAATTAAAATATAAACACAAGCAGTGGCATTGATTCCTTTTTACTTATTCAAAGATAAGTATGCTGCACAAATATTTCCCTTTTTGGAGTTGAAACCAAAAAGTTGAGAACAGACTTATGCTCTAGACTTATAATTCCTTCATGGATTTCTGTGTTTTCAAATTCATTTCAACTTTTATTGTCTGCATTTGACATTTACACCAACACATATAAGCAGTTTACAATTTAAATAATGTAATCAATGATAACATTCTTAATTAAAATACCAGATTGCAATATTTAATGTTTCATTTGTCAGACATTTTAATTTGTTTTGCATAGCCAATATTCAAAAACTTTTTAAAATTATTATAAAATTAAATGCACTAGTTAGATGTGTAGTATTGTAAATCTCTTGTTGAAACACTAGATGTATTTTACATATAATTCATTCCTGTGTTTATTATATAAACAATATTGTCTGTATTTTGCTGAATGGCATTTACAAGGATGAAGGTGCAAAATCTTTCAATGTAAAAACAAATCTGAGATCAGCATCTACTGCAACTTGCTTTTATTATCTATACTGACAATTGCAGATGGATGAAAGCAATGCAAGAAGCAGTTAAAGGTTGAAGTTCATCATTAGAGTGGTCTCCCATTATTTGCCAGTCTGCTTTTTGGAGCATGTCCAGGACAGTTCAAGGATTTGGAACCAGTTGTCTGATATGTGAAGTGTGAAGACATCAAAGAAGTGTGGACATAGTGAGACATATTTTACCATGGGTTGTCCAAGTCATATCTTTTTCCAGTTATTTTTACCATACCCTCAATAATTCATTTTACAAATTGTGCCATACTTTTTACATTTTAATTTTACACAAAAAATGTTTTATTTTTGTATAGTGTGTTTTGGTCTGTATAATGTGAACATTTATTTATTCTTCTAAAACATTTTTAAACCAGATGGTCATAATGCGTGAGGGTTAGTATTTAGGATATTTTTCAGTTCGCAACAATAGCACAGAACGTAACTTCTTATCCATAAACGTATTTGCTATCATATACACGTTTTTGTTCAATTGTTTTGTTTTTTTTTAAATAAATGCAAATAATATATATACAACTGAAAATATAACTTAAATTTAAAAAATAAGTATTTATTTTTTTGTTATTGTATGCTTTTGTAATTTGTTGTTGTACGGACATTTCCAGGGTTCATTTTTCAAGAAGAACACGAGTTCTGCAATACAATTACTTTTGACGAACTTTGACAATTTTATTACCAGGCCTGTTAAGTATATGTTAACTTACAAGTCGTAGTTAAATTTTCAATATAAAATAACAAAAAAATTTTTGTCCATGATTCATGCATCTTGAGCACCATTTGTTTTTTCAATCATGTAAGGTTCAACACTTTAAAAATGTTAAACACTCTTACACATAGCTATATTTCTTTCTTTTTTGTTGATGTTGTTTATCAACAGAAGATAACACACAAATTGTGTTTGAATTTCAATTTGCAGTATGCATAACAACAACAATGCTGGTTTTGCTGTGAAGGAGTGGTTGCCTGATCAAGTCCACTTTTGTCTCAACATTCATTTATTTTATTTAGTTAGATGTTATAAAACTTAGTATTGTTTGTTCAATAAAATATTTCAATTATTCTGTATGATCTTAAACTACTTGGTTTCTTTTTGAAGTTGCATTGAAAACTTCCTGGTTATGTGACCTTTTTTTTTGTGGTCCGTACATTTTATACATATAGACTTTTTCAAAATTCTTCAGACAGGGATAGGGGTGTGCATGATACATAAATGTGAATTTTACACATCATAAAATGGTAGTTAATTTATAAATATTCACAATGAATTAGACTTTTATGTTTGCAAATTTCCAAAGAAACTATATTACATATTTAGCTGTCTACACAAGTCTATTAAAAATGGAAACATGTAATGTAAGATGCAAAACAAATATTCGTGTCTCAAGGATATTGAAGATTGAGAAAACACACTTTAAGAATCTGTTGGATAACTTTATTAATTTTATCACAGATTTTATTACTTTTCCATTATTTTATTTATATATTACAATGGTTGTATAATTGTTAATAATATTTTATGCATTACTCCAAGTGAGTACTTTTATCCTACATGCAATCATATAATTATTTTGTCATTTAAAAAGATTACAGCGATTACTTTTGTTTTACTTTTTGTTATCATTTTAGAAATATGATTGCAAATTAAATGGATAGGCATTACTCAGAGGGACTTTGAGGATTTGTAAAACCTAGTGTATAATTCTGGCTGCAGAAATTAATTGTATTTTAACATCTACATGTTGATAAGCTTTTTCTGTTTTTATTGGCAAGTTGTTTTTAAGAAGAACACACTTTATTTGTACAATTTCATTTCTATAAATATTATTTCTTGCATCCCTACATTTTGACATAATGTTAAACTTTTTTATACATTTTAATTTTCATTGACCATTGGATCTTAATGGATCCAGTATCAGTTTTAGACTTTACGTTATGTTTTTGTTACATTATTTTGTTTTATATATATATATATCTGCAAAGTATATCACTGGTTAGAAGGAAAAAATCTGTATCCTAATACTCAATTGTTATCATTTGGAACTCCTCACTGCTTACATATACTATGCAATAAACAGTAAACTTTGTCATTTCTGTGATTTGGCATGGGTTTTTTCATTTCTATTTTAGTGGTAGTTCAATTTTCTGCAATCATGCATAAAATTTATCTATGTAGTGTTTTAAAATCAGAAGACAACAATGTTTTAATAATAAA
Organism: Limnoperna fortunei; assembly: GCA_944474755.1. Lineage (NCBI taxonomy): Eukaryota > Metazoa > Mollusca > Bivalvia > Mytilida > Modiolidae > Limnoperna > Limnoperna fortunei. Next base: position 55,144,822 of record OX104111.1, on the reverse strand, counting down.
AGATGAAAGACTAACATGAATGGGTTATGAAATTAAAAAAAAAAATAATTACCCCAATTTAAAAAATTGCCTAAGTTGAAACATAAATGTGTACATTTAATTTTCTTGACTAAATCTCCAGCAAGTGGGTTTTACTTATATTAGATAGCTGTTTAATTAAATCAACACTATATTTAATTCAAAGAATTTGTTATCTATAAATGAATACAAGTGTTAAACTATATGACCTGTATCAAAACATAATGTTGATATGAAAGAATGATTTATATTGGATGTATTTTACCATGTTAGGTCTATGTTATGTGGGCACTGAAGTGTTCATTTTATATTTTTAAATGTTTATATTGTTGAAAGTGCAAATAGTAGCTTTTTGTATAAAATTGTACAGTAATTATAGACTATATATAATTGTTATGTAAATTAATGCGTAAATTATAAAAATCAGAATATTTCTTTTTTTCATTGTCCAGTTTCATTAACAGTTGTCTTGATTATCTCTGACTGGTTCCTGAATTTAATTAGAGTGCTAACTTTGACAAATCTTTGCCCCTGTTGCATGGCAGGAAAGGAAGAAGGTCATTGATTGTTAACAAGTCAGGGTTACTTATTCTGTGACAATTGTGGACATCATCTATAATGATGAGGGACACAGCATCCAGTGTTTTAGGTAGTTCATAACTGACTTGATCAACCTTAATTGACAAAGGATTGCAAGTTTTTTTTGTTCAGAGGTCATGGTTCTCTCCAGGTACCCTGGCAGGAACCTCCAATAGAAAATGGATGTCAAGAGATAGGTAATACAATTTCTGATGTGGCATAAAACCTCAAACAAACATTCATTGACAACATATAGACATTATCCAGCCTAAGAACTGTAGTACAATGTCTGGGCATAATCCAGCCTAAGAACTGTAGTACAATGTCTGGGCATAATCCAGCCCAAGAACTGTAGTACAATGTTTGGGCAAAATCTAGCCTAAGAACTGTAGTACAATGTCTGGGCATAATCCAGCCTAAGAACTGTAGTACAATGTCTGGGCATAATCCAGCCTAAGAACTGTAGTACAATGTCTGGGCATAATCCAGCCTAAGAACTGTAGTACAATGTCTGGGCAAAATCTAGCCTAAGAACTGTAGTACAATGTCTGGGCATAATCCAGCCTAAGAACTGTAGTACAATGTCTGGGAAAAATCTAGCCTAAGAACTGTAGTACAATGTATGGGCATAATCCAGCCTAAGAACTGTAGTACAATGTCTGGGTATAATCCAGCCTAAGAACTGTAGTACAATGTCTGGGTATAATCCAGCCTAAGAACTGTAGAACAATGTCTGGGCATAATCCATTCTAAGAACTGTAGTACAATGTCTGGGCATAATCCAGCCTAAGAACTGTAGTACAATGTCTGGGCATAATCCAGCCTAAGAACTGTAGTACAATGGAGCTCAACAGGGAATCTTCACAGCTTTATCTCTTATCTGTAAGTAAGAAAAAACATTTAGACCAGCAGGTATCTGGATCTCATCCTCCGTCGCCAAATGTTCCTCATAGTCTTAATGATGATGAGTTAATTGAGTCACAACCCTTGGCAAGCAAGATAATCTGCTGGGAATAACCCTTTTTAGAGTAGGGGAGATAATCTTTTTCAAGAAAAACAATGGAATTAAAGCAGGTTGTTATGGATTAATGGCGATGCTGTGTTTCACAAGTTCATGGTCACAACAACTAAATGTCTGTTAGAATTTTGTACTATGAAATTATGTTCTCAATTTTAATCTTTCTTTAGGGGTCATCCATAATTGTCAACATTTTTCACAAGTTTGCAAAGAGCACTCTTTTTGAAAACCCCCTCCCTCCCTCCAAAAGAGTACGTCAACATTTTTTGCAAGTCTGCACATCCACATTACCGAAGTTTAAGAACGTACGGAAAAAATGTTGAGATTGAAACCCCTCCCCCCCTATAGTGCTCTTTGCAAACTCGTGAAAAATGTTGACAATTATGGATGACCCCTTAATTTCCTATTGATTTTAAGTGACCCCTTGACCCCTACACCTTGAATAATATCCGACTATTTATTGCAAAGAAATTGTACTGGTTGATACTTTATTCCTGTGTTGGTTTAGTCCACAATCATTGAAAATCAGTTGTGTCAGTGGGAGTTTGCTGCATACTTATAATGACTCAGTAAATAATGGTGTTTGTTTAGTTCCGCTTACAGCCGCGTTGTTACTTGTTGCAGATATTTCTTGTATAAAAACAAACACCCAATATTGATTAACATAATTCTTTCCACTTCTGAATATCAAAGTTTCATGGTAAGTTCATGTTTCGGACAGAAATCATGATTCTTAAGTACTTCATATTAGACTTTGAATGGATTCTAGAACCTCTTCATAACCATGACAACGCTTTCTTAAATCGCTGTTATTGGCGTGTTTGGCTTCAGAAGTTCGAAAACATGACTGATTACACGTTGACCAAGTATGAAACACTTCAAATTATTATTATAGATTATTCCAGTATCTCAAGTGTCATATTAAATGTCTTGAGCAGGTGCGCCAATGCTTACATAAAATATTATATTGAAAAATAATTGACAAGCTGTGTGTTTGATCAACATGTTTAATCACCTGCTAAATGACATATCTCGGAAAGGAGAATTTAATAAATTTTCTATAAATGTTATAGCATGACATATCGATTGTTCTAAGACAATTAAACTCGGTTCTTAAGATTAAGTTTCATGCATAACTAAGGGTACTGTCACGTAATTTTCCGTTTTTGTCTGAATCATTAACTATGGTCATATTTATATGCAGAATAAGGAACTTGATTCAAAAATCCATACGTTGTTCTCCAGTCTTTGATTAAAGCGATGGATGTGAAATGTATGTATGTTTCTTTTGTGGTAATTGACATCTCCAAATTTAGTACAGAATATCTCGTTAGCAATGCAACATCCAATGTAACAGAATAACGCACAACATTGTTAGATAAAGATATTGAACCATGCAAAATGCAGAAAGCTTCAGATACTTTTTGAGTATTTACTATATAGTTTATTACAATACGGATATTTATTTCTTGGGAAGCTCACTTAACGGTGGAATCTATTCTGATAATTTTTTGTTTGTTTGTTTGCTTTAATGTTGTTTTAACGCCACTTTCATCATTTTTTCTGCTTTATATCATTTATTTCGGAGTGGAAGACGGAGTACCCGGACAAAACCCCGACCTTCGGTGGGAAAACTGGCAATCTTTGTCGATTAAGATTGGAGTCGAGCAGTGAGACTGGACCCCGCGATGTCATTATTGCCAGACCACGTAATCAATAGTAGAGGAACTACCTATATCACTCGGCCCCCGAGGCCCCACTCAGAATTTGTGCACCCTTTGAGTAAATACAATCAAACTTTACCCCAAAGGTCTTGAAATAGGAAGTTAATTCGAATTGTGTCGAGTGTTTGTATTCTCTGGATTTAAAATGATGGGGTAATTGGCCAAAATTAAGAGGTAAAATACTTCGAAAATTTATCTTACACTGTTTCTCAGAAACCGTACATGAGAACAATTTGAAATTTGGCAGGGTGGTTCAGTATCACAAGTTGTACGTCCTAAGCGACTTTCAGACCTGTCGGACAACTACTTCCTGTTTGCGACTGTGCCTATATGAAAATGTGTTAACACGAGTATGAAAATTTCCGTCAAACTTTTCTCAGAAACCGTACATGAGAACAATTTGAAATTTGGCAGGGTTGTTCAGTATCAAAAGTTGTACGTCCTAAGCGACTTTCAGACCTATCTGACAGATTTGTATTCGGCTTTAATTTTAAAGTATGACTACTGCAAGTGCAATGGATTATGTTTAAGCTCACTTGTAGAGTCAGGTAAGATATCACTTGGCGTCTCCCGGTCGTCTTCGTTAATTTTCCTTTAAACATCAACTCCTTCAACACCACTGAAGTAATTTCTTTGAAACTTTATCATGGCTGCAGACCAAACAACATGACGACCAAGGCAAAAAAATGGATAACAGGGGAGTCGCAATACAGTTTTTTGGCTTAGGATTTAAAAAGTATAACAGATACAGGAAAACCGAAGAGAATTTCATTCTACAGCATCAAGAGCCCTACAAATATCTCCGTTGGGTCTAAGTTGTACAACGACCCTGTGTTGGAGCTATTGCCCCTTAATCGTTAAACTTAATAATTTTTGCCTTTTTTTACAATCTTGAAAATTATTAGAAGTAGAGAAAAAGTTAGCATTGATAAAGTGTTTGGTCATGTAAGAGCTACAAAGTGATTCAGTGTCAAGATTGTCACTTTTTATCTTTTCCCACTGTAAGCAAGAGCATTTGTTTTATCATATACTGCATATTTTCGCCGATTGATCAAACTGGAACTTCAACTTGTTCAGCGAAATGCTTGTTTCTCTTTTAATCTGTGTAAAAATATAAATAAAAACTCTCGTCTTTTAAAACTGTAATAAGACTGAAAAAAACAGTTCGTTCTATTTCCGACAGAGTGTTTGAATATTTTGTGCATTTTTTTCTCTTTTTGTAATTTCAATTATGATAAAAGTCACTTTTTGATTAACATTAATTTAGAAAATACAGCGATTGTCAAAAATCTGTGAGTATAATAGACAGCTGTGTCTCCTCCCTAGTGAGATGTAGACACGAGGGATTTTTTCTATTTTTACACAATTCAATAGTTGGAGAGTTCCCAGTGTCTGCTTGTCAAAACTAGATTTACGCTGTCCATGCACAAATGAGACTGTTTATTGCGTGTCAGAATGGAAGACACGGCAACCGGGAAATTTTCTGTCAATTAGGTTAATCAAAAAGTGCATTACTTTATTTAGAAAGATGTTTGATAATGGAAAATAATTCACGAAAGTAATAAGACACACACGTTTATAAAAAGAATCGAAAATAAAATGCAGAAAAATGCAATAAATCTGGCTCGGTTGATCGATCTTATCTCGAGTTTAATCCAACATATTGCAATAAAATTGTTTCGGTATATTGCAGTTTAATAGTTTCATTGAAACTTTATTTGAAAAATTGACTTTTTTATTTGATTGGCTTTAAAGAGATTGATGTGTCTCCCATCGCGAGCGGACTGTCAAGACGAAAAAACGGATACATCACCAAAACGATTTAGTAAGTAGTTTTCCTTGTATTCTCCGCAAAGATCTATCAAGAAATTGAATCAACTTCGTGTTCGATTTGTGTAAATAATCAAAGAGAAAATGGATTAACTCTCTGCACAAACTAATATAAAGTTTTATTAGATGGTCCTCGTTTTCTGTGCTATAGATGTTTTTAATTCAACTGTGGGATTGTTCCGAGTCGGCGACACAATCTTCTAAGATTTCTTTAATTTGCAGAATTGGACGCTATGTTATTGAGACAAATAGATTGCAAACCAAAATTAAATGTCAAACTCCAAACAGTTTCTTGACTAGTTTTTCAAATCAATAATTGTAGCGACTATAATGTTTTCATCAACTTGACACCTCGCGAGAACTCTTACAATTTGGGGTTTTAGATTAGTTTCGGATAATATTGCTTTGCAATTCTTGGAGGAAATCAAGAAAAATGGACAGATTTAATAAGATACAATACAACATTAAATAGCTTAGAGCCAATCCATTTTATGTGCAAGAAACCGATGAAGAGGCTTAAATGAGCTTTAATTCGCATAAATGTTTATTGCTTACGAATCGTTATTTCTACATTCATATTTCAATGACAAATTTGCTTTATCCCGAGTAAGCCTGTTCTCCAGCTGGAATCACCGTAAGGATTTTAATTTGAATATTATATCAGTTCAGAGCTAAGATAGTAAGACGTCTGAATTCGCATACGTAATATGTAATATAATAGATATGAAGTCGAACAGGATAAAACAAATTGCAAGATCTAAAAATATCCTTAAAAAACTAGGGAGTAAAACTTTTAAACTCATTGCAATAAAAACCACAGACAAGGCCATTTATAGAATATGCTGAAAATGAACTGCAAATGAACTATACGAGCAATAGTTGTTAGATTTGATTGTTTGAATAGTTTTTAACGCTACCTTAATATATCATATTTATCAGCTTTTTCATGGCGTCCATTTGTCCTTGGTGTAGGAAACCGGAGTACAAGTGAAAAACCAACGAATTTCGGCAGGAAAACTGGAAATTCTTTTTGGAATCGAGCACCTCTGTTGGCAGTAAATAACTAAGTTCGAATTTGCAACCTCGGTGTTGATAGGCACATGATCAATAGTAAATTAAGTACCTTAACAAGTCGGCTACTTACCCCCCCTCCCCCACACACACACACACCACCACACACACATACGTACAACGTAGTTATCGTAACAACATATGCCAACATTTTGGTGCTAAACTTGAAAAAAATAAAGTCACATAAATTTAGCTGCATTAACAGAAGCATGCAAAATTTAAAAAATCTTATTTTTAAAAGATTAGCATAAAAAGACGTGAACAAAATCCAACTATGGAAGTCTGTGAAAGTAATTGAATTCAGATTAATAAAATCTTAATCTGTAACTGTAAAAACTATGGAAGTCTGTGAAAGTAATTGAATTCAGATTAATAAAATCTTAATCTGTAACTGTAAGCTATATCGATCTGAGATAATTTCTAATAAATTTAAAGAAAGAACAAAAAATTAGAGTATAAATCGTTTATTCTAATATGATGTGCTAACGCTTGGGGTAAATGTTTTGCATAAAGGTCAAACGCGTCATAAAATTGGTGTATATTCGCTCCGCAATGAATTATTTCTTCAAAATACATTGTTAACAACAATATATGCATGGTATGGGATATTTTGCTTAAAATGATTGGTCAGTTTATTATGTCATATTTCTTGACACCTCAATGTTTTAATCAATTTATCCAAATATCAAAAATATATTTACACATTCTAAAGTTCTTACCCGATAAGGAAAGGGGAAATACGAGTTGGAACAATCGCATTCAAGAAATAAGTCAGATACCTGTTTGCAAGCTATAGGATGTTTAGATAAAGCCTTTCAAAAAAATTCTAAAGCTTATAAATCTTCTTATGTTTTAAATAATGCCAGATGAACCCGTCGTGTTACGATGGAGTGTTATAATAGTTATAGTTTGAAGCAAATTAAATGACTTTCAGTAATGCCAGTCCTTTTTTTCTCAGCAGTCGCAAAAATATCAAGAACATGCCGTTCGAGAATTATCGTGTCTGTTAGATATTGGCTTATAACAATTTAATGATTTGGTCAACATGTTAAAGAATACTGATGCAGTAAAGCTTCAACTCATTTAAAATTAATTACCTAATTAATTGTTGTTTACTAATGAAATAGGCGTGCTTTGAAGAATCCATATGAACATTTGATCGAAAACACAACATGATTATTGGGCTAATGAAGTTATTATGTACATGTTTGATACAGAGCATATGTGTTCCTACTTCTGTAACGTCGTTTGTTGATTTCCCTGAAGGCGGACGTGTCAATATCAGCTAGAAACATCGTTAAACAATTAACTACATGTCCTTTTAGCCTGTCTTCGTATTCAACAACCAAATTAAACGACATTTTAACTAAAATAACTCATGTTGAGCAGTACAATCGATAAAAGGAGATGTTTCATCCCGTTAATCTTCTCTGGACAGTTAATGGGTCAAAATTAACTCCCGGTTTATTAAGGATATAACTGGTTAATCTACCGGAATATTTGTTTGCTTAGATAAACACGTATTTTCTAATTATGTTATGATCGTTTATTAAGATAAAACTCGAATAAAACGTGGTTTAGCACTCTAGGTAAACACAAATTTAATTAAAAGAGAAAATTAGCACGAGAAAATGCGCTTCTTTCACTACGAGCCATGACTTTATAGACATTCTCAGACTTACAGCTGCTATTTAACTAATTAGATTAATTAAAAATAACATTAAAACCTGTCAGTTTGAAGATGTGAAGATTTATATATAGGAAATATGCATCAGATGTTTTCAAATTTGAACTTAAACACACTTCTCTTCTCTATATGAATTTCTAATTTGATCAAACAATTTTATAACCAGATCCATACAAATATTTTTAAAATTAGTTTTAATATGTACACCATTTTACGTTTTCTTATCTAAATACTAGAAGAAGTGATAGGGGAGGTCTAATGGCGATAAATCGAAATTTTACCTTGTAAGTACAGTATTGATCGCCACAAAAAGAACATAATTAGGGCATCGGCGGCTGAGTGGTATCGGTAGTAAGTTATCTGCTATTGATCACGTGCGTGTTTACACTGAGGTTGCGGGTTCGAGTCTAACTGCTGGCAGAGTATGATCGTCTCCAATATAATTGACAAGGATTGCAGGTTCTCCTACGAAAGGTCGCAGTAGACGCCATAGATGAAAAATTGCTGAAAGCAAACACAGAAGCATAAATTTAATTACAGTGGTTTTATTTATTTTTGTGGTAATCAATTTTCGTGGTTTCAGGACAAAAGACATTTCATGGATTCTTCAATTCGTGGTTCGCCGATCGGAAAATTAAAAAATTGAAGAATGTGTCCATGGGACACGGATGCCCCCGCTAAATGAAGTCCCAAGCAGGAAGTAGTTGTCGGACAAGTCTGAAAGTCGCTTCAACGTACAACTTGTGATACTGAACCACCCTCCCAAATTTAAAATTGTTCTCATGTACGGTTTTTGAGAAAAGCTTGACGGAAATATTCATACTTGTGTCAACAAATTTTTATCAGCCCAGTCGCAAAAAGGAAGTAGTTGTCCGACAGGTCTGAAAGTCGCTTAGGACGTACAACTTGTGATACTGAACCATCCTGCCAACTTTCAAATTGTTCTCATGTACAATTTCTGAGAAAAGCTTGACGGAAATTCGTATGGACAGACAGACAGACGGACGGACGGACATGAGTAAAACTTAATGCCCCCCGACATGTCGTCGCGGGGGCACAAAAATAAAACATATCATAAAAGCCTTTATTTTTTTTGTATTCATATACAGTTTAGCCCTGTACATTTCTAATTTACGGTTTTTGTAAAAAAAAAATACGGAGTAAAAATATTAAACAGATGTTTTTTTAGTAGCCGCATAAATAATTAACAGAATTAATAAAAATGTCATTTTATTAAAACCAATCTGGATAAAAATAACAATTCACAGTACAGGTGTTATAAGTTCCCTGGGGAAGATTTTGCAAAAAAACATAACAATTTAATTAGTGACATTTAAGGATAGAAATCAGTATAAAGCGTGTAATATCATTCGTGACATTTAAAGATAGAAATCAGTACAAAACGTGTAAACTACTTTATTAATCATTATTTCAATTAAGATACATGTAATGATTTTAGTATTTGTGTATAGATCTCTCAGTTTTCAATGATTTGGGTATTTTTTTTTTGTTTGAATGATGTTTAACGAAAATTTCAGCAATTTTTCAGTTATATCATGGCGTCAGTTTTTATTGGGGGAGTAAGCCGGAGTACCCGGAGAAAACCCTCGACCTGCGGTAGGAAAACTGGTAATCCTTGTCAATTAAGATTGGAGTCGAATACACCCTGCCCACAGTGAGAATCGAACCTGCAATCTAAGTGTCGACAGACCACGTGATCAATAGTAGACGAACTAACTTAACCACTCGGCCCCACTTTTCAATGAAAAGGCACAACATAAATAAAGTAATTTCATTTATAACGGGAAAACACATTTAAAACTAACAAAGATGTTTTTTATCAATTTACTTCATAAACACATACAAATGTTAAAGTTGTTTATAATGCAAGATCACAATAACAATCGAAAACAAGGATTGATCAAACAGTGTCCTTGTTGATTGTCTAGAGGTCATTATTCGTTGAATTCCTAATTTCGTGGTTTGTCCTCGCCCACGAAAACGACGAAAATTGGTACCCAACTAATAAAACTGTAACCACAGTATGTAAAACCCATTTAGAGTCCATAAAAACCGTATCTATGACGAAAGACATTTTTAACGAGCCAAAATCAGCATAAAAACAAGCTGTATTGTATGGCGGTTTTCTATTGTTTATAAGTGAATTTAAATGCTTGGACTTTAGACAGGAACCAGCGTTACGTCATTAACAATAATTTGCGTGAAGTGCTAATCAAGCGCACAACTGAAACGGACCGCCGTTATTCTTTAATCCCTAGGCGCTTTATTTTTCTGTATTTAATCAAATTTGATGTCAATGCTTCAGATGTATTCTTAAAGTATGGGAATTAAAAAGGAGAGAAATGAATTAAACAAAAGATGCGAGTCTTGATTAAACTTTTGTATAGTCTAAATTAAATCTGGAAAATACAATACAAGATGGAGATAAAAGCCAGCAGATATCAAAACTGTATGTCTGTTTAATCTAAGAAAGAAAAAAGATAACAACGCAAATTAATTCAATCTTACGCAATCTCATTGTTTACTGTATAGATGAAATCGGTTACCCATCAAATGGGGAGTAATCTTCAGTTTGTTTTAGCCATTTAAGCGCTAACAAAATGGTCAACAAAACTCGATAACTTGATTTAAGAACTCTTATTTGAATATAGCTAAAGTCAACAATTAATCGAGAGAGAGAAAAACTCATTTGGACTCGAAAGCTCTTCAATAATTTTCATTATCTGAAACCTGCAACTTGATTTGTAGAAGCCGCGAATATAAACTTGTTTTATTGCGTTTAATTAATTTCATGTCAGTATTTCATACTTTGAAAAAATGCGTTAATAGATTAAAAATTGGAACTACAGAGATATAGAGGAAACACAAAATAAAATTGTATAAAACGCTATATAATTGTCAAGCACTGTAGCTTATGAAGGGCTTGAATTGTTAAGTCAAATATGTATGGTTTTGTAACATTTACTATATAAAAGCACCCCAAGACCTCAAGTCTCGGCCTCTACGATTGAGAGATGACTAAAATTTTTAATGTTGAATCTGGATGTAAATTTAGCATGCACAACAATATTATACAATTAATGACATTGATATAGCTCGATTTCAGGATTTATCAGCCGGAGAAAATGTAAATATACAGTTATAAGGGCTGAGAAATCCTGATAGCGACATTATATCAAAGTCATTAATTGTTTTATGACATGAATTAAATCACCATCCTCTTTCATCAGAAAAACAGAAAATACTTACATTTTGTAATTGTTACCCATAATATTTTTGTTAATACTGCTTTTAATATTCTGATAATCATGAAATTCCAGTTTCACCACATTTCAGATATTGAGAAGAGTATACATAAATTAACAATTTTATTCTTGCATTTTGTACAGTATATTTTATAATTAAAGATGATCATATTCAGTGACCAGTGAAATTGAAATTTATAGTCATGAAAAAACAAGCTTGAACTATAGTGAAAACCAGGTAAATATTGGATTCCTCTTGCAGCGGAATCGTGCAGTGGAAAATTTGTCCATATATTCATGTAATTTTGCTGTTGCGATTTATCGTGACCCGAAAAGGGTTTTTAGACCAATCAAAAACACGCAAAATTCTATTCATTTAGTAATAAAATTTGGTGAACAGCGACGATGACTATAAAATATATACTTTGTACCAAATCTTAATAATACACAAAAGAAGTTTTATGAGGGCAAATTTTTGCACCCTACATTTGTTAAATTACAACCCGTGTTAATTGAACATACTAAACATGAAAACTTATGTCTATGAAGAAATGAATATGCCAGTAAAATGCATTTAAAACAGGGACAGTCTATACTATACAATATACTATACAGTATAGACTGTCCCTGATTTAAAAGAACACCATATAGGAGGTAAAGGCAGTGGCGTATCCAAGGGCATGGTCCGGTCACCTTACAAAGCAGCATCAAAAATGTGTCTATAAGCCCATGTGCCCTGACCCACCACAAGTTTTTATGAGAAATCCTTGATCCACCACTGAAATGATTTAAGAGTATTAATTCCAAGTAGTCCGAGAATCCTCGGACGTTAAACGTTATTGGACTAGTTTCCAAGCAGCCGAAACCGATTTTGCTTAGTATTTTTTCTTCTGATTATGGCATAATTGAGAAGACAATGATGTTAAAGAATCTAAACCTTACAGATAACAATTGCAATAAATAGTTAACACTGAGATTTAACAAAACTATATAAATATTCACAAATGAAACTGTAATCTACTGACGTTACATTTCATTTGTTCGAGGGCCGCTAAAACCATAATATGAAATTTTTGTTAACCTTAATATCTTTGACGACATGATAATACCAGTATACCATTTACTGCGGACTTGTTTTCTGACAGTCGTTTTCAACGCCACTTACAAATCTAAATCAGTACCTCAGTTAAAATAACATTTGCAATATGTAAAAAAGCGTTAACCAAAAAAGGCAAATTTTCTTCGAGATGGCAGTGTATATTTCTTAATAAAATACCCGTACGGTACGAACCTTTCACATTTCCAATCTTTTGTTTGACACAAAGTATTTATTTACGTCCATTTTCCCCTTCTTCCATGATTAAATGGTCTAGACTTATTGGTTCTCTAATATAAGCGACTCTCTTTTGTTTTATGCTTAAATTTGCTACAATCTTTCACCATTTCGTAACAATCAATGTTTTTATAATGTTTACACACCAACAAAACCCCCTACAAAACCAAATATCGTCCACACCTATTGCACGGTTATTATGTCACTATAAACTATAAACTAATACGATGTAAATAATGTTAAAACAACAACGATATATTAACAAATATTTTAATGCAATATATATGCCAGTTATTTTTCAGCGAAATAAAACACTGTAACATTCTTAGCCAAACAAACATAAAATACGAGATATCAGAAATGAGCACAGCGCGTGTGTGTTCAAATAAGTTCTGTTGTTTGGTTAAAAGAACAAAAAAGAGATTTTTATGTATGAACCATGCACTTAGTTAAATGATCCTAAACAGGCAAGATTTCATTGAATTACAAGGAATTAAAAACTGCTGTGATTTTGTTTCTTTTTAATAATATTTTTTTATGAAATGTGAAATATTTATATTAAAACCTGAGAAATATTATGGTAAGGTCACTTTAAACTGCTGCAATAAATCAATGTTATCTAAATTGAAAGAAAAATATTTACTCTCTCGGTTCTCAGTTGTATCTCAATGAATCTGATTTATCCCTTTGTTTCAAATTGCTTCAATCATTCCAGGAGCAATAATTTGATTTCATTAAGCTGTAATCAAATTAAAATGCCAGTGCACGAATACAACAGTTGCGATATATACCACAAAGAATCGATAATGTAACAATGGACCTAAGACTAACATGATACATGGGTCTCGATGGGGTGAGATACGATCTAAATAAGATCACGACTCAATTCTATCGTGCAATCCATTAGTGTTTCAATTGTTTCTATCACATTTCAGGTCTGCTATTACTTTCCCTGTAAAATGTACGCCTCCGATGGGAGACATCATTTACTAAAGAAAGAGATAGAATAAAGAACTTAAGAAATGTTTACGGCTGGTAGAAGATACATAGATTTGTTCAGCTAAAATGAATTAATAGTATCTTTGCAATATTTAGATTGATTTAGATCTCAAAATAAACCTGAAATTGAACAATTTCAATATAAATACAAAATACAGCTGGTGGATCCTTATGACGAATAGTGGCTGTACTTTTAGAATGAAAATCAGTAATCATATTGTCAATTCAAAATATTATTAGGGCCCCACGACTTTGTGGCAGACGCCCTATAATGATCAGTCCTCCGTTCATCCGTCCGAAATCGTGTCCGTCCTACAACTTGTTTGTCTCTTGAGGTAGGCTTTTGATATTAAGTATATGGGTAGATAATATCAAGACGATGTGTCGCCTAGAATGTTTGATGACCTTTTACCTTGACTTTGATATCTAGTTTTCTGCTGTATCTGACATATTATACATGTATTGCATTTGTATACTGTAAAGCTTTGTGTCGACACATCGTTGAAGGAATAATGTTGCCGACGAATTCTTTGCTGCTGGCAGAGTGAATTATAATTACAAAAGGCGACAAATAAGAATTTGTTGACGGTTGCACATGGACAGGAACTTTAATGGCAATTAACAAATTCCTCTATTGGCTCTTTGACGGTAAACAGTACTTAGAATTTTATATCTAACTCGAACAACTGAGCAATCCTCACTAGTTGATATACCTTATTCCCTATATTGAAGAATGTCAAAGCAAATGTTTTGCTCGGAAACCCCAAATATCATTCCGATTAAAATGTTATATATCAGTTGCACAATGCCGTTGTGGGTCAAAGATTCTATAAAAGTTTCATCAAATTTCATTCAGTGGTGTAGGTGGAGCTGCGTATAAGAGATGATTACCCCCAAAATTCCATGTTTTGCTATGGAAACCCCCAAATATCATTTCGATCAAAATGTAAAATATTAGGTGCAATGGCAATACGTGGCAGAGATTCGGGAAAATTTTAACATTCCATTTAGTGGTTTAGGACGAGTAGCAGATAAGATATAATGTAACGGACGGACACTCCCCTCACTATATATACCCCCGCTTTTCAAGCGAGGGTCGGGGATAATACTATTGCAATTACTGAAAAGCTATTTTAATCAAATTGCAATATTTATATATCGACACTTCAATCACAAGACTTATAAAGACGAAAAACGTACGAGTTGGTGACAATAAGACTGCATATTTAGTGTTTGTTGTATCTTTTCATGATTGCCCTAAGGCCCTGAAGTTTACCAGTTGCCTCAAAGTCTTCCACTGTTGCTTTCGAGTAATCTGCAATGCAATAGAACTAGTTACGTTTCTTTAGCTGATTAATTTATAACGTAGCATTAAATAATTATGATCATCCACCAGATGTAAAGCTTTAGAAGCAACACAATTAATAAAACCTCAGTAACAAACAGCTAATCCACCGCTACATTTTTTCAGTTGTCTTAAAAACATTTTGACATCAGCTTAAAAAAAACCGATCCCAAATCCACGGTAAAAAATCAAATAAACAAAGAAAAACTAATTAATGCAAAAAAAACCCCAAAACTAGAACATTGCACACAAAAAAATTAAACAAACAAAAACAGCTATTGATTTGTAATGTAAATCAGAAAAATAACAAAATAATATACAACAAACAGTTACGGATAATTTAAGATAACATAGTCTTTAAACTGCAATCAAACTTACGTACAATATTTATAAGTTGATTGATTGATTGTTTGTTATTTTAAGTCCAAGCAAGCAATATTTCAGCTATATTCAGGACGTGTACAACTATAAGTATTTCAATTTTAACGAGGTACCACAAATATATGGTGTGATAATTTTATTTTCAAAAAAGAAATGTTCAAAACAGTTTCTATAGAAAATTTAAATGTATACTGTAGCACCACTACGTGCATGCATGCTTGGACACACTTGCGAAATGTAAAGAAAAGGCAGTTTACAGATAACTTAAATCCAAGTATCGAACATCCAGAGGAAAGTTTCACAGCAGTTTCTATCACACCCATTAGTGATAATGGCTTCAAAACATGGAAATAACGTACTTTTACAAGAACATACGGGTGTATTGACAAAATCTGACTGTTATTTTATCGACAATTTTAGTTATGATAATATCTATTATTTCTAAATACATTTTAGTTCAATTACCACAGATGGATCAAACGAAGAAAATATCGAAAAAACCGCTCTGACAAAATGTTAAATGTTTGAGATCAGAACTTGTATTCTAATTTCATATGAAAAACTAGCTATATAAACCACAAAGAGATCTGTCAATACATGTAACTACAGTTCGATTCAGAGAGCCAAATATAGGATTAAATCTCATGATTTTATCATTAGAAATTTAATAGATTTTTTTAAATTACACCTTTAATCTTTTTTTATGACCATATGGCTTGCTGAACAAAAGTGGCGGGTTTTCTTCTAGTTTTATGGGTTTAAAAGGGGTTAAACACCACTTTCAACATTTACCATACAGCTATTTCATGGCGTCCAGATTTATTGTGGGAAGAAGCCGGAGTTCAGACGTTCAGCAGGAAAACTGGAAATCTTTGTAAATCGAGCTTGAAATCGAGCGCACCGTGCGTGCAGTATTGCTCAAACCAGCAACTTCAGTGTTAACAGGCTATGCCTCGCCCTTTTAGTTTATTATCACGAAATAATGACATTCTTCTATAATAAAGCATCTAGGAGTTGTGGACAAGAAAAATCTGCCTACAGTGAAAATGAGGTAAGTCTTCAAAAGACAATTCTTGAAACTGGATCACTAAGAAACTATCCATATTTTGTTAAAAAGGTGTTCTTCGCCGGTTAAACATGTTGATGATGTTAAAGTGCCATGGAATTTAACTATTGATTGTATGTTGTTTAACGGCCAGCAAGAAATATTCAGGACGTCCGTGGAAAATGTTGCCTAAATAAAATTGCATGAATTGACACATACAATGTCAAATAAATTTTTTTTATTATAGTGTGTTTCTTGCTTGAAAATCATTAGTTCTGACCCAGGTGCAGATGAGACGTACAAAATTATATTGAATATTTTAATGAATTTTCCCGGCATCTAAATGATCAAGCTCTGTTGTTCAAAAAAAGCATTGTTAAAGAGTGGTCTATTTCTGTTTCGATTAGAAGGCGTATAGTTAACAAAAGACTTTCAAATGGAGATCGTTTAGAGACAATTATAAAACAATTTGTTATCTGTTGTGATTTCCAGATCTAGAAGTGATTTCCAGATCTAGAAGCAAATGTTGATTTTTCAGTCTTCTGCGTTGTTCAACATTTATCTTGACATACGTTATATACTATTCTACGTTATTCCCTATTCAACGCTCGGCATTTCTATGTTTGATACTTTCTCAAGCTAAAAACAGAATAATATTATTTTGTTTACTTACAATTGCTACTGCCTTGAACTTTCTATAATACAATAAGCATATGACAGAACAAGATGCAAAAAAATGGAGATGGACATGCAAGGATAAACAATTATATAATTCCAATACGTACGACCTTCAAAGTGAAACATCAAGATTAATCATATATCCTGATAGAACCCGTTTCATAGGCAGCAGAAAGAACACTGGAGAACTTGTGTGTAACAGTAAAAAAATCCCCAGACTATTTTAAGAAGTCAAATTATGCATGTGACTTAGTTTACCAGTAAAAAAAGTCCCTTTGAAATTTGTTCATGGATTCTCTTTAAAACTTGATAACAATACTTATTTTACTTGTTATGATTTTCTACATCAGAATAAGCAATTATGAAGACGAGAAATTTAAACAGTAAGATAAATGGACTGTATAACATTATCATTTATTAAAATACTAGTACGTTTACGTAGAATCTAGAGAATTCGGTATAAACAGCTGTACATATCTCAAAGGGGCTGATATATTCAGCTGTACATATCTCAAAGGCGCTGAGTGTCATCTACTATTGATCACTACAACCTTAATTGACAATTTAAAGAATGGCAATGTTCCCAAACATAAAAATAACTTACAAAGCACTTATCTAAAAATCACCGTTTCCTCATTTGATAAGCTTTTTCACCTCATCATTTATAGTATACTTGGAGGGCCGTGTTCATCAGTAATACAATTTATATTTTGTAAAGTCATGTAAATGCTGCGTGAAGAAGTTAAATGTGTTCACTGTGAAATACACTAAAAATAGTCTGCATTATAAATGCAGGTAATAACAAAAAAACGAACACCGAGGAAACTGTCCAAAAAGACAATACACAACACAAAGTCGGATAAAACGGCTAACTCCAGAAACAACCAAAAATATAGTAATTACAACCATGGTACTGACTAAGGCTTGTTGATATTATATATTGAGTAAATTTTGGAAAGTATCAAAAGGTGGAAAATAACAGAATTATTAGTGATTCTGCGAAAGGAATGTTATACAAGGGCGATATAAAGGAAAATGAGTATTTTTTATGATAATAACGAAAATCACCCACCGAGTGTACCCGAGCGTCTGTGTCCATAACAACGTTCTTGTATCATGCGTTTTGATGGGATGACGCAACGAGTAGCGCGCGTGATCACATCTTTAAGCGGTGATCTGTTACAAAAATGGGCGTTTATAGAAGAATCCATAAGCTGATGGGACAATGATACCCAGCGTTTCCGTTAACGCGCGTTTGTGTGCGTATTTTACGCATAAAAAACATTTTGGACCCCTATAAATATTACCCGAATGGTCATCATGACGCAGAGAATAATGCACTAATTTTTTATATGCGTGTAACAACCCGTTTTGCAATAAAATTTTCAAGCATGTTCAAATTGTTTGTTATGATGTTGTGGGTTGTTACATAGGCGTATGTTTTAATGTACGGATGATCATATACTTGCCAAAAATATATTTTCCTATTTGCATTCGTATATTTATTAAAGTTTCAACAGTTGTGGTATTTTTAGCTGTTCATATAGCTCTACAGACTTTACGTTGTCTTCTTAAAGTAAACTAAACAGATAAAAATAAAGTTTTCATATCTTATCTTTGCTGTGTTTCCAGGGAAGTCAAACCAAAGACATGCATTCTTTTTAATTCTGGTTAGACACTAGTACACATGTATGATACTATCAATTTCTTTTTTCATAAACAATTATTAAAATCATTTGTATTAGGATAGTAAACAAAACAAAACCTTGTTTTCATACATCAGAAATGCACGCGAAGGTAAGAAATTATATTGCAACTATAATTTAAGGCAGTGGTATTGTTAATCTTATTTGCAAAATTGTGCGATAACACAAAACTGAGAAATGAAAATCAAAAATACAACAAAGTTCCAGGCAATTTCGCTACGCCTGACGCGCGTTTCGTCTATTCAAGATTCATCAGAGGCGCTCTACCCAAAAGATTGTAAATGCCAAACACTATATTGAACATGAAGAGCATATAACAATTAAACTGCCATTTGTTCTGAGAACAAATGAGAAGGTCTTTCCCACTGTTCCTCTAAAGTCAGAAAATTAAGGTGATGCTAAGGGATTTTATTATCTTGCTATAGCACAAAATGTCACATCCAGTCATAAATATGAGTTTTTTTAGTAAAGAAAGTGGTCCCAAGCCAAAAAATAGATGGTTGTTAAGGACTTTCATTCCGTTGCTAGGGACAAAAGGCCACTTCCGGTCATGAAATGACAAATATCAGTAAAGTACATCATTCTGAAAAATATATGGTTGCTAAGGACTTTTTATGACGGTCACCTTGTTGCTATGGTATGACCTTGACGTATGACCTTTGACCTTTTGCTCAAATTGAAGCTCTTTTCCTGCTGATCATGTTAAACATACATGTATATGTTTACTATATTATCTCTAACCGTTTTCAAGTTTTAACCAAAAAAACGATTAACCGAAACACGTCAAGGGCAGTAACTCGAAAACGGTTCATCGCACAGCTTCCGGTCAAATATACCAAATGAAGGTCTCAATAAGAGGAGGCCCCGTGCGGGATCCGGGTGGCCAAAAGAATAGACCGCAGTCGCGCTAGCTTGTCGTAAAAGGCGACTTAATAGCGCCCAGTACCCTGACCGGCGTGTCAGGTCGGTTTGCCTAAAGACCGACTGGGATGTGTGCCCCAGGTGGTTGAATGGGGTACCCCTGGCAAGCTGGGGTTGTCAGGCCATAATACGGAAAACCTGACCGCAAACCATATTAGTGCACCGTGTTGGGAAAAATGCCACGTTCCTCGCACGTTAAAGAACGCTGCTGTAGTATTCGCTATGAGTAGGGATTTCGATCCCGCTACAGGAGGCTGAATTGCCCGACCCTATCCATCCTCCCATTTGCCAGTGGCAATCTAAAATCCGTTACCCCTATTTTTCCTTGTGTCCCATCCCATTTTCATTCATCATCATTTCATGTTCATTTTATCATCCATTTCATGTTCATCGCCTGAATATAGCTGAAATAATGCTGCTCGGGCGTTAAACACCATTAATCAATCAATCAATCAATCAATAAGAGGAGTATTTTTTTTATTTATTGTCTGCTTCTATCTTTTATGGTTTGTGAGATATAGTGCTAACAAGACCTATGATGACCTCTGACCTTGACTTTTGACCTTTGACCTTGACATTTTTAAATGTAACATATGTCACTTAGGATCAATGGTGGTGGTCCCAAGTCTTTAGGACTTACGGTTTTTGAGAAAAAATTTTTGACGCGTTCGACATTTTTCAGGTCAAAAACGCGTAAACAGGAAGTCGATTGGAAACAAAAAAAATGCATGACAAATCATCGCCATAGGTCCAGCGACATTTTGTACACTTCAGATTTTAAGAATCGATTACGGTTTCTGAGTTTATCTGCTAAAAAGGGTTTTCGTGTTCGGGCAGATAACTCTGTTACTAAAAATAGATCGGTCTAAAAGCATGAGCCATGTCATCTCCGGATATGACCAATTGATGTTACCAAGTATCGAAATGATACGTCCAGACACTTTTTGGCAAACCTCCGCGGAAGAAGAAAAAAAAAAAAATAATCATAAGAAAGACAAGAAGGTCTTTCCACTGTAGTGGGAAAGACCTTAATAAAACCAAAATATGCCGAACTGGAAACCAAATTATGACTAAGATCAACCTATATCTGGGGTTGGAAGAACCTTAGGGTTTTGACAAATAAACCTTTGTATTTGACTCTCTAAACTTGACTGCAGAGGGTCATCATGACCCCTAGATTATAACAATTTAAAAAACACTGATAATTCTATTGTAAAAATACAGACGTATGGCTGTCTGTTCGTGCAGCTGACGCATAAATGCATGTGTATATTTGTATGCAAGAAACATTACATTGACAACTTTAAAAATCATTCAAATAATGTTCATTAGGCATTTCTACCATAGATGACTAAATGGACTCCCACCACTGTACCGAATAACAAAATTATATGCATACATAAGTCTGGAAAAAACTAATGTTTCAGAAAACCCATTTCCAAAAGTATTCCTCTGTTTTATCGGCAATCAAAACTAGCCATTTAAAAGTACTGTAACAGGCGATCAAAACTAGTACTGTTACACTAGCTACTCCTTATGTGGTGTGATCCTACTAAATTTTGTCATGAAATTTAGGCCTCTATCCTTTTGCCACAATATTAAACGTTTAACTTCTCTCTCAAATTGTATAAAAAAAATTACCGTGTAGCATATAATATCCAAATTGCTGTATTTTTATAAACACTGCATTCGTTTTTTTTTATTTTTCTTACAAACAAAATCTCATTTGGGTCGTAAAAGTACAACAAAAAAAGTAAAAACAATCAAACAAATTCAACATCGAACACAATATGCAATATTAAATTCAATTTTAAACGAATGGACATGTCATCAAAGCAGCCAAAATTAGTTCTAAGACTGGTCCTAGGAAACAATGGTCTTGGGATTTGTCCAAGTCAAAGGACCATCTCGATGACATATGCCTATGCTCATGTCTTCTCTGCTCAATTCTTATGACTGTTTTTTAAAAAAAGATTACTGCTTTAATATCTTCTTTATTGGTGGTCAGTTATTTCAACAAACAGTCGGTATTCCACGTTAACTGTCGTAGAAGACTCCATCCCATTAAAGGTTAAAGCTTTTGCTTCATTAGTGGCGTTCATATTTTAAGGAAATTAATGGTTTATTGATTTTATGGATCGTATCTATCTCAATAATCTTGAAATAAAATATACGAGGCACACTGAACTTTGCTCATACACTGACCTTCAGCTGGGATTTGATGACGATGATGATGATGAGATCAAAGGAAATGACCCCAATGTCATTTTTAGCAACATTACATCAGCATCAGCATACATACTTACCTACTTACTGCCCATTACGCCCTCTGTCGTTTGGGGGCAGCAACGAAGGTTTTCAATTTCTATCTGTCTTTAGCCAGTTTTTGAAAGCTTCCCTATGTTTGCCGGTGTATATATCAGCATATATAGTCAATGTATATTCAATAATTT
Organism: Limnoperna fortunei; assembly: GCA_944474755.1. Lineage (NCBI taxonomy): Eukaryota > Metazoa > Mollusca > Bivalvia > Mytilida > Modiolidae > Limnoperna > Limnoperna fortunei. The sequence goes on along the minus strand of OX104111.1, from coordinate 55,122,768 downwards.
CCTGGGGCTGTGCATCCTATCATTTCTGCAATTATGAGAATAAATAAGACATCTTTGTTCTGTGTAACCTTAGGATCTTTTAACCTACTGTATTTATAGTTTTTACTGGACTTTTGGTTAATTTCAGCATTATGTGGATTGAAAACCTCTTTTTTTCCCTTTCGGAACACCTCAATTTATTGTAGTTTTACTCGTAGCTTTTTTATATTTTGTTTTTGTTTACAAAAACTAGTTGTCTGTCTCTGTTTTTTTATGTTGTCCACGTTTATCGTTTCATACCGATAGACAATTATTTTATCAAGTGCTAACATATTTTGCATTTCTCTAGTAAACCATGTTTCAATGAAAGATAAATTAAATTTTGTTTTTTATTACAAATTTGGTCAAAATATATTTGTCATCCCTATCCTAAATACCAAATCACAAGGGACGTAACTCTTTTATTAAGGAAAACAGTATTTTTCACAATAAAATATAAAAACCATAAATCGAGCAGACCGCGTGATTTGTTGTCAGTTTTTGTGATTCTATACAGTCATCTGGAAACAATCTTGACAAAGTAATTTACAGAGTCAAATTCGGGTTTATCCCACTACCTCTAGGGAATGTTTTAATGTGGAAATTGCATGAAATTACGCAGTTAGACTTTATGTTACGCCAATTTAGGGAATAAGAAACAATTCAATTTCTTTATATTTCAAAACAGTTTCTCATCAACATGGATTCAAAAATTACTCAATTGGTACTGTAACTATACAAAAGTCAAAATTAATTAAACCATAAATGTCAAATGATACTTGTCTGGTATTAAACCATTGGAAATCTATTCCACGGTGAATACGTTCTTCTGAAATTACAGTCATTTTATCGACAGTTCGTACTCTGTCCGATTTGAAATATTAAGGCAGAACAAAAATTATGTTAGGGACTTCCGAAAGTATTGATTGCCAGTTTTGATTGTAACAAAACAGATATTACTTAAATCACAGAATGGTGGAATCCCTCGGGAGCTATAGACAAGAGGAATGGCAGACGAGATGAAACTTTCTCGATGATTGCTAAAGTAACGTTTTGCACAGATGTCCGTTGAAAAGAAATGTAGAACATATTTTATTACATACAGAGCACTAATTTGAGAAACCGTTTCAGTATATTTACACGTGTTTATAGATTGTTTTAGCAGACATTTTGTGTCCGTATTGATTTACTATTTGTCTTCAATGTGGAAATGTCTTACTGTTGCTATACTTAAAATCGAGTACGACGCTGAACGATTTCACGAATATTTAATTATTTTCAGTAAAAAACAGAAAAACTCGAATCTTAATACTACTTAATCAACAAAACACCGAGTCAAAAATTTATGTACATGTCAATGGATTCCTTTATTGATTCTGCTATCAGCTTCATGAGAAATAGATGCAGAGAGTTACGATATACAGCCTTCCATACTAGAAATTTCCAAATTAATTCTTGTCTACTGATACATGAAACCCCAATAAAACTCCGGCTATTAACTGAATTCATATAAAAACAAATGAACTGAAGCCATTTCATTGTATTGTATACAATTCAAAGAACAGTATAAAACGTTGACAATCAAACTCTTCCACAAAATAATTATGAGGAAACTCGTTTGTGAAATTAACTCACAATCCACAGAAACTTTAAGAATGACTATATTTTTTTTTTTGGCCAGCTTTCCGGATTTTCAAAACCTTTGATCATTCAAAGTTAAGTGCAAGAATATCTTGCGAAATGTCTCCCTATCCAAAAATACGTGGGGCAACTAAAAAATGATGGATATCCATTATATGCCACGAGATTTTTCTAAATTTAATCTTCAAAAGCGGATACAAGTCCTTAAGCCTTCCATCAAACATTAACACACCCTTTAATAAACTATGCCACGCCTTTTTTGTTGGACAAATGACAAGTTAAACCATGGACCAGATTGACTCAATGTGAATAACAAAAATAATGAATGACAAAACTTAAGAAAATTACTAGAGTGAAATCAATTGCTCCGGAATGGTAAGCTAGAAGACCATAATACAAATCATTAACCATTATTATGTGTACAATTATTGTCCGATTGTAGAACGAGAAAGTAATGGTTGAAAAAACAACACAAAGAGAATAGGTTGATGATGTAACGGTTGTGTAAGTAAACTGAAATTAATGTTCACAGTTTCACATATCATCACACTCGAATATTGTTGACTATCTACTAGTCCGTTTATCTTACTAGTCCGTGTTTTATCCCATTAATACTATGTGATTACAGTGTAGTATGAAGTACCAGTTTAAATGTTTTGACCTGACTTACATTCGATCGGAGATCTCCTGTGCTCCATTAGTAATGCAAAACGTAGTCAATAGAAAAATCTAGACAATCTTCTGCTTGGTATATGAGTATAATCGAAGTGATCAGTCTAGGTTTATTATTGTATACATTCCCAATGCAATTAGTCGGAGCTTGTTGGACATGTTTTTCAGTTGTCCTTTTCGAGTATTGTAATTTGCTTAGCGCGAGGTCCTGGTTTTCTGTTAACCTTTTGCTAAACAAATCTGAATGAAGGAGCGTAATTGTGAACTATTGGTACCAGTTATCCATCACTGTCGCAGTAACGAGTCTAGTTTGTTTAAACACACAACATCACCACGAAGAGAAAAATTAATTTTCACCAACAACTACGAAGAACAGCTGAAATCAGTTAAATTGGTGTCTTATCAAATTGATCTCAGCATTAAATTTAAGCTTCTTCTCGACAGAAATTCAGGTATGCAAACAAAAATTAATCGATTTATAGCTAAGAAGGGAGCCATGATTAACTCTGTAGTGAGATGAAGCATAGTTAATCAACCAGTTCTGATTACAATAGAATAATCAAACTTCCTCTGACGCGGGAAAAATCTAGTAAGTCAATTTCTCGTTTGTCATAACTTGTAAGGATATCCGCCGATATAATTATTCGCTACATAGAACCAATATTGATTACATTAAAATAAATGAAAATAGATCCAAGGAAATTCCGGGCTTTAGCAAGAAGCCTTAACTGTTCGTCTGTACTTTTTGTTTGCATAAATTTTCTTTTGCATTATATCAAAACTGCACTGTTCACGGTGTCCTGACACTATATAAACAAATAAATTGCTTAGAAACTGAAAATGTGAAAAAAAATTCAACTGAGTTGGAGATTTCTATGTCATATTTTCATGCTGAGTATATGTTTCCCTACTTCTAATGACACGAGGAATAACTAACCAGTCAGGTGTATAATATTATTTGTCAACAGAACAACCTCCTTGCTATAAATCCTGAGCATGCTTTAAGCAAACAAGTAAACTCAAAAACCTTATGTCATGCCAGTCCACAAATAGAGGTTTTGATGTTTTAGCCAATCAAAACTCACGAGAGTAGAAAAAAACCAGTTGTTTGGTTTGCTTCTTAAAGATTGTAAACAATCTAAAGCAACCGTGCGTTTTAGCGATGCAAAATGGTACCAACAATGACAAGACTTGGAAGTAAGCATTCACCTATATTCCATAAATATATTAGTACTAATGTGTTACATAATAACGGAACAAACAAACCAGTACAAGAAACTCAATTTTCAACAGCTTTATGTCTAAATTTGCCCATACATAGCACGTAGCATAAAGATTACAAGGTCTAAGAGGAGCAACACGCAAGCCTAAATTACGGACAAGACTTGACCTGGTCTTGATTTCTGACAGGAGCAAAAATTAACTTCACAACAAGTCATAAACATGACTTTTTATGTCAGTCTATAATTAATATGTAAATTAGTTGTCATTTCAAAATAAAATCATATGGCTTTATTGCGAGTTAACAAAAGAAAACGGATTTATCTGCATGTAAATGGATTTATTCGCTTCTAAAGAATAATAATTTTTTTCTTGATAAAATGTCACAATGTAAGAATTAATAAAGAATGAAATGAAGTCTGTGCAGGTATACGTTAATTTGATAAATAAATTCGTCGCTCTTTTCAATTACATTGGAATATTTTGAATTAAAGTTTTAATTTCTGATCTACAGGAAATTACCCAATAAGACACTAATCTAAATTTATTCATTTCTAAACTGATAATAAAGTCATCTCTTAAGTTTAATTAAGTGCGTATTTAGAATTACATTTATCCAAATATAATTGAAAAGCAAAAATCATTAGGTAGATCGCTTCTCGACCGGAAGAACACCCTTGGAGTACACAATATTTATCGCTTTTTCGCCCCGTTGGTGAATGGAACATTATTGGTTTTCAATGCGTATTCTCAATCCGAAGAACGGTATGAATAGATCGTGTACCTGCTAACATGGCTTGTCGGCGTTGCTGTAAACAAATCGAATTAAAGTATGGAGAAATTTCCATCTGTGATTTCTGTTCAATTGCTGGTTTGCGTTTTTGGAAAACCTTTTTCAAAACTACATCGAATTAACAAGTACTTGAACATTGATCGAAGCAAGTCATTGTTGATACAAATGAAATGTTTTTCCGCCCTTAAAATTTGCATTTGATTTCAGCATTCTTTGGATACTTTTACGACAGAGTAGAATTGAGTTTTGTATAGGTCTGATGATAAAGAAAAATTCGTCAGCACTAATACGGCCGTTTCACGTTTTACATGTTCTTACATTCTTTTGCTTTGAATTTGTTTTATTATAACATTTCTCACTGGTCAATGTTACTTAAAGTGTGCATTTGAAACATTACCAACAAACTTTTTTCGTTTAACTGTGTCAATTTTCTAAGTAAAACCAAATAACTTATTCATTTCCAAGTTTTCAAGAAACTTGTATTGCGAAATAAAATTTCAAGAAAAGTAATATTACTGTTTTGCATTATTTTATTATTAAACTTATAATTATATGTCTGAATTCCATCAAAATATAAGTGTTAATTGTCTACAAGATCTCTTGAGTTAAAACGCTTCCTCTTGTCGTGCCTTGTATTGTTTATTCTAATGTAATTACACATTTATATTCTCGTAAGTGCAAAATGATTGCATAAGAAACGATAATTCATACACATTTTATTTAGCACAGCAGATTAATTGTTCTGCAACTAACTTACTATGTAGACAAGATGTTGTCAAGAAATTTAATCATCTTCATGAACATAGATGCGCCGTGATTCTAATTAACAAAGATGGATGGATAAACCTCTCTACATAGAGAATGTAATAACACGGGGGCTAGAACCCGTTGACAGTTTTAATACAGTGTTGAGCAAGGATTGGGAGAAAAGTCAATATCGACATTAATTATACTTTGACATCACATACGTCTTGTACAGAGCTTTGTCTTCCCCAGACTCTAAAGACAATACATCAAATGAAACGCCTGAACAATGATAATTAACTAAAACGGCTATTATGGTACATGTACTATATTGACACTCTAAACTGTAATTTACGGGGTCGTTACTATAAAGGCCATGCTATCTATTTATTCTAATTCTGAAGATATGTAAGTTTTAGTTGTAATAAATAATTGTTGTTTGGAATTGCAACAAAAATTATAAAAAGGAAGTGCCTGCATTAGCAATCAATCAATAGGGACTCTACTTCCGGTAGTAATGAACATCCCTTGAATGGGACATCTGATAGATGTAGATAAGCAAGACGACAAAATAGATATGATATACACTATAACAGGAACAAATAATAAATTAAGTAAGTAATTTCAATTAAGTTTTAAGTGAGTAAATACCAATTAAATATAAAAATGACTTTTTTCGAAACGGCCTGAAGATTAATAGGTTCTTTCATACGTTTTTGGGAAAGACCGGTTGATCTTTCACGAGTGATAGAAATGTTATGTCTTTTCGCGAGTGGAGTGCAGCGGAACGAGCCAAAAGACATAAAAATTTCTATCACGAGTGAAAGATCACACGGGCTTTCCCAAAAGCGCATGAAAGTATCTATTTTTTCCGTAAACCAACAACTTTAACATCGCTATATCCTATAGACTCTCCATTGTTTTACACTCCATTGTCTCTGACATCCAATCAGAACGCCAGAAACAAGAACGTCAAACAAGAACGTTGTTAATGCTTCCATAACAACGTTCTTGTTTCTGGCGTTTTGATTAGATGACGCAGCAAGTACAGATGTGTGCGCGTGAGCTCATCTGTACTGGGTCATCTATACCAGAAATCTGCCATTTACGGAAGAATAATAGGTTCTTTCATACTTTTTTTGGGAAAGACCGGTGGAGCGCAGCGTAACGAGCCAAAAGACATAAAAATTTCTATCACGAGTGAAAGATCACACGGGCTTTCCCAAAAGCGCATGAAAGTATCTTTTTCTTCCGTAAACCAACAACTTTAAGATCGCTATATATAGCCTATAGTCTCTCCATTGTTTCAGACTCCATTGTATCTAACATCCAATCAGAACGCCGGAAACAAGAACCTCAAACAAGAACGTTGTTATGCTTCCATAACAACGTTCTTGTTTCTGGCGTTTTAATTGAATGACGCAGCAAGTACAGATGTGTGCGCGTGAGCTCATCTGTACTGGGTCATCTGTTTTTGGGAAAGACCGGTTTATCTTTCACGAATAATAGAAATTTTATGTCTTTTCGCGAGTGGAGTGCAGCGGAACGAGCCAAAAGACATAAACATTTCTATCACGAGTGAAAGATCACACGGGCTTTCCCAAAAGCGCATGAAAGTACCTATTTTTTCCGTAAACCAACAACTTTAACATCGCTATATCCTATAGACTCTCCATTGTTTTAGACTCTATTGTCTCTGACGTCCAATCAGAACGCCGCAAACAAGAACGTCAAACAAAAACGTAGTTATGCTTCCATAACAACGTTCTTGTTTCTTGCGTTTTGATTGGATGACGCAGCAAGTACAGATGTGTGCGCGTGAGCTCATCTGTACTGGGTCATCTGTACCAGAAATCGGCCATTTACGAAGAAGAAAGGTTGTCAATAAAATGGTTCGTCAAAATAAAAATACCCACGTCGGTATAAAACGTCATAGACCCAAATGGTAATCATAATCAAGTTTTAATCCTACTATCGTATTAACTGCTGATTTAAATCTGCCGATGTGTTTTTAACTCGAAAGGAAGATAACCTACAAGTTTAGAGTTGTTCTGCATTGCTTGACAAAAATATGCTTGAAGCGTAAATTGAGCGAACCCATGGTTTTTACTCGGTTCGGGTAACTCCAGTTTCTGTTTTTTTTTGTTTTTTGTTGTTGTTATTTTTGGTTTTTGTTTTGTGTTGTATGTTTGTCTAAATTCGGATTGTAATCGTCTCTTGATTTTAAACTCTTGTTGTTCGGTCGGTTTCCTTGCAATTTTGTTGGTATCAAAATACAAGCTTTCTTACACGATGAACCTTACAGAAACAATTCCAGATCCAAAGTGTTTGGTAAATTCATTGACGAGAATCAGTATGTGAAAAACAACATCTCTCTAATCAATATGTCAATCAATGCATCAACTATGTATGCTGTTGGATTTTTCACCTTTTTTATGAAAATAATGTTATTGGTGTATTTTGGGGTATTGCATTATTGATAAAATATATGGAAATCAATGTGTATTAAAGTATTTCTTGGAATTGTATGACAGTAGAGTCTAAAGACTTAAAGCAAATAAATTATTAATAAATAATTATCACGGAGACAAACACGAGAATATATCAAAAATATTATGAAAAAACAATAGCAATTACGAGTCTTATTAGATTCAGAGATTATTATTAGCGAGCCAGCTGACAAATGTTTTGACAAATATTCGTAATTTATTTGGTACGAGGAGTATCTTCGAAAATAAATGAATAATTTACAAAATTTTACACTAGGTCATTAAAGTCGAAGATTGTCAACTTTGGAACCAAGCGGATGTTGATAGGAAGCGTATTACTATAATTAAATTTCTTGTTTGGTACAAGTGTTGACACCAATTTAATTTAGATTCCCTTGCTATCCGATGCACAATTCGATAATTAAGGTGAAACATCATTTATTAGATTCAGAACCAGAAACTTGTCAATTTTATTACCACGTAATGTCTTGGAACTACAAATTTAAACTTTCTTCTTCTGACCTGTCAACCGTTAAAAATTCCAAATTACGAAAATAATTTGATATTAAGTATACACACCGTAAATAAATCATCACCAAGACCTTTAATAACAAGGAACCAGATGACAGGTTCACAAGTTTTTCTTTTATTAATCACCCAATTATATTTCATTATATCGATATAATAGATTTTTAAAGCCAGCCCTTCGTCGTCTCAGAATACGCCATCGATCCAGGGGATGTGTATTGATTCATGCTACGCGCGGTAAAACAAAACAATTTTTCTCCATGAGACTACAAGGTGTAAACGCATGTGGTTCCTTATGTCAACATAGATTCGTCTTTTAGCATCGATTGTAGTAAGACTGTGATTACAAGCTGGTAGATTCCAATCTGGACGTTTTAATATAGCAGATTTATTCTTGACATTGAATACGGGACTTGAAAACCTTAACGGGATATTTTGATATCAGATATTTGACATTTATATATAACATATACTGATTGGGATACCAGACAATAAATCCAGATGCCACGTACGTATATAACTTTTAATATACCGTTGAATGTTAATGGCACGATTCGAACTTTTCTCCACACACAATAAATAGGTTGAGAACTTATGCACTTTAATGAATTAGAAAGTTATATAATTTATGAAATAGGATACCTCATAATTTACACGAATATGCTGTCGTGGTTTTTTTATTTCCTTTCGCGACATCGTTTAATTTAATTTATACCATATTTAAAACATTTGGGGTGTACATAATACCTGAAGTTGTTGACATCAAGTTACACAATAGTGATTTAAAATACTTATGTGACGATTTGTTAAAATAAACGCAGTGAAATGGGTATTTCACACGATGCCTTAATGGTTGAAATATTTTACTATTCCAACAATTTTGTTCAGCATTTTAGTTTTTGATTGACATCTCAAATATTTGGATACAAATTTTAATATAAGCATTACATGTATTCTGTTATATATTATACAGGTAATACCAAAAATATGTTAAGCGAATAATTTAAGATTGTTTTCCTATTAATTTATGTTTGTTATAACCATTACAAATATTTATTGACAAATAATAAATAATAAATAATAGATGTACCTCTTAAAAAATATCATTGACTTCCGGTGCAAAATATAGCATTAAAAATATTACCCCAATTTTGAACAATATTCCCCCAATTTCTCTTTTGTTTCTGTTTTTGCTTATAAATTATATTGCTTAAAATTTAGATTTTTTGGAACAACATTCCAGTCAATGCTCTTGTTGTTTAAGCAGTTTCAAACCTGTGTGTGCGGTCAATGTGACAAAACATTGAAATACAAGTAGAAAATGGAAAGATTACTGTAAAAACTTCGCGGCCACCAATATTATTTTCATTTTTTATTAAAGTAAACGTAATTTTTGTTATTCCCAGTATATGAAGTGAAAAGTAAAAAAAAAACAGTTTAAAATAAAAATTTTTAAAAGCTGGCAAGTTCGGTTACAATTAATTGCACAGGAGATCCAATTAGATAATGAGTCCTAAAAACAAACAATCATTCCAACGAATAACCTATACAGGTTAAACTGGTAAATTTTGACAAAGCTTTACAGGATTATTTCTTTCTTTCTCAAATTGAGTTTTAATATTAGGAAACCTGTAAAATATTACCCAAACATAACAATGATGTCCACGCGGGTGGACGTCCACATAACACATAGTAAAAGATACAAGGAGAGAAATATTCTATTTTAGAACATAGAAAATGAATCCAGGCCAAAACTGAGTTCAGGTACTTTGTGCACATCGGTAACGGTAAAATTAAAACTGGTCTACTCTATAACGGTAAAATTAAAACTGTCCTACTCTATAACAGTAAAATTAAAAAATGTCCTACTCTATAACGGTAAAATTAAAACTGTCATACTCCATAACGGTAAAATTAAAACGAACATAATCTATATTGGTAAAATTAAAACTGTTATACCCCATAACGGTAAAAATAAAATCTGTCATATTCTATAACGGTAAAGTTAAAACTGTCATACTCCATAGCGGTAAAAATTAAAACTGTCATACTCTATAACGGTAAATAAAATTGTCCTGCTCTGTAACTGTTCGATTAAAAATATCCCTCTTAATAACAGTAAAATTAAAACAGTCGTACTCTATGACGGTAAAGTTAAAACTGTCCTGCTCTTTAACGGTAAAATTAAAACTGTCCTACTCTATCACGGTAAACATTAAAACTATTCTAACCTAGAACGGTAAAAATTAACTGCCCTACCCTATAACTGTAGCCTTAAAACTGTTCTACTTTATAACAGTAAAATTAAAACAGTGCTATTCTATAACGCTAAAAATTAAAACTGTCCTACTCTATAACGGTTAAGTTAAAACTGTCATACTCCATAAAGGTAAAAAATAAAACTGTACTACTCTATAACGGTAAAAGTAAGTGTCATACTCCATTAGGGTAAAACTGTCCTACTCTATAACGGTAAAATAAACTGTTATACTCTATAACGGTAAAATAAAAACTCTCCTACTCTATAATGATAAAATTTAAACTACCCTACTTTGTAACGGTATATTTAACCTGTTCTACTCTGCTATGGTAAAATTAAAACTGCACTTTTTTATCCTACTCTTAAGTAAAATTAAAACTGTCCTACTCTATACTGGTAAAATTAAAACGTTCCTATTGTGTAACGGTTGAATTAAAACTACCCTACTCTGTAACGGTAAAATTGTTAAACTACCCTACTCCATAACAGTAAAATTAAAACTGTGCTACTCTATAATGGTAAAGTTAAAACTGTCATACTCCATAACGGTAAAAACTAAAACTGTACTATTCTATAAAGGTAAAAGTAAGTGTCATACTCCATTAGGGTAAAACTGTCCTACTCTATAACAGTAAAATTAAAACAGTCGTACTCTATGACGGTAAAGTTAAAACTGTCCTGCTTTTTAACGGTAAATTAAAACTGTCCTACTCTATCACGGTTAACATTACAACTATTTTAACCTAGAACGGTAAAATTAACTGCCCTACCATATAACTGTAGCCTTAAAACTGTTCTACTCTATAATAGTAAAATTAAAACAGTGCTACTCTATAGCGGTAAAAATTAAAACGGTCCTACTCTATAACGGTAAAACTGTGCTACTCTATAACGGTAAAATGAAAACTGTCCTACTCTGTAACGGTAAAATAAACTGTTATACTCTATAACGGTAAAATAAAAAACTCTCCTACTCTATAATGGTAAAATTTAAACTACCCTACTTTGTAACGGTATAATTAAAACTGTTCTACTTTATACTGGTAAAATTAAAACGTTCCTACCGTGTAACGGTTGAATTAAAACTACCCTACTCTGTAATGGTAGAATTAAAACTGTTCTACTCTTCTATGGAAAAATTAAAACTGCCATTTTCTGTAACGGTAAAATTAAAGCTGTCCGGATCTGTAACGGTAAAATAATAATTCATTATCATATGATTCAATAGATCATACCATAAAAATAATTATTTTATAATAAAATAATGAGAACTGTAGATATTTACTGATGTATTCATCCATCTATTATTAATCGTCAAAAGAATGTCTAACACTGAAACTCGACTTGACTTTCAATTCCTGTTATTGAAAATATCATTCATTCGGAAATATCCAGATTGTTTCTTTAAACACTTGTATATTCAAAATGAAAGGTCTTTTTAGATTAAGATGGAAATTCTAATGTTTTACTGTTAAAACATTATTTCAAATTGTTTGAATGCAAGGCCTGTTATTGTTGAAGTTGTTCAAGTACACATTGTTTTGCGTCTTTCGTTAATTTCAGGTTGTTTACAATATAAGGGAAGGATAGACAACAATTTATTTGTCATTATCACAGTTACTATCAAGTTGCGAACAACAACCCGGCGTAGTTAGCCTATTTACTGCTGGAATAATTTTTTACTCGGTTTTGTGTAAAATTTAAAAAATAACTACATTCATGTTCATGACTAGAAAAAACTATTTTTTACGTCAAAGTTACCATCTAGACCAAGCATTCGACGTAGAAGAACATAATGGCATAATTTTAGACTGATATATAAGTAATTGCCTTTGCGATGTTTCAGTGTAATTCGCAGCAACATGTTTAAATGTATTAATTTTTGTTTGCCTTGTCTTTTTTGAATATTAGTTTGTGTTAAAAAATTCGTCAATAATTTCTTTTAAAATATCGTAAAAGTTCTTTAAAAAAATATTTTTTCTTATACATGTTTGAAATCTACAGAGAAAAATAAAAAGCCATTTTTTCTGTCTTTATCTAATTACGTTATCCAATTTAAGGAATTAACTTCTGTGTTCAACATAAATTATTGTCTCGTGTGATCAAAGAATGCATGTTTTAAAATTATTTATGACCTTTAATGCTCGGTAATTAATAAAATTTACAATAAAAATGGCTAAGCTTCAATAAAAGGAACATTAAGACATGCGATTCAATAACAACAACAAACAGTGCTTTCCAATTAAAAACAACGTGATCAAACGCAGATTTTATGCATATCCTTGAGCAAATTATGCTTCTACTAGAAAAGAATGTTAAAAAGATAACAGTTGGACTGCGTACTAAATACATCTATGATTTATAGTCATAATTTATATTACATCATAAACATACACCTTTAATTTCAAAGCCGAAGATGAAAGAGTCTTTTATATAGAAACCTTTCAGTTCGTTCTTCAGTAGCAAAGTCTTTCGTTAAATATTCTGGAAATCCAACAGATGTCGCCCTTTTCTGCATATCTTTCAGCGTTTGTTATTAATAAACGGAAGATAAAATAAACTTTAATCATACTCTTCTTAAAAAATATTCCATGTAACCCACTCATTAAGTATTTAAATAGAAAACATATTTAGAAAGTTATTTACTTATATAAAGTAGTCTTTAATTAATCTTCACTAAAATCATCGAAAACTGCATGCGCTTTCTTCACTGGTAAAAAATGGAGAACTGATAAAAAAGACTAGTTTGTGCCTTTAATTTTCTTTATACAATTGTTCAAATATGGTAACAAACTGAATTGTTCATTAAATAGAACACAATAAAGCTAGAACACCTCTACAAATTATGTAAGAAGTTTTGCTACCTATTTATAAATCCATAAATGACTTACTAAAATTTTTGTAAACTATAAGATTATCCTTTTATTGTATGAATTGAGTTGTATCGGAAATAAATTACAAATAACTTCGCTTGACAACACTACCTACCCCACCCCTCTAGGTCCCAACTATTGTGGCTACTAACCCAGATTTATGAGGATTTGATTCAATTCTGTTTAAATGTAATGTAACATGATTGACAATGGACGCTGTCTAGTAATAAAATTTCTTAACATAGTTCATTTGAAACTTACATTTATGAGTTATGCCCTTTGATGGTAAAAACAGAATTCGCTTAGTTCGCCGCAATTATGCGGTTGCCAATCTCATTTCTTCACAAACTAAAAAGACAAAAAACAGCACTGATTTCTCCTCAAGATGAGTTTAATCAGGAAATGTTATTAATAGTGTCTCTTGAGAATGCAAAAACACGCACAAAAACATGACAGTAGGGACACATTTATATAGTGGAATTTTTATAAGATGTCCTTGCAATATTACTTTACCTGCATGCAGTAACACGGAACAAAATATTTGAGTGCTACTCCGCGGGGGACGTAACAAATGAGTTTTTGATCTATTTCCTGCAACAGGACACCTTCAATACAGTTATAAATTAGCTGTACGTCACCGTGTGTTTCTCATCATTATATTATGGTTATTGTATGCTATGATGTAATTATGAAATAACTTACGGAAGCTAACGATACAATAGATCAAAACACAAATAAATGGCTCCCATACATATTTCTGGTGATAAAACGAGGAGACAATTCTTAGAGCCAAGTCACCAGTTCGTCGGCTTCCCACCCGACGACTCTATTACGTTTCTTGCTCTGCGCGTGGCGCATGGGAGTAAGGAATATTTTTGAAACGGTATGGGCTACTACCCACAATGGGTTAAAATGGTAGTATACCTCAAGTAAAACTCCAAACGAATACAGAATACACATTTCTGAGAAATCGGGTTGCCACCAATTTGTTCCATCATGTTAAGTGGAAGCTTTCTACTTTAATTTTATTGTTAAATTGCGTTCAAAAGGACTATTACCTAACCATTAAAAAACCTTGCATATTAAAAATATTTTTTTTCTAAGTTATTACATAAATTTGTTCCGGCAGGTAATTTCACCAGAATAAATCAGGCAAGCCACTTTCGTTTGATAAGAAGTCAATTGCATAGAAACTGCAGTGTTTTTGTGCAATTAAGTACTTATTTTCATATAGAGCATTTAAAATAACGTTTTAATTAAACATGAAAGTAAATGAAATAATCACCTTTATAAATCACTTCAATAAGATACAGGAAATTTCTCCTTAAAATCGACAAAACATAATCGTCGGTTTCGTGAGGAAATTTAAGAAATCACGCTACGTGATCTTCATGTGTGCAATTACAGGACTTCCTGTCTATAGGCACACAACATCGTCGACGGTAACTTTAACGGACAGCAAATCGATGAAACTGAAATTAAAACAAGTTCTATATATTTAGTCTTGAGATAATGAAAGATAATGGGACCATACACGGTACGTAACTAGAGACGGCCATTATAATGCGTGCTTGGAACGCAAAGAAAAATACAGAGAAAATTACAACACATTGATTTTATAATATTATGTTCCACCAACTCCATTACTTACGGTCAAATAAATTTTGTCGAATGCTTTCTCTCCTGTTGGAAAACCGAAAATCATGAGATTTAAATATGAGTTTCGTATGTTTGTAGTCAATGTAATTTTTCTTTGTGACAGTACAATTATTGACCAAGATAATTTGTTGGATGATTTTAAGCATGGTATTGGAACCATTTCATTCCTTGGCAACAAAATTCTCCTAAACCATTGTTAACGTATTGTTTAGCACACTCCTATCTAATTATCACCAATTGATTCCTATATGTTATGTTTGGTTGAATTTTGTTTTACGCCATTTTCAGTCATTTTCTGGCTATATCACGGCGTCCTTTTTTAATTGAGTGAGAAAGCGCAAATACCCACTGAAAAGTTTAAATTCTCGACATTCGGCATACAAATAATAATATATGTACCTTAAAGTTTATTTAAATATACGGAATAAACTATATTCTAATTCGCAAAACTATATATTTGAATTATATCTGTAGGGATTTTAATGAACGGACCCAGCTCATATCGTACACGCAGTACTATTAAGTTTTAAAAAGAATTACACGTAAAGTGTAATGGCCCACAATTAACGGTTGCATGTGATCATCTTTAAAGCATATTATAAATACAAGATTTAAATACACCTTTTTAATATCTTCGAAATTTAAAACATTTTATAGTGACCAATTTTTTTCTTTGCATATATCTTGTGACTAATCGACATTTTCCTGTTGCGAACTGCAAAAAAAAGACAGGGCAAACTAGGCGTTAAACACTTATTAACAAATTTACTTGCATATTTCTAGTGGTTCCAGCTAATTCTGCAATTATACACAAATATCGCTGATCGCTGTCAAAATTGTAATTGCTTCGTACTTGTTGTAGATAATATTTCAGTAATTATAGTTACCAAGGAAGTAAAGTGTCTTGTTGCTTGTTTTTCAAGCATCCCAAGAACTTGAATACATAACAGAAAGTTGAAAAAAAACTTTCGGAAGAATGCTTTAAAATTATTTCATAAAACAAGTATGTATAGATATCAAACTTTTATTGCAAAAATGTGACAATTGATACCTTTGTAGTCGTTTTGGCTTATAACGGAATATATGCAGGTTCGGTTTTTTTCTTTCATTTGGTTTAAACCAAACAGGAATCTAACCGGCGATCGACCACGTGCACACGTGCAGTTAGAGGTTAATATTCTGTTTACTTTTCAAGCATGAACTTTGAGAAAATGAACGAAATACCTTGTCGCTCGTGATTACTGTGGAATCCATTATACTTATTATACATTTGTAATATGAACCAAAAACAATCAGAATCAACCAAGAGCGAGCTGTCAGAAACAGACAATCAATTATATCATTGTCAACATCGTACATTTCAGTTGTACATCTAGTCCAGTGTAAGTGTCAGGCATTCTTGTACTCCGTTTCAATAGTTGCTGTTTGGCGTTATTATCTACAGAAATTAATCACATCGTGACAGTATTGTTTATTTTAATGTTATAGTTCAATTTCTTCTTACTATAATGTAAATTAACATGAGTAAACTGTATGAAATTCTTTGCATCATTGTGAAAATCAACATTTCCCAGTTGTGGAAACCGGCAATGTTCATTATTCCTTATTTGAAATCACATGTAAATTCAAAAGAGATTGGCTTCTGTCTACAATTTATTGGTCGAGTGTTTTTGTAAGATTTAGAATTTCCTCATCGTTGGGTTTTTATTAGTTTTTCTTTACACGTTTCAAACTTGTCAAGATTGTTTTGCCAAGATCACTATTGACGTGATGAAAAAGGCATTGAAATCTAATCTGAATTTCTTAGAAACGTGATAGAACATGGTCGCATATTTTCTGCCTTAACTTCACAATGATATGGAATCATTGGCTCCAGTGTGCCCAGAGACGTTGTCATTTTGGGTTGTTTCTTTCAAGCTGTGGAATTACATATAGAAAATTCTAGGTCCGTGAGTTTTCGAGGGGAAATCGCCCCGGAACCCCCTTTAAAGGCTTTGCCTATTATTCACTGGGGACCTAAAGCAGACCACTCGCCGTGATTTATAAAGGCTTCCACATTTTTAAGACCATAGCTACGCCACTGTACGCTAACGCCTAGGAAATCTGTCACCTATACTGTAATCAATGACTACTAGTATATTTCTATTGAAACAAACTTTCATTTTATTTTCTTTTGAAGGGAAATTATACGCTAACTAGCCATAGTTTTCTAATTTTTATTGAGATTTGGAATAACATAAAGCGTCTCAATTATGGTTACTGTTCACCAATGATTACATAATATTTTTAGGGTATTTCCAGCTTTTACAGAACACCGGCTATTTCGAACATTTTCATGCAATAAATTTCATTGGATTTCATAATTCAAATTTCCTGTTATAACATGCACAATTTAACCTAGGAACTTTTATATATTTAAAAAAAAATGCTTCAAACCCAGAACCTCCACCCTACAACCTGTTCACTATCCCGAATATCGCAACTGTTTAAATATTTGTTGGTAAAAGAATTTGTAAAAAGATAAGGATGTTTTAAATTTTATCTACGCCTGTTATACTTTATTGCTTATATTATCCAGACATATAGCTGAAATCCCAAAAGCTGAATTAAGTTAATAGCCAATTCCTTTCCATTTTTTTTATTTAGTCGAAGAATAGACAATTTCCGTATACATACAACTTAATTATTGATTTTTAGTAACTTATTTGTTTAAATCATTCAACGTAGCTTTTAAGACTTTCTTATTTCCTTTGCTCTGGAAATACTTTATAGGACAATTAAATTTTTGCCTCTGTTGACAACTAAATTTTGTAAGCTAGTTTTCTGTCTGGCGCTTAACCCGACTATCCAAGACAACACAAATAAATAGATAGAGACCGAAAGCTGCAAGTCATTATTTGACCAAATTGAATCGCGTTATAAATGGCTTAACAACAAAACGTTTTACAGAGATGCAATCACTAAGAAACATTCATTTATTGAAACAGTTGTGTCTGTCATTTGAAATCAACATTTTAATGCAACAATGATCAATTTCGCTGTGATCACGATAAGATCTGTATAAATTGATATAAATCTATTTCCTTCTCCGCTGATCCCTGACAATTTCCATTTCTAACTTAATAGAGGCTTATAAGAGTGTATATTTATCATAGAAAGATTTGCTAAATATTTGGTTTTATCCAATTAGCCGCATATATTGGATGGATGATAGTTTTCTTGTATCAACTTAATACTTAACGTAAAATCGCTTGTTTGTGATATATTTTTTTTGCACTGACAAATCTGTAACTTATTATTTCTTTTGCAATTATGCCAACTGTCTTCAACAAGATTTTAGCATATTCCAAGTTTGTAACCATACACATGTTCAAATATTCCTCTCACGAATAAGATACATTTTCTATTTAAACAATTTTTTTTATTATTCTCAAATTCAAAAATTCCTTTCTACCCTTTCAAAGGCCCTTACAATTCCAATTAATGATTGCCACAATGGTGAAATGCTCTAAACTAAAACAGGTTATGATCTAAACTAAAACAGGATAGTTTTTCCGATTCTATTTCACTTCAAACAATTTGCTGGACGTAAACAATCAATCAATCAATTAAAACAATACTCCGAAATACAATTATGATCAATTATGATAAATCAATACTTCAAATTTGATAATTTAAAAAAAAAACATATCTATACATATCTATAAAAGTAATTGTTGTTTGAAAAGAGAATGCGAATTCCCAGTATCCACAACATTTTTATATACGTAGACGCTGTCGTTGTTGATACATGTAATCTTTCTTTTGAACATCAAGCACATGTTCACATTATTACGTTAACTTCCCACGACAAGAAAGTTGGATTTTTTTATCTAGAAGAACCATTATAGATCATTATAGAGCTGGTTTTCTTCTCTAATTGTGTTATTAGTATCTAATAAACAGAAAAACTTCAATAGTCATCAGAGATTTATACAGTCTGTTTATTGGATAATTAAACTTGTTTGTAAAGATATTGGACGTTCACAACGGGCCTTTATAATGTGTTATAAATATTGATGTAATTTAATAAGGAATAGATTTCCCGACATAATCAAGGCTAGCCCGGTCACAGCTGTCGGAATACAGATAGAGATTAATTTCTAATGAAGTATTTCCGTGTTACGTATCACAAAAATCATCGAAAGTCAATACAATATAAATGAAACTGAAATGTGGATGAAAAATAAGGTAGTTACTCACTACGAACCACGTGGTATACACCATTGCATTGGTTTTATTTTTTTACTGCATTTCATTTCTTTTCGTTAACTGTTATTGTCACAGTTATTATAAAGAACACGTAATTGCGATGTCAAATTTCTGTAAGCAAAGATATTTAAGATTCTATTCTTTTTCATTGATTGATTATTCTTTTTAATTAATAGGCAATGCTCAATAAAAACTGACCACAATTTCTAGAAAATGTTCGGAGTAATTTAATATATATAGTTTTCCAGAACAAAAGTTTATTCAAGAAAAAATCGGTATGTTTCAGACGATAATAAAATGGGTTTAAAAAGTCTGACCGATGAGAAGCTTTGGTTTTTCGATGTGTATTACTGGTAATAATTATTTATAAATAATACTATATATAAATTATGTGTAATTTACACGCAAAAACTAGATATATATTTAACAAACTTGACTGATGATGTAATCATTTATATTGCTGGACGAGTTCATCAGTAAAAAAATAATAAAATGGCCAAAAGAAAGTTTGGCTAGTTTGACTAAATACTTGATTGATTATTTGTTTGATTTCATTAATGGTTGATTAACGTTCAGAGAACAGTACTTTAGTTGTATTTAATACGTGTTAACAAACAATAAATCAGCTGGGGAAATAGGGAGAAGAACTGTACAGAAAATTGCTACTGCAAATAAAGTATTGAGAGTTGGGTGTAACGAAGGTGTAACGAAGAATTATCCTCTTGTAGCCTTCACAATGCGCTCTTTGTCAACACCTTCAAAGGGGTTTTAGACATGCAAATAGGGCGGATTTTCCTAAATACGCCATATAATATGGTCAACGACCAAACTCTGTATTTATAACCTACAGCCGCTATTGAGGTGGTATCTCCTATCCACCAAAGTGGGCATCTTGTGGGTCGAGCCCGAGAACTGTCCTTGTATCCACTGTACAATTGACCTATTATTGTTCCTTACTGATATAAACAAGTACTATCTTTAAAAAAGATAGTCGACGCATTTAACTCTTAGAGATGTATGTAAAGTAGAACGGAAACTGAACAAACAACAATAAGAAAAATTTATTTTAAAAGTATCAAACAAAAGAAAGAGACAAGAAACATTAACGTTTTCTTTCATTAATGTGTGTGAGGGAGGTAAATAATTAACGTGCTGCGAACTGTAGAATACAATGGACCAATGGTCGTTCAATGTTATTTTTCATATGGGGGTACCCCTTTTCGATTATTATTTCGTTGAAAGACAAAGTTAATTTAATGTTAAATTAAGAGAGATTATTTATGTTAAAGAATAGGGGGTTCATTTGGTGTTATTGAAAATATAGGTTCGCATTGCTTTTCTGACTGAAAAATGAGGGTCAAAAAGGGGGAGTCTCATTTTTTTCAAATTTACTCGAGGTGCCCCTACGTATTCGAAATTTGATTTCTTCCTCCAAAATGTGTTTAAAACTCCTTTTTTGTATATTTTCATACCAAAGATTGCATTTCTTTCCAAAATATATTTACTTTAACAAGCATTATTGACCAATCGCATTTAACCTGACAGTTTTTTCACGCTTTACTTTGTGCTCATAAAATGGCCGCGCCCATACCGTTATGCATTAGTACATTGCGGCCCGAATGGGTAACTTTTTTACTCTCCAAAATATATGAATAGGTAGCTTTTTTCATTGAAAAATATATCATTGGGTAGTTGTAAATTATCTAAATATAACCATGCCTCAATTCTCATCTTAAACATGTTAAGCCTATGTAAACCACAGTGATTTTACAAACAAAGTGTTCCATTAACATCATGCACTTGATCATTTTGGTAGTGAATGTACTATTTGTTCAATGGGGATGTGCAGTAATAAAATATATGAATAGGTCTGATTTAATAATTCAATATATGATTAGGTCCTGTTTTATAACGTCCGAAAATATATGAATAGGGTGGGTTTTCAAATCTCCGTCCGCAGACCTGTACCTAATAGTATCCTTAGTTACCCCCCCCCACCTCCCCCCCCCGTAATTAATCATGGACTTTTTAAACATGTTATTAAACTATAGGGTATTATCAAAAAGAGACTTTGCAATTAGAGCTCCATCTACTGTCTGCACGTGAATGACGACGGACGCAAAGAAAGGAGATAGGCATTAATGGCTTTAAAAATCATAGAGCTAACAATAAACATATTTAAATATCCCCAATGAAAAGCTATTTGATAAGTTGAAGACCACAATGGTAAATAAAAAAATACAAACCTTTCTATGTATATCTCGGAGTTGTAGTTTTTTTTTCTTGCGATGTAGCGTATATATTAACTCGAAAAAAAGTTAGTTAACATTTTAAAAGTTCAAAACAGCACCTACATTGTTTTAAAAATTCCATAAGCAAATCAAGTAATATTCATTACAGTTTGCTATTTTATTAATTTGACTATCTTTTAAAATGACAACTTCAAAGTAAAATATTTTAATTAGAATTGTATTAACATGAACACAAAATGTCAATTCAATGCTAATTAAATGTGAATTGAAATCTGTAATGTGTATGCTATTCCAAAAAATAAGGAGGGGGGAGGGAATAAATTATTGCAACGGAACCATCAGTGAATTTTACTCTAGATCATCTTACTTCCCATGGCTGTGCTTGTATAGTAAACAAAATGTGTGTCTCATGTAAGTCATTTGGCGTTCCGACAATTACCAATTACCTAATTACCTTTGTGTAGGATAATTTGTATGACAATTTCACGATAGGGAGAGAGAGTGTGCGTGTGTCAGGCGGTCAAATCAAGAAAGTATGGCGTAAACATCACCGGTGTGAGGATTGTTTACAGATAAAATGGTCAACAAAGCAAATATAATTCTACCCCAGACGAAATGCGCAAAAATTACACGATGCATGGTTTTATCATTTAATTATTGTTTATCAGTTCTAAATGGCATTCTTTGGCATAAAAATAATGTTCTAAAGTTTAATTACGACTACCAATTGTTTTAAAACACCAGTCTGCTGGAATTATATTTGAGAAATGCAAATAGGATACTTGTCAGAGTATACCATAGTAGATTGTTCGAACGCAGAATTTTTTACTATTTTTGTCCATTCAGAATGCAAGTTTGTCTTCAATTATAGTATGTTACCATGGGTAAGCGTCTTTTAGTTCAAAGGTCACAATTCGAAAATATACCGACTGCGTCGGAACAAAATACTTTATGATTCAGTACTATGTTTGATTATAATCTTTTTAAAACTCAAACAAACCTACACAATAGTAAATGAAAGGATGGTACTATTTCGTAAACCAAATCAGCAGACGTTGAAACACAATAATAAATATTTTAAAAAAAAATTTGAAAGAAATAAAAAAAATATTGTATTGATAATGTTACCATTTATATTGTTAGATCTATATTCGACCATTCTGTACATTCAAATTCACCCTACACTTAGATGCATATATGCTCTGAATGGGCTGTTCGTTCAGTGAATTTGTTTTCTACATGACATTGGAATGTTTTTTTCTACATATATACTTTTGTTCTTTATTCTAAATTATAAGCGCGATACAATAAAACCCACACACAATTGTGCAAATAAATGAGTTATTTAATTAATAACCCCCACCCCCTTTTACAAAAAAAAAACAACAAAAAAAAAAACGGAGCGTGAGTATTGAGGTCAAAATCACATGTTCATGTAGTTCGATCAAAATCAACGCTGCCAGTGGACCAGAAAAGGGGCCTCGGTGACCGAGTGGTTAAGGTAGTTAGCCTACAATTGATCACGTGCATGTCAACACTGAAGTTTCGGGTTCGAGTCTCACTTTGGGAAGGGTGCGCTCTTAATTGACAAGGATTTTTGATTGTCAGATTTCCTAATGCAATTCTAGGGTTTTTCTCCGGCTTCTTCCCCCAGTAAAAACTGACGCCATGATATAGCTGAAAAAATGCTTAAAGTGGCGTGAACAACACTCCTACAAACTCTAAGACTAGAGCATTCAGTTGATAAGGAAGAAGATATTAAGTTAGGATATAGAATGGCTGCTTGCCCGTGGGAGTTTTAACGACCTACGCCGACAACCAAATGCCCTATGATACAGAATATAAATAAGATATACATATTCATACAAGACATCTAAAACGCATATGTATTTTTTTTTAATATTTATCTTTATTTTGTCATCTGAATTAACAAGCAGCAAAATCCAAAAAACGAACACTGCATATCAAGAATCTGTTATTTATTCCCCAATGTGTAAAATAGAAAAAAAATCATCGCATCTATAAAAAAAAAAAAAATTTAATGAAAATCCAAAAACCAGAAAAGACGACAAGGCGAAAACGCTAAATAAAAAGCACTTCTACTTTATCGCGTTTCTACCTTTAATATTTCATAACTAAAAAAGGCAAAATGACAGCATCCGGTCACTATAATAGATAATGCAAGAATTAGAAATTAGTTTTTTTGTGGAGTATCAAAAAATGCTTTAAGCCACTTTTCCTTGAAAATCGTTATCTTTTTGTAATTTCCAATTTGCTTTGTGGAAATTCTGTAGTGCAAATTAAGTTAAATGAAACGAAAACTTGGCTAATTGATAATCACACTATCATATCGCAAGCATAAACTTCACTAATTAGAATCTCAAGTCATACTTAAAAATTATCCCACTTTTCTGAAAGATAGAAGTTAGTTTCGATGCTGGTGTGATGTTCTCTGCAGATGAATGTACAGTTACTTATGACACATCATTTCCTCTGCAAAAACAAACAGCTTTCAGTGTATCTGACGACCCCAGATGTTACATGGCTAAGTTGTACATGGTAAGTGCATTATAAATATTGAAGGTACTCCACGCATAGATGAAATTTCATAATTTAATTTTAATGAGAGAATATTTATCAATCGATGTTACTGTTGCATGGTCTATTAAGAGCGGGTGTTTTGTCATTGCTTGAATGTTCATTGAAACAATACATAACAGCTCGGTAGTCAAAGTATACTACCCGTGTGACATGTCCAATTCAAATGTAACTATCACTCAGAGACAGTCTATACTTAACAGTTTAGTATAGACTGTCCCTGCTATCACTTTATGAAATTTTGTGTCGCAAATGATGTGTATAAAAATGAGTTTGATTGGCTATTTGCATGTATAATGTAGCCAATCAAAGAGTGACTTTCAGCCCGGGAATTAACTAGCTAAATTTTTCAGGCAATTGTGAACACATGAACCCGACAAAAGTTGACCTCCATTATTAGATATCAAAAAAGCAAAGAAACACTAAATTGGCAATCAAATTTACAAAATTCTGATACACAACC
The DNA here is from genome assembly GCA_944474755.1 of Limnoperna fortunei. Classification (NCBI taxonomy): domain Eukaryota; kingdom Metazoa; phylum Mollusca; class Bivalvia; order Mytilida; family Modiolidae; genus Limnoperna; species Limnoperna fortunei. The sequence goes on along the minus strand of OX104111.1, from coordinate 55,098,306 downwards.
ACGGTACAGTTTCCAAAACACTAATACATAACTATAGGACAAATAACAACAAACACAGAACAAAACAACACACTAACAAAGGCCAGCGACACAAACTCTCAAGAAAATGAAAGTGAACTCATGTGCTCGGGAAGGGTAAGCTGTTCCTACCTGTTGGTAGTCATTCCAGGGTAAGTCATGTCTGGTAATGGAAGTTAATATACACAAACACTATAAGACAAACATACATCTGTACTGATTGAGAGACAAATATCGTGTATTAATCTACAAGTATATGAGACCTTCAATAAAATTTCTTCAATAAAGGCAATAACATTTGAGCAACGAACCCAAAGTTTGCAGTTTCCGCGTTAATGGTCTAGCTCGATCAAGGAAATCGTTGTATTCCCGCTCTGAAGTAGCGTATTAGTGATGTAACGTAAACTGAATATGCTGTAGCAAATTACACGTGTCCAACCTTATCAGAAGCGGTTTATTGTTGGGTCAGCCAACTGTTCATAAAACATCTACAACATCAATTTTATCAGCAGTAATATCTTAAGTAAGTTTAGTGAAACTAGCAATACAAAAAGTTTTTAAAAATAAATGAAAATCTTTTGAAATGCATTTATAATCCAGGTCTCTTTTAGCAATAGTATTTAAACGTCTGAATATATTCTATACCGTTTCCTATAGAACATCCCAAAATCAAACTTACTAGTATCTTAAAGGAAGTTGTTTTTACCAACGAATATTGATCGACAACATATTGGTTATGTTTAGTTGTCAGATTTTTCAACACACAGCTAGAATTCCATTTGATGCCAATTCAATGTGGTCTACTTCTCTCCCGACCTGTTCCCTAATTCTTAATAGACCAAATTCAAACATTGACTATACTCTATAGACTAAAGAGTATAGTATAATTTAGCTCAATCGTTATACTTTCAGTTTGCGCTATATCAACTATTTGGTATTTTCCAGGGGCAAATTATTATACAAATAATCTAAAATCCGCTTCATACTTTAAATTTCACCCGGAAACTGACAATGAGGACCGATTGAGATCCAAATTATTTTAACAGATATGACTCCAACTTTCCGATTGTAAACACAATTTTCGATTGTAGAACATTACAGCAGCACCAAGCTGAAAGTTGACGATTTCCTGCAATATATTTATTTTATAACTGATAACCCTTCAGAAGCAAGTTCACACATTCGTGATGCCCGTCATCGGTTTTCTGTGTTTGATCTAAGTAGTTCTTGTCTATTCTGAATTTTTTACCATTTCTTTGTTTTCCTAAACTGATTAAGATTGTGTATCTCATCTTTAGACTTAAGCATTTACTGTTATAATCTCTCTGACATTTACAAAAAGGTCTAATTCCAACATTTTCCAATACTGTTGCATTTTTATGGTCAATGAAACAGGTAGGCTGACATTTTTATTAAACTAATGTTTTATATCCACCTTCTCTCGACACACCAGTAAAACTGCAGATAAAAGCTGTTATTGGAGACTAAAAAGCTAGTTAGTAATTACAAAGACATTAAACCATATATAATTCAAACACGGGTCAATATACAGCTACGCAGTGTTTAAGAAACAATTTTGGTTTAATTCTCAAATCTAACAAATAATATTTGTTTTTACTAAACAAACTAAATTTATGGAATTAACAAATACTTCTGGTATTGAATACAATATCGGAACTCCCTGTCTTGTATGACAACGTCTGCTCTTTTATTGAAACATAACATAAAATGTTTACTTAAATAAGGTATACCATGGTTCGTCGCTTAACAAGTTCTTAAATGAATTTGAAATGTTTGTTGAGAGAGCATCATTCTCTTTGGCACCTTTCCGACAGCCTACAGAAGGAATAAGAGGTAACGAGGAGGATATTTACAACTAACAGATTAGATTGCGAACGCCCTGGAAAGCCCTCGGGCATAGGCTGCTGATTAGGGTCTTAACACGCAATATGATTTATGTTGGTCCATGACATAATGTTTCTTCGAATCACGATTCTGGCTTATTTTTATTAAGAGATATTAATAAAATATGACGTGGAACTCCCTAATTAGGCTTCAAATAATCAACTTTTATACTTTAATTTTTTATGTTTGCCGTGCAATCGGAAAACCCCGCAATTATTCCAGACATCCGACGTACCAGCATGGAAAGTGGTAAATGACTCGCGACTATTAATTAATAGGAAGTCGATTTTTATGTATTTGAGAATATAAAACTTGATCTAGAATGGAAAAGTCCATATTACTTTTCACTTCAGTTTTCGATAAAATCCAGAATTTATTGCTTAAATCCGTCTCTTTGCAACTTAATTATTTCAGTGATAATTAAATCACGAAAAGCAAACGTAAAACTTGAATTAAGCTTTCTTTAATCAGATTTGATAAAAAATCCTTAACCTCACCTAAACAACGTGTTTAACTAGACCTGATACTTGATCTATATGGACCAAAATCATTTCATCTTAAATCAATTAAAGTATAGAGTTATAACAAGCTGTGGAGTTCGATCAATACTAATAATGACACATAATTGAGTTGAGAAAAGAAAGCTGTTTATATCGAGCCATGTTTAATAAGATCCTACTTTAATCCAAGAAAAAAAATATAAAGATCTCCAATTTTCTTATATAAATCATCGCCACAAAAGGAAATAAACGAGCATCGATCGTCTCTACACAATATGTAACTTCTGATAGGAGAGCGTTACATTTCTGACATGGAATTGATTTTCCTGGCTTATTTCTAGTGTTTTTTCGATGACTACCATGGATAAGGGAATTTGGAAGACGTTGACAATTTATTTCTTGATTTCCGGAAATGAAGAGGTAAGCCTGATCGAATTTCATCTTTTTGTCTGACAAGAAAAATCTTATCCAATATTTATCAATATAAATCAACTGGGCTCGCAATAAAGACGGTTGGATATCTTTATTAAGCGTCTATTTAAAGCGGTTTTCTTGGTAGTTTGTTTTGTTGTTCCAGACAGTGGAAATTTGTGATTTCACTTAATGTCACAATCAAAAGCGTGTCACCTTTTTTAAAATTATTTTTATTTTAATGTCTCCACAGGATACATATAAAAATGATACTTAGTTATCGTTATACGATACATTTTTAGACAATATGTTATTTGGCTTGTTTTACACGGTTGCAAACTTTCTATAAATGTCACAATATAAATAATTTAACAACTCTGTTTACAAGAGAGCGTAGACACAATGACTGGCTGAATCGTGTAATATATAAAATGGTATCCACTAACTAGAGACTGGCACAACCAATGCGCAATTTCTAATCGTCTCAATGAAGAAAGCATAAACTTATGTAAACAATATTATTGCAATACATTAATGGCGAATATACATTTTTTTACATTTTTGCACTTATAATTTGCTTACTTTTTCTTTAAAATCTTTAAATCAGGAACATTATTAAAAAGAAACCACAATTTAAGAGTGAGTTTGACCTGTAAAGGGTCAAACCGTAGACCCTAATTCAGTCAGTTATAATACAATAAAGAGAGTTTGCATGATCAGGGACTGATTCTATTTCGTCTTCATTCTGTAAATATGCGTTAATTTTTTTTCTTCGTCAATCCATTACTTTAATAAAAGTAAAAACAATATTGGTTTAACAAGAAAAATCACTCGGTTGGGTATTTTTCGTTACTGCTTCAGTGCACGATCTTTCATACTACTGCAGGAAATTAATTTTCTGATCAAAGCATAATGTTTGATTAACACGGGTGATGGATGAGTTTTAATTAGTATTACAACTCCGCAGGGCTTTTTAATTAAGTTTTAGCATTATTAGCAGACGAATTGAAATATAAATGTCTGTGGAGTGTTCTATTTTATCAAAACAGAGCGACATCAGATATGCCATTTGACATTTTTTTACGCAACTTTCAACAATTTTTCCAGTATCTCTGATGTTCTGTTTCTATTGGTGATAGAAGCCGATTAGAAAGAAAACAAAGATATTTACAAAAATTGAGTCCAATTAATAAAATTTAGATACAATTATAAAGAGCAACTTTCAAATATTATTGATTTGTGATATATAATACTTGGAATCCAAACAACAATTATATGATATTTTTAAGTTTATAGGCTGAAATTTATTCCAAAAAGGTTGGGGTTCTCCGTCGAACTTCGAATCAAACTCCTGACTTGGGAAGATGCAAAAAGTAAAATGGTAATACAATTGTTAGAACGAATAATTGTACCCTCGTTTTTTGGAAACAAATCACAAAACTATAATGGGATTTTTAGGGGAGCAAATTTCGGTCTATACAATTGTATGCAGAGAAGTGAAATATTTTTTTTTAATGTAAACTAAATTTTTACAAGCCAAAACCCACAACATCCCCCATTTTGAAACTTGAGAACATCAACATCATGATTCTCATGGAATTTTTTTATGAACATAGAATTGATCGATTCTGTCAATATTATTAGCCAATTACGTTATTGTTTGCATTGGAACCTTGTTTAAAGTTGCAACTGTAAAGAAAAAGAAAAGAGGTTTGGTAAGAATCAATAATTCTCATTTTATTAGTCATGTTAAGTGTTTGTAACAACTATTGATCGACAAAAATAAGTTTTATATTGGTTTTTGGTAATCTCTTTGATGATATTGTCTGATATTATTTGTTAAAGTACAAACTGCACGTGAGAATGTCGTATAACAGCCATCAAGTAGAATATTTTCCTATCTATATTGTTTCCATATTTTGCGGCATTTGACTGCCAAACAATTTAGTTTATACATGCTAATTTAGGACTCAAATATTACTAGTATTTTTTCTACATATTTTTGTGTACCGCATATTTTAGTCCCATTTAATCCTTTTTAATAACCTTGGGTCCAACTATAACAGGCTTGGTAAAGCCAAATAATCCAGTCTATATATCCGACTTAAGATCTCTTCACACAGTATAAATATCAATGCAATCGATATAAAGTCCGAGAATCTGCCGTCCAACGCTTTTTTAGACTTTGATTGGAACGTGGGACTACGCTTCCATTAGTAAAAAAAATCTTTCGCCGGAAGAGGATTCTCGGACTATGACGTATCAATCTTATGAATAGCGACACGCTCTAATAATTATCCTTTGCAATATAGTGTTTTAAATTAACGGAAAAGAAGTTAATAGCGGAAATGGCGTTGGCTAAGGCTCCGTAAATATCCTAAATGTACCGCAAGAGTGTCGATGAAAAAATGCGACATAATTGGCAAGCTCGTGGTAAAACAAAGATAAACAACAGCCTCTGTAATTTAAATTCTTATCAAACATCTATTAACATGAAGGTCGTCATAATGGATACCAAAACATATAACATTGCCTCAAAGTGTTCTGATCTCATAAAAAAAAAATAAGTAACATAACGGATTTTTTTACAAGATTCTTATGAACTTGCAAGCCAAGTGTTACGATCAGGTCCCCTCTCAATACCGTGAAGGAGAGGTGGGATCCGATCGTAACACTTGGCTAGCGAAGATGATGAACTTGTTATAGGTGTAAAATGCGTTTTTTAATCAATTTCCATTGTTTATGATGATAACTTAATTAATGATCTAGGTGTTTGTTTGTTTCAAAGAATTGTTCAAAGACTTTAGAGTAAATTGGTTTTTTTCATGCTTGATAAAAATAGATGGTTTAAGAATAAAATCATTTAAAAATGTTCATCGTTCAACCTGCTTGTTTCTATGTCAATTTTACTGCACTTTCAGATTTATTAGATTTTTATTCAGCTCAACTAAGATTCTTGAAGAAAATTGTGTCTGTGTCTGAAATCAAATTTTGAAAAGAACAAATGAAGTTACAATCTTCATTCAAATATATTTCCCCAAAGAGAAGTCATCTTAAAGTACAAGTCGTGTTTTTGTTCTAAAAAATCTTCTTCAGCTTTATTCCAGTCAAATTAAATTTTCAAAGAAATAGAAAATGTTTATTGAATATTCTATAACTATTTTGTAAATTACAATAACCCAACATAAACCTTTATTGGATCTCGTTTATGTAAAGGTTTTTTTTTAAATCTAGATAAATGTTTTTTAGTTGAAATGCATGCACCATTGTGTGTAAAAGGTATTTTTTAAACACATCAAGAATTTGTTCACATAAACAAACATGTGTTTGACAGTTTCGATGTATGTGGCATTCTTCATACCTCTCGATGGAAACTTAACTTTAATTAATTTCATATCCGTTTTGAAATGAATCATTTTTGTCTCACTATTCCGTTTTATATTTGTGAAACCTTTTCACAAATAACTCTATACTCCATTCACGTTTATTAAATTTGTTGATAGCATATTTCCTCACTATTTATTTTTCTAGAACTGCAAATTATATCAGAATGGAAAATACACCAGTGCTTGCTTAGGTTAATGAAATTGACACCAGGTCGATAAAATAGAAAACAGAAGTTAATTTCTGTGGGCAAATAAAGACTGACGTATTATTAATTTATTGTTATCCAATTTTACAGTATGCGTCCAAGTAAAAACATTACACTGAATTAACGACTTCAGAAAACAACACAGCAGTGTTAAAATTGAATTTCTATTGCTGCAAAAACTCCCTCGGTACTAATTTGAATGCGTAATGAGGATGATAAAATACGGCAAGAGTATATCACGGCTACGGATCGACTGACGTTGAACCGTATTTTTTAGTGAGCGTCGTTGGTCATGCAATGCTGAATAGAACTATCAGAATCGTTAAGCAGTCTTAATTCGATATGTACGCAGAGATAAGTGTGAAATATTATGTGAAAAACTGCAGAGGTGAAAAACATGGCAGCGAAACAAAATGGTTTTTGGATTAAGTGATGGATACTTTTCAAGTAGAAGAGGAATTTTTAAACATAAGAAGCTACAGGGATGCTAATGACTGCTGGCGTGCAGTAATTAACCAGATAATATTTAAGTACGTGCTAAGAGTGTGTTACTTTAATTAACTATGAAGATACTACACTGGCGGAAGTAACACCTTCTCATTTTTGTTTATTTTCAGCAGCACTCAACATTCGCACCTGTGATGTAAGGGTGACATGGTATCACCAAAGACCATGGTAGTCTGGTCATGTCAAATAAGTAAGTACCTGTTTTCTTCTATCGATTTTCCTGTGTAATTAGTATTGTAAATATTTAATGAACGATGTTTCCCCGAAGTAGGTTTTTTTGTGTTGTTTCAACCAGTGTTTGATGTTTAGTTAGATAATCTATAATCAACAAAGAACAAAACACGCTATGTTTCAATCAGATAGAACTATCAAAGAATGTTAGTATCAGTCGATCAAAACACTTGCCTACACCCGCTGATTAATACATGTTTGTCAGAAACCAAAACGTTAGAGATTATTCAATTTCTAGTTTTTGAAAACATAAAATCATTGATAATATGTACGGGAATTTTTTTTTGTTGGGTCATATTGTGATCTGGTCTCCGGGTCATGTAGTGAGTCTATTATGAAAAAAACTAGATTGTCATTATGTCACACATATCATCGATCCATCCATTTTCAGTATTGGGTCTTAACTGGTCTTAACATTTAATAAGCAGAGAAAATGCATATTCCCATGTCATGGATTCTGATTACACGTTCGCTCAATCATCATGGACCTTTACGCGGACTCAGAACCCGCGACTTGGGAGAATGAGAAAATGACACAGAATCCAGAATATACTCTGTTTACATCTTATCATGTTTGGCTCGTGATGCATCAGAGTTACACATTAACAGAACTTGTCAGCCTTTATCAAATTCAGAAAGAAAAGGGAATCTATACAATTATCATATCTGATAGAACACTTGTTATTTATATTTATTTATTCATCGTTATGCAATATTAAATGATATAAAATGGAAATTTAGATAAAATTGAATGATATTCGATTTGCACGCACCTGTGTTATGAATATTAATGTGACAAATTGCATTTTTTAAGACTATAACAGTATCTTATAGTTGATAAGTAAATAGATATTAACCCGCGTAAATGTGATGAAATGATTGATTAAATGTAAATATATTTTTGCAGTAATGAACAAACTAGTAAAAGATTCTTTGAAACTATCATGACTACATACAAGATGTACTAGAAGTAATATAATATGAATTCGTTTGATTATTTTTTTATCTTAGACATCAGTGTATTATTTTAGCGTAAACTTGAACTTGTCAAAAATGTTCCGCGGAAATACTAACATATTTATACGCTATCTTTACACGTGTATATTCTGCATTAGGCACGGGGTAAAAATAATTTCCCGTAGTATGGTTCTTGCTGTCCTATTATAATAAAGAATTGGATACAAGTTTTTGTAGTTTTTTCGAGGTCAAAGCAAAATTTGAATGGTCCGGCCACTCTTTTACACACCATTACAACTACAAAATATTTCATTCAGTTATTATAATTAAATTCCATAAGTAAATAATATAAATTTAATTTATTTAAAATCGTGCAGACTGTCAGTTCATTTTTGGTTCGCGTCGTTGGTGTACTGGGGTCATTATTCCGTTATAAAGTTTTTCATCAATCTGAAATTTAAATTGATGAATTGTATATTTAACAGATGAAATGTAATTATAACGTATTGCTCGTTACCGTTTGTAATTGTACTATGAAATCTACAACCCAAAGTATCAATATCTAAAAACTTTAATTCACAATTATTTCATATAAATAGCAAAGCGGGAACGCCACCGGACGTCGGTTTCCGACGATGATAAAATAAATGTACATGTACATTGCTCATTATTTAAACTTCTTCACTGGACATAAGTTAACTCTTTTCTTCCGTAGTCACTTGGGCCGAGTTAATATGGTTCGGTTCTTTGGTGTACTTAAGTCGAGTTCATGTTTTATGCAAGGCCACTTATTTATAATGTCACAAATCTAATCTATACATGTACTTTGTTTTTATAAGATCTATTGGCAATGGTTTTGTTTTTGTATTACATTTGGACTTTTTATGCGGCGGATTATCTTCGCTAGCCAAATGTTACGATTAGGTCCCCTCTCTTATGTGAAGATACGAGTATCGGATCGTAACCCTTGGCTAGCTGGCGGTGGATACAAATCTTGTCACATATCTCGTTCCATATTAAACTAAAAATTCAAGATTTTTTATTTAAAGTTTTACCATCTTGTCATTATGGATAGATGAAACACATTTGCGCATATTTCACTGCCCTTTGCAGGATACACAATTTACGAATTGACCTCACGCACAAGTGGCGTCAAATAGCACAAACACTTAAAATCAAGGACTTTTGTGTAAAAGAATATAAAATGTGTCCCTCTTAATAACACATACAAGGTTAATTTAGAATTTTTGTTAAATGTCATTTTTTCCTTCATGAATTATTATTATAGATTAAACACAAAATAGTAATAATAATTTTTCTCTTTTCTACTTAGATAACACACTTTTGTTCATTTTCCAAATTCAATAAATACACCTCTTTTATCTCAACTTTTATTGCTCAGTTTTATTGATTTGACTTTAAGCTGTAAGTTAAAAAAAATGTACTCGAGAAGTTTTGTGGTGATTATGTTGTATTAATGTATTTACTATCTTATTAAAAGGGTATTTTTGTCGTAAAATATCCATTTAGAATGGAATTTGAATTGTTTGAATGGTGTTTTTAACGCCACTTTCAGCAATTTTTCAACTATTTCATGGCGTCTAGTTTTTATTGGGGGAGGAAGCCGGAGTACCCGGAGAGAACCCCCGACCTGCGGTAGGAAAACTGGCAATCCTTGTCAATTAAGATTGGAGTCGAGTACACCCTGCCTGCAGTGAGAATCGAACCCGCAATCTCAATGTTGACAGACCACGTGATCAATAGTAGACGAACTACCTTGACCACTCGGCCACCGAGGCCCCCATTTAGAATGGAGACAATTTATAAAATGCGCTAGTCTTGCACATGAGAATAGACAGTCGTGTTTGGAAATGAATAATTAGTTTATTTTGGATAGTTATGATTAAAATTGTGTACATTGTTTAGACTACATATCATTTTACACCAACAGTCATCGATCACTTCTCAGTCAGTAGCTTTGTTATTAACAAAAATATACAAAGATGACAGATTGACTCCGTTTTTCGTTCAGGATATTATTTTAACACCATTTTTGTTTTCATTTTGAAATGAGTATACTTAGTACGTTATATGTTGGTATGAAGAAATAACGCCGAAATTAAATACACCCCTTTGACGTGTTAGCAGCTTAATAAAATAGTGTTTAAGTATACCACAGCTGAATCTTCAAAGAAGACGGATTTACGAAATTTGTATGTTTGCACAAATAATCACTTTCTACCACGATTCGACGTCTTCGTCATCATGCACGGTTAGTTTTTTTTACACAATAAATTAATGAAGATCATATTTATGTACAGATGTATGTCATCTTGTATCGACAGCACCTTACATTGTAAGCTTGTTTATTTTGTAATGGCACGCGCATCTCGAGATGAATCAATGCGATATATGAAGTTAAGCTAACATAATCGATCAACATCTCAAGCGATTTTTTTAGCTTACACAGTTTGGATTGCTATCGTTTGTTTGTGTTGGATCTTTCCAAATAAAAATGCCGATGTTCACAGTATTAAAGTAACAGCTGTTTCATTTTATGTACGGTGCCGACGTTATTCAATATTTTTGTGTACTTTTCCGACGTCAGTCATGGATTTAACTTAAGCAAATTGAACTAATGTATCTTGGCGAGAACAAGCAAGTGTTGAGTCTAAAAAAGTTTATATTTGTTCTCAACAGTGGTTCCAGAATTTCTCGTCGTGACGGGGGATCTCTTGTCTCATAAAGGGGGACTCTAGACACATTTTTTAACGCAGGGGTGCTTCATAAGGGGGTCCTGAATCCACCACTGCTAAACAATTAACTAGACCCAAGACAATGAGTTTCGTACAATTTTGCAGGTGAAGGTTTTAATTTTCCAATTAAATTGGTGTAGGCTATTAGCAACTTAGTACATATAGTTTAGCTTGATTATATCTTTAGCTATGTTTAAGTTAACCATTCTAATTTTATCCCTTGTTGCAACTCAATACAGTCAGAAACGCATGATAATATTTACCCACATATGTGCTGTCAGTGTCTGTTATATATACGTTGGTTATCAGTATTTTCGTGAACCATCAAATACAAGCTATTCGCTATCTCGTTCGTTGGGTCTGTCTGTATGTCCATACCGAATTTTAACAAATGTTTAATACAGTAATGTTGTAATCGCCACCAGATCTTCGCTTGTCAGTTTGATAACACCTGTATGTAGGAGATACACAAGCAGTGATGGGTTTGAGAAAAGGAAGACGGGATCTGAAAACTTTTTTTGTGTGTAAATATCACACTTCCTATGAAAAATTGTACATCATCAAACAAATTGCCTTCAACGACCACATTTTCTCCTTAAACATCTCGGTCTTTGACTAACAAGGAAGTAATATATAGGTTATCGGACAATTAAAAAATTTATTTCACGAGCTATTATAAACAAAGAAAAGCAAGGCTGTTTAGAGCAGTTCTCTGCTGGTTTGCAGGAAGTACATATAAAATTAGTATTTTCCAACAATTAAATATAGTTTTTGTCCTGAATTTTTATGCTGAAAATGTCTTGCTATTAAAAAGGGCCAATAGAAAATTTCATTATTTGTACGCCGACCGCGAAACCGACGTTCATAAATGCTTGTTTGTTTCTTTGTTTGAATGTGGTTTAACGCAACTTAGCCATTTTTCAGCTTTATCATAATGTTCAGTTTTATTAGCTGAAGACGAAAACCGGAATACCCGGATAAAACACCCGAACCTCGGCAGAAAGTGGCAATCTCTGTCTTGTCAACTAAATAACTAATAAACTACCTTAACCACTTGACAAACAGGGCACAATTCCTAATTGGACTGTATACAATTATTGGTCCACCGCCGTTCACTCATCATTTAAAAAGAAAGACGCCTTGAAAAAATATAAGTATACCAGACAAGTAAAGCAAAAAAAAGAAAGAAATCATATATCCTTTATTATATTGCAAATATAATGATTGAAGTTTAAATCGATGTAAAACTCGGCCGTATAAACTGATAATTGACTAATTCTGGATCATTAAATTGAAGTGCATGTTGCATCTGTCAATGTATGGCACGCCGGAACCACATTCTAGGTTTAAGTCCGATTAACGATTGTGTATCTTATTTTAACCATTGTGAAAATTTACGGAAGCAACTGCTAAATTCAGATAATCTATTTTGATGCTGTTATAAAGTTGTTTAAATCAGATACGATGTCGTTGAAAAATTATAGACAGTCCATGTGGGAAATTTGTGTCTAGAGTTGGTTTACAGTTCAAGTGATTTATATACACAAGATCGTTAAAATGGTTACCCGCTAAATTATGTGGTATATCAATAGAAATAATTTATAATAAGTTTTAATTGACACAACTTTCTCTAGAAAATAGGAATGACATCCGAGTTTTTTTAATAGTTTGACACTTAATTTCTGTTTATCGGCTCTGTCATACTTACGTTTAAGGGACAGACCATTTAACTTGCAAGGGGGCCTTGGTTTTTTCCTAAAAAATATTTTGAAAATGATTTTTGATGAAAAAAATATTTTGGAAGCAGAGGGTAAGAAAAAAAATATTCTGAAGAAGGATTTCTGCTATATAAAATAATGCTAATAATTAAAAAAAATATTCTGTCGCGACGCCTTCAAAAAATAAATATAGCGCGGAAAAAAATTTTCTGACCAAAACAAAAAACCAAGGCCCCCCCCCCCTTTCAAGTTAAATGGTCTGTCGTTAACTCTTTACTAATATTAGCAGACATACCTATCCCATTATTTCTATAAACGATAATTCCATTCTATTTTATGTAATGAATAACCAACTAAACTTTAAGTACTGTATTTTTGCCACTTGATTTTTGCGCGGTTAAAATATGATAGTAACCAACTTTCGTTTTATACTTCGCATAAACTAGAATGCAAACTTTAATTGGAATTAATGGCGTTTATTTTAGTTTAACCATTATAGAAATCCCACGTCCGGTCGCGTTCTCGCTTTGCTACCACTTACAGCACATCGTCGGAAACCTACGTCCGGTCGCGTTGTGGTAGCAAAGCGAGAACGCGACCGGAGTAAGTGGTAGCAAAGCGAGAACGCGACCGGGCGTGGGTTTCCGATTATTGTGGTTTATTGCATATTTCCACTGTTGCATCAACATAATATGCAAAACAGATGAATTGAGATATGTGTATGAAATAAACTAATGATTTAACCGTGTACTGATTTTGATTTAATTGTGTAATGATTAAATAAAAACGACAATGTAGTTTGGCTGAAAATTTGTCATGGCATTTATTCAACATATACATGCACCAACATAATCAACAAACTGGCCAACAGTAAAACATGTTGACAAAATGGTCACTGAAAGGAAAACCAATAGTGAAAAATATTGTTCCTTGGCTGCTGGGCTTATCCATAACAGCTTAATCAAATAAATCACTGCCAACCACTTATATAGTAAATCCGATCCAAATGCCATGACGACTTGACTAAGGACTGCATAATCCAATTATAAAATTTCAAGTCCATAAAGCAGGTATATTGCAGTTCCTGGTTCAATGTTGTAGCGATATTCATCAAAGTCTATAAAACGGGTACTATTATATTACATTTCATGGTCCAATGTTCAAGCGATGTTCATCGAAGTCCATAAAACGGTATATTACAAATCGTGGCCCAATGTTCAAACGATATTCATCAATGTTCTATTACCAATCTATAAGTAATCATTATGCCATGGACACAATCTGAAAAAATAAACTAGGAGAGCAATAATATATAAAAATAAGGGAGGGAGGGTGGGTGTTCGATTTTTAAAACTGCACGAGAATGATATGAGCGGGAGTTTCGACTTAAATACGTCTCAAGTCCACGAGGCGCTTTAAATATAATCTTTTAAATGTTTTATGTTATATAAAATTGTAAAGGGTATTGTGTAAAAATTAGTAATTATGTTTCAATGCAATAAATCAATTTAATTAACATGCAATTAAATTAACAGGCGCTTATGTTTTTTGGTAAACATCGTTAAACCCACTAATATTAATTAATTTAGTTGTGGCGTGCCATATCAAACATTGTTGCGATGTTGAAGCCAGACTGCCGTGTTATTGGAGTTTTAACTATTGCAAACGAACTCGATTGTGTATAAAAGGTTCTGGTTTTGAATGATCCATTTTGTGGAGTCCTAATAAGTCTTCTCAAAATATATAGACATATCATTTGATAAATATATATAATATATATAAATAGTAAAAAATCCATGTGTTTACCCTGACTTACATTCTTATAGGTTACTTTTTACAAGTTACCGAAGTAAACAGAATTCGTTTTTGCTAGCAAACATTAGTAGACAACACCTATTATATTAATCAGGGCCAGCTCTAGGAAGCGTGGGGCCCTAGTGGAAACATTAAGGCTGAGCCCCTATTTATGGTGGTTTGATAATAATACTATAGATAGCCTGACAGACTTACAGGTTTTAAATGTAGCTGGTTCTTCACTTGGCTCTTGCTGAAGTTATCAATTTACACTGGCAAAAGATTGTTCCTTGACCACAGTGGCATCGCAATGCACTGGATTGTCTAGACTACTTGTGAACTGCGCCCCCCCTCCCAAAAAAAAATCAAGGTGCGAGGCTCCCATATGCGCGGGGACCAATTGGATGCAATTGGTCCGATTGGCCTAAAGCCGGCCCTGATATTAATACTAAAGCATACAAAAAATATATATTAACACTCAACGATGACGTATTTATGATACAAACGTAAAACATTTTAGGATACGACAAATTCAACTCATTTAAATGGATTCCATGATTTATAAAATTGATATAAGTTGTTTGTATAGATCATATTTGTTGTTATTTTTCATTAATAATGCAATCTGAAAGTTAAGATAAAAATCTACTTAAATACTTCAGATCTCTGTATTTCTTATTTAAAATGTTGTTAGAATAATAGGGCAACACCCATTACAACCAGTAAAAAATTGAAAATAATAATATCTATCAAGTAAATCACCACGTAAATAATAAGAATATATTTTTGCTGATATTTTTGCACTGAAGTGATTACTTATTTAATTCAGTTATTTTTATTATGACGTTAGTATCACTTGTATTTGTTAAAAAACTTCCATTAAATGTTTACTTTGTGTGGCAAGCATATTTCAGATGTAAATGGGTTCAGTATATCTATAAACAAACACTGCCATTGCAGGTTCCATTTTCAGGCTACATAATTTTCATGTCATTTCAAACATCGTCAGTTAACTTTCAATCATGCTTTGTAAAAGTGGGAAAAAATCCATGGAAACTATCTTTCTTTTACACGAGTATAAAATATACAAGATTTCGGTATGATTGTGAAATTCATTTCGTGTACACTTCTTGGTAATGTACTTACAGTAATAAAACAGTATGTGTACCAGACAGTTAAATTGATTTGCTCCGGACTTTATCAATAAAAAAGATCCCAACGGATCATACATGTTAAAATATTTCTTTTGCTAGAAATAGAACTGATCACGTTACTATAAGCTCTACGCATAGTATAGTATTTACTTAGTGATAAAGTATGCAGTATCTGCCATTATGACGATGGATAAAACCCGATGATGCCGTAATCTTAATTTGACCAATCTGTATTCTCGTCCAAAGTCTATTTGTAAGACAATATGCTAATCCCTTTCTTTAGGTGTAAGATCGAAACGAAAGGTTATCATTTTCTTACAAACTCTGTAGATAGTACAGTGATTGAGATCATGTGATGTTTTTTCGACAAGTTTATTAGTTTATTTAAAAGTAAGTTTGAGTTAACAGATGGTCGTTTACTAATTAAACTCTTCGAAACTTTTACAATAAACTTAAACTAATAATCTGTGTACTTTCTAAATATATGCAAGCATGAACCATTTTCATGTGTGGAGGTAGTTTCAATGTGCGAGAAGTATATTGCTTTTTGCCTACATTTTACTTGTCAACTGCACATAGGGTTTTTCTTTTGCCTACCTCTAAGGAAGATTTAAAATTATTCAGTGGGCAGATACTGTATTTACATCTGTAATGTGGAAAGAGAACTTTTATTAATGGTGTTTCGATTTTGCAGAACAGAAAAGAATTTTTATCATCTGTCTTCTGACTAAATTTAAAACTGTCATTTACTTTACCATTAATCAAAAACTGCACGTATTAATTGTAATTTATTTGTTGTTTTTTTATTCAGTAGAATTAAAAGGACTTAGAACATAGTTGGTAACAAATTATGTTCGAAGTTCTTCATATTAACAAGAATTCTGATTGGTCAAAAGCACTTTACAATGGTTAGTTCGGTGCGCATTGTACATATACTGTAAATTTGAGACGATATATAGTTTATAAAAAAAGTTCCTTTTACCTTAAAAAAAGATAAATTAGGTTCCTATATAAACTGAGAACAGAAAATAATTTACTTGTATAGTGTATTAAGTAATATTAAAATGTTTTTTAACGTTATATAAATGTCACAAATTATGAAACATTGGATTCGTTTGTTCAAACTTGACTGTTTGTTTTTGGTTTAGTTTTAAAACATGCATATTTTATATATTTTTAATTATTATCAGTAAGATATGTTGGTAAACCGGTTTACTTGTTTTAGATGTAACCATGATGGTCCTACTTTGGTTAGTAAACCTGACTTGTACAAGTCACAACTGCCCACCAAATCTTCTGAGTGAGGTCTTCAGTTGCCTGCAGAATCTAACAAATGGAAGCAATCAAAGCCAATTTATCGACGCAGAACTGATGAAACGAAATTGCAAGTAAGTATGATAAAACGTCCATTTTAATTATGGTTGTTAGTCTCTATAAAAAAGGTATCAGATGATGATTGTTTCGCGTGCACATCATAATCAGACTTATTCAAATGATATATGGGATGCTGTTTATTGCTGCTGATGTTCACAGTTATGTTTCATAAAAAAGTTGTTGACTTTCTTATTATACACACACATTTGAGTGTGTGGACACTCCACTACTTAAATCACTTTAACTGATTGAATTAATTAATGCAGTCTTATGTTGTCTTTAAGCGACTGATTGATTGATTGATTGATTTAAAATGATAAGTAGTCAGAGCAATTTAAGAAATACTTAATAAGTTTGATTGATTTATTTATATTGATTATGATTTATTTATATTAAATAAGCAGTATTTCTTCTATAAATAACAAATTAAGCGAGACTTGTATATTGGGGCGAAATGGACACAAAATTAGACTGCTCCTGGAAAAGTGAGGGAGATTTGAATTTCGCCTTCTGTAGCAACTATCGCATGCTACCTCTTGTTCTAAATCTACAAAAGGGGTCTTAAGGTTGCCAGAAGGAGCAGGGCAATCTTACATTAAATAACTTACAGTAAATAAGATTTAATTGACATGGAACGAAGCTGCATAATTGCTGTTAATATTGTTTGTATGCCACTTCAGTGCAATACCGGTATTTAGACACTTTTATAATGCCACATGCACAGTTTTAGATACTTTACTTTTATGTTTTATGTCAAAAGAGGTGTGTCATTTCACAATAAAACACCACAAAAATCGTTGTTTAACAACATGCAACGAGAGGACTCATGTTTTAGACAACAGGTATGCATTTAACTCTGTTTTTACCAATAACTAAGACATTTTTGACCTTGACCTTGTGTATCCTGGGCATACTCTTTTACTGAAAAGCTGCGTTTACTGGTGCACATATACACATTAAAGTTTTTTTTAGAAGTGGTGCCTTTGATGACAGCGTACAGTGTCTGGAACGGCTATACAAACAATGTAGCACGCCAGTAGCCAGAGAGTGGTTAGAAAAGATAGCCAGACCAGGCAGATGGAAATCAGGATTTGACCGTTTCTGTACACATGTTGATCGTAAGTTGAACATTAATATATTCTAGTTAATCGATCTGGAACTTGTGAAACTTACTGATTTATAAGTTTCTTAACCCATATAGATAAAAAGATCTTTTCATAGCCTAACAATTTTTTCATCTGCATTTTTAATGATGGTTTAAAAGAGTAAAAATCTGGAGCATTATTTTTGTGTGGTTTTAAATATAATATACTGATAAAAATTGATGTCATCCAATATATAAGGCATTTGCATTTTATTAAAACCTTACTATTTGAACAATTTTTTCTAATTTATAAATGTTATATTCACCACTTGTAAACCCCAGGTGATTCGGAGACATTGTATGGTATTCTCTTAATTCTAAAGTGTTTTATGCCCGCTCCATACAAAAGCGAATGAAAATTTGAAAAGGTGCTTTGGGATTAATTAGCTAGCTTTAATTTCTTATTCTCTTGAATCATAGATGAAGCTAATAGAAAATATAATTGTTTTATTCCTATTTAATGAATTTAATTCAATTTCATTAAACCACAGAGAACAGTTATTGATTGTCAATTGAGAGGACGGCATGTAATAGATACGAACTGGTTGTAGTTTTCTATAAAATATTCATCAAAATTTAGCATGTATGTTTACATACAAGTTATCCGTTGCACATCATTGATGAGGATTTTTCAACTTGTGTCTAAATAGTCCGCTTCTCAATGTATCATGTGCTTCATGGTCTCTTTACATAAAGTCCCGTTAACAGATCAAAGTTCCATCAAAGATTTTTGACCATGAAAACCTGCATCAAAACCTTTGTTAAAAAAATTTGAAGCACTTTGATGGACTTTGACAGAATAGAACCTGGTAATATTTTTCTAAAATAATTTTGATAAACTTCGATGGAAATCAGCCAGTCAGAAAATGTTCTGGAACTCACCAGAATATTTTGTAAACAAAAGCACATGGAAAAATGACAGAAAAGAGAGCAACAAAATTTAAATGGACTAATGAATTATTAGAAGATTTAATTGATTTAGTTGAATAGAGAGAAGTTATTTGGAATGTTAAATCAAAACATTACTTAGTTCTTCGTTTTTGCAATCATTCTCCTTGGCCTAATCCTATTTCTAGGCATCTTAGCTGCAAAATTACTGCACATAAAATGCAAACATACACTTCCATAACTCCTTTAACTCAATATCCATGTTGTTTATAAAGATTCCTGTCAATTATTTATTTCTATTAATAGTAGAAAACCATAAAAAAGTTTGATCCTGTAAACAGGAAACTTTGACAAAGTTTTTCATGAAAAAACTTTGAAAAATTGTTGATGGAAAACTTTGATAATGTAAACAAAGCTTAAGTGATTAGACCACCTCTATATGGATAGTACACCGATAATATTCTTATTATGCAGAAGGGCCTTAACTGAAATAATTTTTTATTGGGGATTTTTTTACCGATAACTGTGGATAATAACAAAAAGAATGAATCTATAAGAACTATTTTGACATGTTTCGGTAATAAGAGCTTTTTTCTGCAACTCCATAGCAATTACTGCAGTATTTTTATTATCTGTATTATCCATTCACTATAAAACAAGCGTTTGACGGCAGAGGATTCTTGGACTTGGTTTTTTTCCTTAACAGTTCCAAAAACCTTCTTTATAACCAATATTAATTTAAAATTTTTATAATCATGAAATGTGTTACAGACACTGATTTCTTGATCTATTATGAAAAATGATCATCATATCATCATATTGAAATGCTTTATTCAGGATACATGGAACAGAAAGAGTGTATCCAAAGACAGAATGTTGCAGTTAAAGACTGTGTTAGCAGAAACACTGACCCAAATATTGTGAACTCTCCACCACAAAATTTCAACGGAATAAGCATCAGCGAGCATGCCATAGAATCCACTTGCAGGTGTGTAAACGTCATAGCACATTGAAAAGTCCTTAGATGTTTAGCAACACCCATAGCTAAAATCAGCATACTTTTTGCAATTTATAGCATAACCCTGGTTTTTTCTTTAAATTATTCCAAATTATATGTATGACACTTTTTTTTTCATTCTAGGTGTCAATTCAGGCCCACCATCAGATCATTTGTTTCCAAGAAATTTTTCATTTGACAAGCTATACATCTCATACATTTTAATTAGCAACATAATTGACATAAAAGTATATTATATTTTTAGGCAGCTTTTTTCTATTTTTTTAAGTTCATTTTCTCCAGGAATAACATTGGTCTTTACCATGTAGTGCTGAAAATAACACATTAAACATAGCAGAAAATGTTCATGACAGCATATGGTTTTTTCATTCTATTATAATCTGTCAGACAGAAACGTTTTTTGTACACCAACACTCACACAGGGATTAGGAAAAATGAACTGGTGTAACATATTACTTCTACAGTAAATTCAATTGATATTTCATGTGATATACTGCTGTTCTATTCAGTGTCATGAAATCTAAAGTAAATTGCCAATAATTTTTAATCAACTGGAAACATACATCTCATTAGTGCTCTGGTATATTTTGCAGAGATTATTCAAATTTGAAATTAAAAGTACATGTACATGTTTTTATTGAAATTTATTTTTCACTCAATACTTAAACTATTTACTAACACACAGAGAATGAATTTAGAACTTTGGCGTACTTAATTTGATAAATCTGACCATTAAATAGTTAAACTTAAAATAATTACAAATCTAGAATCTTAAATTATTAAAGCATATATACAAACAAACAAATGTCACTTCATTTGAACAAAATCACATCAATGTATTGCCTGGCAATGACGAGTTTTTCCTGGTGATATTGATTAGTCGTGACATTAAAGGTCACCATATTTGCATATTTGAAATGCAATATATACCATATTTGCCTTATTGACAAACAATAATATCAAGATTCAGGTATATGACTCCTTGATTAAAAATACAGCTATGGTACCATTTAAAAAATTACCTGACACCTTAAATGGGGAGAGAACTCTCTTTATATATTGGTTGAGAAAACAAATATTCTCCCCTGTTACTGACACATCATTCCCTGATCTCAAAATATATATACCTTTATATATATGAACCAGACCAATGGTTTAGCTAGGTCTGAATAGTGTGGAAGCATTTTTCTTGACAAGGGGTCTGTAGGTCCCTTTTAGAATGAATTATAACAGCAGTAAAATTTGGCCTAGACCCCTTTATGCTCGTAATAGGTAACCCCCCCATTTCCAAGCCTTAATTATCTTCCAAGCTTTCCCCTGACTAGGCCACTACAGATGTTATGGATAATGTTTCATATTTTGTGTGATGTACCTAAAGCATGTAAAGTTTTTACACATCTTTTTTTCAGGTTGTTTCATTGGACGGACAAATGTCTGGATGGCGAATTAGGACAATCTTGCGGAGTGCCTGTGGGTGCTATTGTTAAAGACTTCCATGGGGGCATAACTCCACCCATCTGTGTAAAATATCAGACTAGTATTTCCTCTAGGGCCTCTTATACGTCCAATAGTATTGTGATATTGTGTACAATTATATGTTCATTACTGGTCCAGTATCGATAATGGAGCAAATTCTCGAGATTATAGAGTAGACTTAAAATGTCTGAGTAGACGTTTTATTCCTAAACTTTATGTTCATAAATATTGTTTTGAATAAACAGTGTGTGCATATATAAAACTGACAACGAAACATTGTACTTGAAAAAGTTACTATTGTTTCGTGAGGAATCATTCAGTCATTGAATTTAATTCATGCTTGTCAGTAAACTGTAAAAACAATGTTGAGCATTGGATAAGCTATGTAAAAATTCAAAATGTTGTGTTACAAACAATATCAGCAGAGGATACACAGAAGGGATTATGATTTACATGTAAGCATTGTGTGATGCTTAACAATGTCACTTTCACTAACTATTGATTACTCAACAAAAGGAAGGATCTCTAAAACATACAGATGAAAATGATCTATGACATGAGTACATGCAAAAATGTTTCAAGTACATGTAAATTAAAAAAATGATATATCAGTTATTGCAAAGTATGTGCTCAAAACTCTCATCTCATGCATGTAGGTGTTTTTTGAGGATTTTTGTGTGAGCGTTATGACTGCAGCTAAACAAAGAAAGCATTAAAAATGCTTGGACTATACTAATAAAACAACTGATTTTAATATATGCACTAAAGTAGATTATAATAACATGTGGACATGTATAATTGGAATTTTTTTTCCACAGAACCATTTTATAACGATTTTTTTAGATTTGAAAGATTTTTCTCTAATGGACAAAAAAGAACTTTAATTTTTCTTTACAAAACAAAACTCAACCATATTTTGTGGAATTCTATAAGGTGTAAAAATTCTGATTAAACCAAGTTAAATTACAACGTGAATTGAGAAAGGAATGTATGTTGTGTCGGCCATGTAATGGTTTAACATGCTTATTTTTAACAGAATTTTTATACACGACATTTTTCATTGTGCTATGTAAGTAAGCATATGAATCGTTCATAGAACAAAGCATTTTTTGTCTGTTCATTTGCTTACTGTATAAATGTTATGTACTTAAATCATACCATCATACTGGTTGGTCAGTTTTTCTTGACTAAACTAAACAAAGAAATAAACATTTAAAGTTATTGTAATGTGAAGGATTACAGACCCACCTGCTTTGTACATGTATATGGAAATAGAATTGAACATGTACATAGGAAGGGGGGGGGGAGTACTGCTTGGTTTTTTTTTTAAATGAACCTGGTTTTGAGTAATGAGCACTATACAGTGTAATGTCCAGAAAATGTTGGATTTTGGAATTATTTAGTATGTCCACAAAATGGCAGATTTTCATTCAAGTATACATTTGAGACAGAATTAAGCAGGTAATGGGATTTATATGTATGCTTTATTGGAACAAATAGAATTTGAAGATTTTAATGGTATAAATTATTGTGTATGAATGTGCCATAGGAATGATTGAGATTACTTAATTTTGTGCTGGTTTATATGCATGTATACGTTTAATGTACACATTTTAAACATTTTTTTAAAATTGTGTTCAGGTTCAACACATATGTTGTTATTTGTCTTTCTTTCCTTTATTTCAGAGATTTATTTTTAATCAGAAAGTTTACTAACAAGATATTTAATAGGAATATATAATTTTATTAAGACTTTGAAGGCATCATAATTCAAATTTTTATGTGTTAAAATATTTAGCATTGTTAAATTTAGTTAGAAAAGCTTAACAGGCATTAGTAGTGCCCATTCACAAATATACTTTATTTTAGAACATTCCAAAAGCATGCAGGATTATCACAGGAAGTGCTAGTAAATGGTGTATATTTCAGACTGAAATGTACATTTTTTAACAAATTTCAAACACTCTTTCACCAAGCTTTAATAACTTTGATTTATATGACCTTTTAGCTGAATTATTTTTATTCTTAGTTCACAGATGGTTTTAAGAGCAGTAAATAAGAGTTTTATCTTATAATTTATTTCTAATGTATAATCACTATACAGTTGCTGAGTGAAAATTATTTACACATTCTTTCATGTGGGTTATTGTTATTGCATAATGATCTAAAATTCTGGGAATTATCTGACTTGAGAAGATATTATTGTTTTCATAGCAGCTGGTTTCATGGTTTTCCAGTGACATGTTGCATGTAAAACTAATTTTCTAAAACATTAAAGCACCAAAGAACAATTAAAGAGAAAATTATCATGGTTTCTAAATTCTATTGATTTTTCATTATAATTATGGATATTGCAGGCAATTATTTATTGTATAATGTTTTTATGTTTTTTTTATGTTGAAAGATGTGGATATGAAAAAAAAATCTTTAAAAAGATCTAAAACATTGTTGTTTAATAAAAAAAAATAAGAAACTTAGCAGGTTTTGTGTTATATTGCATATGATTCATGGTTAATTATTTCTATCAGAAAACTTCTGATTAATGTGACAGTAAAAATCCACTTTATTCTTGGAGTACATCATACAACTGTACCTGCCAAAGGGTGTTGTCAATACCTGTTACACCTGTCGATGTCACCACATTTTACTAGTGTGTTTTATTTGTTTGAATGTTGTTTAACACCATTTTCAGCTACATCATGGCATCAATTTTTATGGGGAAGGAAGCAGGAGTACTAAAAAAAACCCGGGACCTTCGGTAAGAAAACAGGCAATCCTTGTCAATTACGATTGGAGTCAAGTTAGGCTAGAACCCGCAATCTCAGGGTTGACAGACTACCTGATCAATAGTAGACGAATACCTTAACCACTCGGCCACCGAAGCCCCCAAGAAGTAGTCTTTTTAATTGAACAGTCATAATGTGCCAAGTTAACATATGGTAACATTTACAAAAATAGGAACAGTACAACAAACATTAAAATAATTTTTTGTAATTCAAACCTTTAATGTCTTGTATACAAATTTGACAAAAAAATGCAAGTTATAATTCAACATTACTGAATAAATATAGTATAGCAAATAACGGGGAAAATAACTTATACTTTACAAATCCCGAGTCTACAATTCTAAAGATTTTTTAAAAAGAAACTGCGGGGGGGGGGGGGGGGGGGGAGAGATTGAGATTTATTCATAATAAGGAAATTTAGAGACGTTTCAGCTTCCACCGGCCAAAATTTGAAATCTGTTTTCTTGTATAGTTTTGCTTAAATATTAACGGTATAAAGGAAAATATATGTCATTCTTCAGTTCAATTACTACGGCCTCTTATGATATTAAGTATTTAGCAAATATATTTTTCATTGAACCATCATAATGTGGTAATAAAAATTCATTGACAAAAGATTCAGTCTAACATTAATTGTTTTCATTTGCTTCTTGGGACCATACTGGGAGGGTTCCCAGTGCTCGACCCACAGAGCAGCCCAGCTCGTCCCCGGGTGGCGGATAGGTGAGACCCTCTCGTTGGGGGTTGTCAGGTCATAATACGGAAAGCCTGACCGCGCACAGTAGTGGGTAACGTGTTTGGAGAGTGCCACGCTCCTTGCACGATAAAGACCCCTTTTGTAGATTTCGAAAAGAGTAGGCTCATTGTAGCCGCTACAAAAGGCTACATTGTCCGCCCCTACCCAAAACTCCGTACTTTTCCAGTGGCAGTTAAAATTGTATTCCCTGTGACCCATCCCACCCCCATTTTCAGTTGATTTATTGTATGTTAACTTGTTCCCGTCCTGAATATAGCTGAAATACTGCTCGCTGGACGTAAAGCAGACAATCAATCAATCAATCAATCAATATATTGTTTATTATTTTCGCTGCACATGGACAACGGAACAGGGGAGAGCAAGTGAAAGATTTTAATTAGATTACAAATGGTTTATCTTATTGAAGTATTCTTGTTATCAAATAGTCGATATATACATACAATTTGTAGTTCGAAGTTTAGTGATCCGGAGGTTTAATCTGGGGCATTTTTTGTTATTCACAAGAATGCAAATGTAACAGCTGCACAGGCGATTGTCTATAATTTGTTAGGTATTTTCAAGCTTTTATATTTCGAGGTAAATTTTACCGGGAAAAGAAATAACAGTTCATTCTATTACATAATACATTTGAAATCGACTTATAACTTCTAACTTTCAGGTCAAGTAAAGGATGGCTGATCACGTTCATGTTCTTAAATATTTTCTAGACATACTAGTAATGTGTCCCAGTTGTGACAAGTTTAACAAGTGTGGACTGTGAGCACGCTCACAAAGCAATACCCCCGCTTCGCTTTCAAGACCAATTATCTCCCCTTAATGATATCCGAGGTCAATAAAAATCCTTCATGCACATCTACATATAATGTAATTCCTTTATGCTAAGTTTAATTAAAATTCATCAAGCGGTTTAGGAGGAGCTGCGCATACAAGGGATGTGGACAGACGGACAGACATGGTGATTCCTATATACCCCCAAACAAGTTTGCGGAGGTATAACTAGATTTATAAGATCCTGGTCCTAGTTCTCGAGCCTCAGAGCTGCCACGTGCGTCCCAGGTGGTGGATACGGAAGGCCCTCGATTGGCAGAGGGTCGTCAGGTCATAATAGAAAAACCAGACAGACGGAAATAGTGGATTACGTTTTTTGGACACTCCGTGGACGATAAAGACCTCTTTTGTAGATTTTGAGTCTCTCGATTGGCAGAGGATCGTCAGCACATACTACTAAAACCCGAAAGACGAAAAAATGAACGGCATCCTCACAAGTCAGGGTTTCTATGGACACAGAAACCCTGACTTGTGAGGATGGCTGAATGATAAAGACCTCTTTTGTAGATTTTGTAAAAGCGTAGGACCATTGTAGTAATTTTCTTACTTTTTTCTTTTCCAGTTGCATTAAAATTAACACCCCTTTAATCCATCGATCCATTTTCCCCGTTGATTTATTGTTTGTTAATTTGTTCTTATCCTGAATATAGCAGAAATGTTGCTCTCTGTACGTTAAGCGTTCAGTTATTCTGTTGATTTTAATCATTTTTAAAGTTCGTTTTCAAAATCGTTCACTGCGTAACGTTAATCGACATCAGGTCGTAACAAACTTAGGGTCGTCGGATATCTTTCTTGCAAGATTCTCGTTAATATCTTCGTCATAACAAGTTTGGAGGCGGTCAATTTTAAAGCGGATAAATTTTCTCAAAAAGTAATTCCAAGCCCTATTTGTGAAATAATCTTATTATTAGATTCTGCTGTTTGTTGAAAAGTCTAGGAAAACTTTGTCTTTTGTCTTCCTGGCGATGACATGTTGCACATGGGAACAAAACGAGATAAGGGAATTAATCCATGGTTTTCCACGGTTATTTTCCACTCTGTCATGTATGTGACTGACGACTAAAAGAGGGCATTATCGACGACCCAAGGTTCTGGCATTCATTAATTTAAGAATTCATTCTGCATTAAGTCATCATGTTGATTTGGTATGGAGTATAAGTTACAATATGTATTAAGCGAACATATAGTACCCATATTAATCAAATGTGCACCCAGCCGCAACGTGATGAATGCAAATAGCAAGTGTTATTTTTCGTTATTCGAACACATTTGCCTGTAGACGAAACTTTTCTGAAATCTTTGATCTTATTTTGTAGGATTGATGATAAACGTAACGTATCTATCATTTATATAAATAATTATATCCCATGACGGGTATCGGTGGCCGAGTTGTTATGGGAGTATTTAGAACTATTGACGTAGCCGGTCAACACTGAGGATTTGGTTTCGAGTCTCCCTGCAGGCAGGATGTACTCGACTGAAATCGTAATTGACAAGAATTTCCAGTTTTCCTACCGAAGGTCGGAGTTATCTCCGGCTTCCTCCCTAAATAAAAACTAAACGTCACCATATAGCTGAAAAATTGATGAAAGTGTCAATAAACATATTCAAAGAAATACGCAAACAATATCCAGTGACTGCACTTGAGCGATCAAGTTTATCGGGTCTTCTTAATGAAATATGAAAAAAGTCCATTCTATTGATTTAAAAAAAGCCTTGCGATCCAAACGGTGTTTATGATGTTAACTTCGGAGGAAATATTTTCAAAACGAAGAAATGATAAATGCATTTATACGGGGTCTGAATATCTAAACACTGCACCTGCCTGACACATTATCATGATCCCTATATAACCAAGTAAATATATAAGTAAATACAATGTTGCTTTAAGTATCATCAATTGGCAAAAATCACGTATTTCCTTTCGGAGTTTGGGTGTTCTTTCCCATTTAAGGACTTGGATACCATCAGATAGTCATGTGATGGGTATGGCAAAAGGGGGAACTGCTTACTCGTTCTGGGCAAATTAGGTACGTGTTATCTTTGGCTTTCATCTTTCCCGGATTTGTATAGTGTCAAGGACTACACTCAATATTTTATCAGCCATCTTTTTACAAGCACAAACAAAGCTAGAACAAATAGAAAGGAAAACAAGAACAAAAAGAAGTCAAAAAAGAACAAAAAATCTACAAAAAACAAAATACCACTGTTAAAGTTGCAAATTTCGCTAGGTTGTGTAGGTATATTTCCAGGGGTTTCTCTTATCAGAAGAAACTTAGCAATTAGGGTGGGTTGTAAACGACCTTTGATTATATTAGAATGGATATTCTAGGCACCACAATTTTGATCCGATAGGGAACTAACTTGCAAAAAGAGTGGGGTTATGGGATTTATTAAGTCGCTTTACGTTGCGGGACTTTTTTCAATTGTAAAGTAAAAATCCTACTTCAGATTATTATTTTCCTGTCTAACCTCTAATTAGATTCTACTCAATATTGGGCATATTTAAAAAAAAAAAACAAACAAACAAACAAAAGCCATAGCCATTCCTTTTCCTCCTGCGACTAAAATGGCCCAGCGTTACCCTTTATCATGTAATAATCCAATTATAAAAAAAAAACACAACAGTGGAAATGAGGTATATGTCAGAGATAACAACCTGATATGTAAGTAAACAATTAACTTTATTTAATTATAATCACTCCAATTTGACGACTTAAGGTTATGATAAAATAAGTTGACAACATTACATCCGACGAACCCCATCATACTAGATGACGACTTTCAGACAGTGGTGGTGTCCTGGAGTCGTCAGAACAACTCTTCTCTCTATTTTCGTTTATTTTATCATATTAAAATAAACACCAAGAATGCCGAATGATGTATCATTTGGAGGAAAGATTTTTTTTCGTGTTTTGCAATACAAAAGTGTACGCCTAAATGTCATCTAGTTAAAGAGATACAATTAATTCAAGGACTGACGACTTAATGTCGATTTACGTTACTAGGAATGGTTCCCAGGTCTCGTCACGGCCCGTGGTGGCTAGGCCTACTCGTTGTAGGCAAGCGCATAGCTGCCTATACGCGAGTACGCGGCTGAATCCACATAATTTTGACCAAAAAATGCAATCTGTGCAATCAATAATTGTCCATTTCAGCACTAAATAAAGCACCTTAGACTCTCCAAAATGCACCATTGTTTTCAAAATGTTCCGGTGGGGGTTGGGGGAATACCACAGAACCCCCCTTTGGTGAATCCACAATGTATATTAGTCTAGCTACGCCCGTGCTGGGAAGGTTGTCACATGGTCTGTCATTTGCCAAGGCGCGGACTGTGCAGTGGTTAGAATAGATCAGAGTATGCTCTTTCCGCGATAATTGATCTCTTTTTTAGTTTTCGGAAGAGTAGTCGCATTTTAGCTGTTTAAAAAAGCTTAATTTCCGTTCCTACCGAATACTAAAACATGTTTCAGATTTTGCTTCTGGTTCAAGTGTCCTCGGTGGATGAGTGGCTTATTTACTATTGATCACGAGGCCTGTAAACACTGCATGAGATTTTGATGTGAGCAATTGAAAGGGAGGTAACATGAATAACAAAACTGTAGAAAATAACCTACCATTATTTTTTTTACAATGGGAATAAATTAAATGTTTGATTGTTTAAAAAGACATTTTAACAATGAAGCTAACGTTACGATTACGTTTAAACAATACGACTGTCATAACATACTTTCGTATAAACAAGGGATTCATTCAACCCTGTAAAGTTTACTATTCTGTGTTTGGTTGTAACGTGACTTTATTTTTAAATTTATCGAAGAAGTTTGCGAACAGAACGTGCAAGTCAAGGTAAATTATTGCATTTTTGCTTAAATTTGAGTTTCTTATTTTTATTTCTTTTTTTGTGTGTGTATAAATGGGGATTTTAGAACATGACAAGGATTCTTGAAATCAGTTGAAATTAAGGCTTAACTCTGAGTTTGAATTCAACTTTAACATGGATAGATATGAAAAACTCAAAATTGTTGTTCGAAATCGAGACCTGGAACTTTAACAACTCATTTATTACCGTTTAAAATTATTTAAACGTTACATTATACGTTACAATATTTTGTCCAATTTGTTCTCAAATGTTTTTTCAGCTATATCATGGCGTTCAGTTTTTATTGGGCAGGAAGCCGGAGTACCCGGAGAAAACCCACGACCTTTCGGTACGAAAACTGGAAAACCATGTCATTAAAGATTGGAGTCGAGTACACCCTTGCCCACTGTGAGACTCGAACCCGCAAAGCTGACTTCAGTGTTAACAGACCACGAGATCAATAGTAGACGAAAATACCTTAACCACTCTGCCCCCGAGGCCCATGTGTCCATTATATAACAGTATAATACTGACATTATTATATATTGTCTTAGTAATATGTGGATGAAGCGAAGTGACAGAGTAGTTAGTCAGTCACTTAATGTTTTGTTTTGTTTATTGTGTGCCTTTTTACAGTTCTGAAAATATGCGCGCGACAATCAACAAGTCGCCCAAAATCCCCATGGATATTATTTCATTCAAATAAGTACATTAAAATCTAGCTAAATATCAAATTTCGTAGAAATTGGACAATGTTAAAAATTTATTGGCTATACTATTTTAAAACGGCGGCCAGCTAGACAATTTCAAAAGTTGGTTGCGCTTCATTAACTCATCAAGCTTTAAATTGATCGGTCGGTTTTTCCCACAATCGTGCGAACAATTAATAATAATTGTTTACATTCGTACTTACTTTGCACTTATTAACTGATTTCTGGAAGAGAGGAAAAATTAAACTGGTCACAGTCGATGACGCAATCTTAATTGAATGTATTATATTCAATGCAGATAAAAGAAGTAACAGCAAAATATCTGGAAAATACTTCTGACTTGTTTCTTTAAAACGAGGTTGTAGAAGTTTGAAAGTCTTTTTTCTGAAAAGTATTAAAATAACTATAATAAATTCTCATGGCGGTAGCTGTTTTTGTCTCGCCTGCGACTATAGTCGCTGGAGGCGAGACATATGTATTGGAATCCGGCAGCGGCAGGAGCGTCAACACTTGACATTTTGCTTTTTATCTTTGTAAGCTTAATCCCTGGCTGGAATAAATTTGGTAGCTTATGATGAACCAAAGGGCTAAACATATTGAATGCCACTAAAAAAAGTTGAAATTTTAACCTTTTGTAGCTGCTACATTGCGCCTTGTTTCTAAATCTGCAAAAAAACGTTTTTATCATGCAAGGAACGTGGTATTTTCTGCAAAAGTTACCCACAACGGTCCGCCGTCAGTCTTTCCTAATTATACCTAACTTCCTTTGACCTATCCGTCATCTGGAGACTGGATGATCAATATACTTTTAGTAATATTCAACATTACGGTCGGATTAATCGTCGGAATTATTTTGGAAGCCGAAAAAAAATTGTAGAAACTTCGGCCAAAGATTTTTTTGTTGCAGTTAAAAATAATCTCCGGAATTTGTACAACCCGGAGATAATTTTATTTTCATACAAATTCTATTTAAAATAATTAGTAACTCCTGAGTTCACTGTGGCTTTCCATAATAAAGTATTTGCTCAACCACTAAAAATGAGTTTTTGACTTACTTTATACAACTATCTTTATAATTGAGAAACAGGTCCATGTAAGTTAATACTTAGGCCACTACAATATAAATATATAATTGTTAAGAATAAAATAAAATGTCAAAGATACATAGGTTATACATCAATTTACGCCAGGCGCGCGTAACTATGACTTTCGCTATATTGTAGTATTTTCTTTTGATCTTTGTGTGCGATATTATTCCATCTCACTCTACTAGCTTGAGAGGGACCCATCTCAGCTCGCTGTCAAGACGTCGGTAAGTAACATTGTGACGTCACAATGTTACAAAACAGCGATAAACAGATTATTTACGTTTTATGAAACTCGATGCACTTTCTCGTCATCTCAACCCAGGGCTGTCGCCCTTCGATGAGATATGAACGAGAAAACCCATCTCGTTTCAAAAAACGTAAATAACTTATAATTATCAGTGAATGAAGTTTGTGCATGTCAATTCGCATAAATGCACAACCATACATGTTTTGTACAGTTATTTTGTAAATTTTACAAGCAAATTTAACAGTCTTCTACTTATGCTGTTACCTTAATGTCCTTAATGTAACGCGCGGATAAAAATAATGAAATTAGTTCTGAAAATGTTTAAACATGTTAATCATTTCCAGCTTCAAACAGAGTCTACTTACAACCAGAGAATGCTAAAATGTCGATATTACTGAAGAAGGAAAGAATTCACTACCTGTACATTGGGCATCTCGTTCTGCGCGTGGCACCGACTGCATTCTCAAAACTTTTTGATAGACATTACAATGGCGGATTTAGACAAGCTCTCCTGAATGAAGGCAAGAAACTGGAAGTCCTAAAAGACGAAGGAAATATTACGGATGACCAATTGGAACTGTTAAAACATTTATCAGGTAATTTGAAGGAATAATCAGCGCTAGAGTTTACAGTAAGGTCAGTAATTTTTGTGCATGTGTAATAGTCTTTCTTCACTTTTACATAAACTGGGTTTAAAACTTTCCCCTTCGGTTCAAATTAAGTATTCCCAAGAATATTCAACGATGCAGTTTTTTAGGGGTTATGGAAATATACCATGCATAAGAAGACGAGGTAGGACGTTTAGATTATAGCCGCACAGCGCGAGTTTGTGGCTACTCCGTACATTTAAAACAAAGTGTATTCGACTCGCAACCATATATTGATCACATAGCCTGTCAACACTGAGATTGCGGGTTCGATTCTCAAAGGTCGATTCTCACAGCAGGCAAGGTGTACTTGACTCCAATATTAATTGACAAGGATTGCCAGTTTTCCTACCGCATGTCGGGGGTTTTCTCCGGGTACTCCGGCTTCATCCCTCAATAAAAACTGGACGCCACGATATAGCTGAAAAATTGTTAAAAATGGTCGTTAAACAATATTCAAACAAACAAAAATCACAACCAGATATGATATTTTATTCTTTACATGCTCACTCTCAGTTACATTGCCAAATAACATCTGAAAGAATTGATATCGCACAGGCATTTAAACCACCGATTTTATACAGAAAAATGTAATTGTTATTGCAGTTACCGAAAATGCCAACTTATGCGAAAGTCTTGATACAAAACTACTTTTGATACTAGTCAAGGCGTTGACAGAAATAAAGATACCAGCATGGCGGCCATCTTTTATGGATACGTCAGTTAGCGCTGACCTTTACAGAATAGATTTATCTTTGAATTACATCGTCAGAAACAGAGAGGAAACAATAAATGAAGATGAATTCTATGAGATGTTAAAAGATGTTGCAAAGGTAAGAATATGTGCATTAATTAGTTCTATTTTTTTAGCAACCTTTCTGTGGTGGTTATGTTAACAAGATCATAAAAGCGACGTTTTCTTACCAAATACAAGGAAACTACATGCAGATAATTCTCAATATATGAAACATGTCAGTCTATTAAATATTACAAAAAATATTATATACAGGTATTCATGTATATATGACATTTTGGATTCTTGAGAAGCTAAAAAATTATATCACTCGCCCAATTATGGTGAAAGATACTTTGACTTCGCTTCGTAAATATGTACGCTTCCTTATGAACTTGTCACTGACTGTCTTTAGGTTTTACCGATTGTTTCTTTATTGTGAAAATTGGAGTTGCTTCCCTTGCAAAAAAAGCTAGTTAACATGTATAAACAGAATTTGTTTTTGTTTCCAGACATCTGGTTAAACAATATACATTTAAGAGTTTTTTTTTAAATAATAAAATTGGGGATTAGCGTAAGTGAACCGAACACGGTAATTTTATTTAGTGACATTATTTGTGAATTTTCGTACCTGCGCTGAAATGCAATCCTACAGAATTGCTGGTTGAAAAGAGCAAGTTCCCGCTCAGGATATAGCCATTGTTTCCCACAGTAATGTTGTCTGTCTTCATTAAGATACAAAATTCCTTTTACAGGCAATAGAAAGACTTGGAGGAGGCTCTATTTCCAAAGAGCATGACAAAGTTCACGGATACCTGGACGAGGAAGAAATTGCTTCCGTGATAAGATTAATACAACAACAGAAAGAAATAATCGCAAAGAACGATCCTATTCCTAAAGATCGGAAAGGCAAGTATTTGGTCACTGAAATAGTTTAACGAGGAAAAGAGATTCGTGCGAATCAAACACACTTTACACGTGGCCGCCATTTGAAATCCTGTCTAATTAGTTTTAATTGTTCAAATTGTCTCTACAACTTAAAATCTTTAAATACTTGATTGTACCTTTGAGGGATTGAAGTACATTTCTCATTTTATTCTAAGACATTCTTGGAAAACAATTTAAAATAGTTTAGAAATATTTTTTTCTGAATCATCGACTGTGTGACAAGATGGCCGCCATTGAAAAATGTGAAAACTGCAATATATTTACTTCAGGTGACGGGCTTATAGGATCTGTTTTTGTTAAGTGACACAGTTGCTTCAAACATACTAGCTTGTTTTTAAAAGAAATAAATTGCAAACTGAAATTTCACATTTACTGTTGTATTCATGTATAAACGTTTATAAACGTTCTGTAATGGGGAATAACGCATTCACGTTACACAAGTAATAACTTAATTTGGGGTAGTAGTGCGAAACGTTATTTAAAATGGAAACATGTTGTCGACGTTAATTTTTTTCTAATATTACAATCCTTTAATTATGTTAAATATCTAAAGACAAACTGAGTCGTTACTTACCGTGAATAACAACAATACATAATTTGAAGAAAAAAATCATTGACATTCTTATATTTATTTAGATTCATTTGAAAGGAAAATAAGAAGATGGAGAGAAGATGACCGACATTATGTTTCAACTTTGGCATCAGATTTAATTATTGAAAAGGTAAAAGAAAACACCTGTGTTTTAATAACTGGCGATCCAGCTAGCGGAAAAACCTGCACTGCTCGGCATATAGCATTACAACTTAATACAAATGACGGTTTTGCTATAATTGTAATTAAAGTTCCATCAGAACTCTTGAGATTCAAAAGGCGATTTCACAAACAAGTATTTATTATTGACAACTTCTGCGGAAATTTTTCAGTCAACCAGAAAGATGTAGATGATTGGGCACGAAATTTAGATGAGCTGGACGAAGTTTGTAAAGCTTCTCAAGATTTGAAATTAATTATAACTTGCAGGAAGCGAGTCTACAGTTCCAGACAATTTTCTAAAGTTCTTAAAAATATGACAGTGGTCGAATGTAAGCTACTCTCAAAGAACTTTAGTATAAGTAAAAAGGAAAAACGGACAATAGCAAATATATATATTGGAGATGCAAACTTAAACAGGTTAGACGAAGATATTTTAAAGGATTTTGAAATTTTTTTACTTTTTTGTCAACTCCGTACATATTCTAATGTAAAAAAGCAGGCCGATTTTTTCAAAGACCCAATACGACATATCAGTGCTGAAATACAAAACTTATGCGACACCGACGAATGGGCATTTTTCATTCTGACCCTTTTGGTTGTTTTTAACAATAAACTGGACAAAAGATTGTTTCATGGAAAGTTAACGAAGGCACAACAAGAAAAAATTGACGATGTTTGTTCTGACTGTGGGTTACTTAACCATCCAACTATGCTGTTTATATCATTTAGAATCCAAGCTCTGCTAGACGTATTCATCGAAGAGCGGTATACATACATCAGAGCCATACACGATAAAATCTTTGATATCATTGCTTTATTTGTTTCTCAAAACAAGTCTGCTCTCAGATCTATACTAAAGCATGGCAGTAGTAATTTTATCAGTCAAAGAATGCAGTTTCAATCTTTAGACGAAGAATGCGATAAATACACAATACTGATACCTCCGGATATGGAAGATGTCTACTTTGAAAGGTTAATCAAGGATATAGAAGCCGGTAATTTCTGGGAAGTATTTTCAGCCACACAATCATCCTTTGACAGGTACCGCGCCAAGTTCATCAGATTCCTGGAAAAACATAAAGATATTGTCTCTAACAAAGTAATTCAGTTATATGTATCTTCTTTCATGGGATACACAGATTTTGTAGATTTTTTTCTCAAGCCAGACAGATATATAGCTATTAAACCTGTAGATGAAACTGGTTTTACGTCCTTGCACGCATCGTGTTTAATGGGCCACAAGTCTGTAGTTGAAATTTTTCTTAAAGAAACATTAATAAAACTGTCATCTACCGACAAATTCAGCCCTCTGTATTTAGCTGCCAACATGGGTCACGCAACCGTCGTAAACTTTCTTCTAAGTAAGAATGTAGATGTGAATTATGCATTGAAAGACGGAACAACTCCACTTATTGCAGCTTGTAAGCACGGACATACGTCCATTGCTGAGTTATTAATTAAGAACAATGCAGATGTTAACCAGGCTAAATTAGACGGAACAACACCCATAATAATTGCTTCACGAGAAGATCAAGTAGAAGTTGTAAAACTTCTATTGAATAATGAGGCAGATATCAGTCTTAAAAATGCCAACGGAACGACTGCATTGTACGTTGCTTGCGAGTTTGGATACATTCAAATAGTTGATCTATTGCTGAAAGCTAACAAGGAGAAATTTCCAAAAGGAGAAACAGCATTTGAATTATTATACATAGCATGCAAAAATGGAAATGCCCCAGTTGTTGATACTTTAGCCAATAGAGGTATTGAAGTTAACAATACCAATGAATTAGGAATCACACCGTTATATATTGCTAGCCAAGAAGGGCACCCTATGGTCGTTGAAACACTTCTTAAATACAATGCCAATCCAAATTATAAAAATCGAGGTGGATATACACCTCTGTATATTGCTTGCCTCCAGGGTCATCTTCCCGTAGTAAAGTTGCTTTTAGAAAAATGTTCTGACATAAACGAAACTTTCTATAAAGGTGCAACTGCTTTGTACATAGCCAGTCAAGAAGGAAACGTTTCAATGGCTGATGCGTTGTTATGCAGCAATGCTGATATTAACAAAAGTGATGAAACTGGCACTTCACCACTCTATGTTGCTTGCCAAAATGGCCACAACGAGGTGGCGAATTTGTTACTACACTATAATGCAGAAATAAACTTGTGCACAGATGGTGGGGCATCACCACTTTATATTGCTTGCCAGAAAAACCATACGAAAATGGTCGGTATGCTGTTGAACATGAAAGCAAATGTAAATCAGAAAACAACACATTCAGCAACACCTCTGCATATTGCTTGCGAATATGGTTATACTGAAACAGCTGCAATATTGATAGCCAATGGTGCCAAAATCAATGAAACAACAAATGATGGCGTGACTCCGTTATTTATAGCGAGCCAGAATGGACATTTTTCCGTAACTGAGTTGTTACTGAAAAACAAAGCCGATGTTAATAAGAGCTACATCACAGGAGCATCTCCACTTTACGTTTCGTGTGAGAAAGACCGATATGAAATAGCAAAACTGTTGTTAGACTACAAAGCCAACGTGAACCAAATTACCAAAGGCGGATATACCCCACTGTATATTGCATCACAAATGGGACATTTGACCATTGTTGAACTCTTAATTAATCATCAGGCATCTTTGAATAAGGCATCTATTGACGGCTTTACACCTTTAAGTATCTGCTGTCAGAAAGGTTATACAAAAATTGCAGAAATATTGATAAAACATGGAGCCGACATAAATCAAGCTACGGTGGACGGAAGACCTCCACTCTACATAGCATTACAAAACAATCACATGCAGTTGGTGGAGATTTTACAAAAGCAACATACGAGCCTAAATTCGGAAAAAAATGTAAACGTGCAACCATTAGCTGTCGCTTGTGAAAAAGGAGATCTAGAAGTAGCAAAAATGCTTCTACGCCATAATGTAGACATCAATTCAAAAACGAAGAATGGAGAAACGCCACTGCATATTGTTTGCATGAAAAATAATATAGACTTTGTCAAATTCTTTATAGAAAACAAGGCAAACACCGACGTTCACGACATGGAAGGTAAATCGCCTCTATATGTTGCGACTGAAAACAATAATGATTTGATAGTAGGTATATTGCTGGACCATCAAGCCAACGCTAATGCTGTTGGGAAGGAAGGAGTATCTCCTTTACACATTGCTTGCAAACACAAGAACGTTAAAATTGCTAAATTGCTTCTAGATCGTGGGGCAAATGCGAATCAAATGGATGAAAATAAAATTACCCCTTTACAAATAGCATGCCAAAATGAGGATCTGATTATTACAGAGTTATTGCTCAAATCAGGTGCAACCCTCAATTTTAACGACGGTAGTACATTTTCACCGTTAATTTTGGCATGTGAAAATGAAAATATTGATCTCGTAGAGATATTACTTCAACATCAAGTCGACACCAACCAAAGCGGAGAGGGTGGTGTAACTCCTTTATATCTTGCCAGCGAAACTGGGAATGTACGTTTGATAGAATTGCTTCTTAAGCACAATGCAAATCCCAATATGAAATACGAAGGCGGATTTACACCATTGATGATTGCATGTAATAAGGGAGACATGCAGGTAATTGAGATTTTACTCAGGAATAGTGCCAACGTAGATGATATTACACCTACTGGGCTTACTTCGCTTCAATTGGCATGCCAGAACGACCATGATCAAGTAGCAGAGTTATTGATCAAATATGGAGCAGACGTCAATAAAGAGGCCCCAGGAGAATTCACGCCTCTATTTATTTCTTGTAGAAAAGGTAATAAGAAGATGGTTGAAGTACTGTTGTCAAATGGGGCAAATGTCAACCAGCGAAGCATTAAAGAGTTCACCCCATTACATATCGCATGCGGCAAGGGATATAAAGATATAGTGGATATTCTTCTTCAACATAATGCTGACGTCAATCTTAGTACACAAGAAGGATGCAGTTCACTGTACATAGCATGTCAAGAAGGACATACAGAAATTGTCAAAATTTTGATAAAAAACAAATCCGATGTCAATATGACTTCTGAAGTTAACATTACGCCATTATATATTGCATGTGACATGGGGTACATAGCAATAGTAGAACATTTATTAAAGAATAAAGCCGATTGTAATTTGTGCCGAGAAGGTGGTTTCTCTCCACTTTATATTGCCTGTGAGAAAGGACACACACAAATTGTTAAATTGTTACTCAGTTATGATGTCCAAGTCAATCAAACGCAAAACGATGGGGCAACTCCACTTTATATTGCATGTGAACAGAAGCACTATGAAATTATTACATTATTACTAGACCGTGGGGCCGATCCCACTCTTTGTACAAAATCTGGATTGTCACCTTTTTATAACGTTTGTGAGGATGGAAATCTAACAATTGTTGAACTATTTCTAAAACAGAAAATAAATCCAAATGAAAGCTTCCAAAACGGAACTACGCCTTTATCATTGGCATGTGAAAAAGGTAATTTGGACCTGGTCAAACTGTTACTAAGCTTCAATGCCGATGTTTCTCAAACAACTGAAGATGGATTGACTCCTTTGTATATTGCTTGCGATTTTAGTCACGCCGACGTGGTTAATTTGTTGTTGCAAAATAAAGCTGACCCAGACCAAAAAACAAGCGAACACTATTTTGCATTATATTTAGCAGCCCAAAAAGGGGATTGGGATATTACAGAAATATTGCTTAAATTTGATGCTGAACCTAATCAAAAAACCAGCAGAGGATCAACTCCATTACATGTTTCGTGCGTGATGAATAATTTGGCCATCGCAGCATTGCTTATTGAAAATGGCGCCGATGTCAATTTGGCAACAACGGAAGGAGGCACTCCACTATATTTGGCTTGTCAGGAAAACCACATTCCGACGGTCAATTTGTTGATCCGTCATTTTGCTAATGTAAATCAGGCAACCATAACAGGAGCTACACCTCTGTACAAAGCATGTGAAAAGGGTCATACCCAAATTGTCAACATATTGGTTATAAACAAAGCCGATATCGATAAATGCACACAAGATGGATTTTCACCTCTTTACACGGCTTGTGAAATGGATCATTTTGATATTGTCTGCATTCTGCTTAAACAAAAAGCAAAAGTGAATCAAACAACAATTGGTGGGTTTTCGCCACTTCATATTGCTTGTAGGGAAAATCGCGAAAAAATAGTTGAAAAATTGGTCAACAATTACGCTTTTACAAATATAAGTGACAACAACGGCTTGTCACCCCTTTATGTCGCTTGTTCTAATGGGTTTGTTTCTGTGGCTAAATTTCTCCTTGTTCGTAATGCAGATGTAAATCAAAAGAAGAAAGATGGCCGAAGTCCACTACACGTAGCGGCTGAAAAAGGATTTGTTGACGTAGCTATGCTACTACTAAAACATCATGCGGATATCAATGCCATAGACGAAAATGGCTCATCTCCTTTGTACAGTGCATGTGAGAATGGACAAACACATATCGTTAAACTCTTATTGAAACGAAAAGCAAACGTAAATCAAAGCAATAAGCTCCGAGCAAATCCACTGTTTATAGCGAGTGCTAGAGGACACACAAAGATAGTGGAAATTCTTCTTGCAAATAATGCTGATGTGAATATATCAACAAACAAAGGTCACACCCCATTTTCAGTTGCTAGACTAAACGGGCATGACAGAATTGCAATCATATTAAGTAGCACTGGTCGTTCTACAGAATCATTCAAATCTCAAGATGTTCGCAAAAATTATGATTACACAAATAGTTATCAAGAACATACAGAAATACCAATACTTGACACACTCTATTCTATCGATGAGCAACCAGAAACAGTTGACAACACAGATGACCAAAACCTAGAGAATTTGGAAAATAAAGTTCGTATGGAAAGAACGGGAAGCTTCGAAGTTCAAAATGAAAGTACCAGAGGGACAAATGTAATACCCGAAATAATTCCAACATACAGGTCTGAACAAAGTCCAGATAATAAACAAACAACGGAAGGTCGATATGACTATACCGAACGTTCGTATCGTACGACCCGTGAAAAATCTAAAGTAGCAGATAAAATGGGAGATAAAAATGCATTGAAAAGCAATGCAACGTGTACAGTTCTTTAGTCTATGCAATATGTATATTTATGTACAAGAATACGCATATTTAGGGAAGGCAATTTTTAACAAAATCAAAAGATGCAACATTGTTTCGATTATTTGTTTAAACGTATAATTTTGAGATAGATAGCATACTTATTTTGAGCTTTACGAAATTCATTCTATTCTTTATGGTTATGTGCTGGCGCATTTATTGTACTTCCGCCAGCATTCTGATATAACTGTTTGGTTGAAGTAAGAAAACTTAAATGTAAAGAACTACGTTCATTACTTATATGGTTATAATGCTAAACAAAATATTTAAATTAACTTGCATAAAATATTTTATGATACAAAATTTAGTCTATTGTATTGACTTGTTCATTTGGAACATGACATAGGCCTAGAACCGTTCATGGAACGAGTCTTACATATTTGACACATCAAATAGATATACCTTTAGCAACTTGAAAAGGATACAAATCAGAGATATTTTGAGTCACAAAAGTTGACAATAAAACGCCTAAATACAGAATGTGGAAGCACAAACTTGAAGTTGCAAAGCTATAGAACGGTATACACGGTATTTTGTCATGAAATGCCTTCGCCAGTGGTTGTAATAGAGGTCATTTGTTATGGCTAAGGAGTTTTAATTTTTATTTCCAATACAACGCATCAATACAATCGTAGGTTTAATTTTGAATCGCCAGGACTTAATGCAGGGTCGTGCTTGAAGAATTACAATTAGCGTGTCATGATTACACTTTATACCAAACATTACTGTATTTGCATTGACACATGTGGTTCTTAAGAATTTTTTTCAAACTTTTGTATTCCCTCGAAACTCAAGAATGCAGACTACAAAGTCTATTTGAACATAATAAGTCTGCGCGTCTTGCGGCTAATGTCAGTGGTACATGGTGAAGTGCGCCCCTATATTTGCCAAATCATGGGTAACAGTTTGAAAACAATTGGTACAATTTTCAGATTTCATTACTTCTAACTGAAAAAAACGTGACCCCAGATATGTTATATTCACACATCAAACCGCTCTGCACGTGACACGCAGGGCACATGTTCTCCCTCCTCTTTCGAACTTTAAATCCTTAAATTCTACCCTAGTACCTAATACTGGTATTATTGCTATTTGTTTAAGTTTTTCTTTAGAAGAAGAAATTAAAGTTTTTCCATGTAATGATATTATAAGTTTGAGAAGCGGTTGCTGACCTAATACAAGATATATACCATTAGTAAACTTTATATGGGGCTAGCACGAAGCTGGTAAAAATTACCGATGGAAAAGTAAAAACAACGAAAGATGGTTAAAAAAATTTTTTTTTTGTATTGTTAGACGTCGTCTCTCACTAAATTCTCGTCAGATATTTTCTTAATTTCGGACATGTTTTGTCGTTCTGTCCCAATTCCTGTGGTTTGACATTGAACTCGGGTAACTAATAATCTATTTCGTGCTTGATTACTGATACAGTGATATTGCACCTGTATCATGCAATTAGTATTGAATAGTAATTTCTCCGATCTAACTATTAAATATCATTAAAATATGAGCTTTCTAAATAATAATGTTCTGTATGGTAGCCAGATGCGACCATTTCCAGCGTATTCCTTTTCACCTTTTTACATTTCATAAGCAAAAACGCTAAGGCAGATATCGCGTGTTCAAATTTTCACGTTATTGCGTTTTCGCTTTCGAGTCGCTTTGTTCAGGTTTTCTATCTTACACAATGCATTAAATAATTGATCGTTTCGTAGTGATTTGTTATCACTTAAGATTTTTCTGCCTGTAAATTTAGGTGGTAAACTTGAATGTAATAAAGATATATATAAAACCCTTTGTGCATTGTATACAATTGAAAATATAACTATTCATTTCAGGAAGGAAAAAACGCAAAAACGCGAAAATCCGAAACGAAAATCATTTCGAGTTTTCGGCTTATTACGTTTTGATTATATAATATAAAAGACGAATGATAAAATAATGAATAGCGATACAAACTATTACTTTGCGTGTTTTTGGTTAGTCTAGAAAGTATTTTAGGGTCATATTAAATCGCAACAGTACTAAAATTGCACCAAAAAGTTTTGTTTAGGCGTTAGTAACAAAAATCTTGTGAACAACAATCCGCTGCTAATATTTTTGCATCGATATACAAGAATTTGTTTGTTTTATTCATGTAATAAAACAGTTAGTGGATGTTATACGGTATTTCTCTGATCAACCCTCAAAAATGTTTATTAACATGAATATTAAATGTTCTTTGGTTGAGATATCACCAGTATATCAAAGTCAGTAATTGTATGATATTCACCTCTCCTAGCGGCTTGACGAATATAACATTTTATCTAGTTGAGAAATGTCGATAGAAACTTATATCAAAGTCATTAATTGTATAATGTTTATTTTTAATTTGTATAAAAAAATATGTACATGAATATCCCAAATGAAGAAAACAAGTCATATAAAGTTTAAAAACGACCAGTAAATAGCCTGAACATACCCAAGAAAGATATATAATAAGGCCCGCATTCAAATCAAATACAAATAAAAAAATACAGTCTAAAACACACCGCTTCTTAA
The DNA here is from genome assembly GCA_944474755.1 of Limnoperna fortunei. Lineage (NCBI taxonomy): Eukaryota > Metazoa > Mollusca > Bivalvia > Mytilida > Modiolidae > Limnoperna > Limnoperna fortunei. Next base: position 55,054,795 of record OX104111.1, on the reverse strand, counting down.
TACCTTAAGAAATAAATATAATACTAGTAGTTAACTTAAGCACTAATTGCGTGTTCTGAATCCTTCTTGCATATAAACAATGCTGTTTTACTATTTAATGATGATTCTCTTGACCTGGGAGGATGCTTTACACTAAACCATATTATTCATCTTTGCTCAAGCAATAATAGAATACTCAACTAGTGTTACTAGTATCTTATTGAAACTTCATGAAGTCAAATAAAAACAGGATAGAGGAGGGCTTTATGGTCAGAGGTAACAGCAATCAAAGGCCCAATACAGCATCATGTTTATTTTGTTTTTTCTGACTATGCTTAAAGCTTAACAATATGCTGACTAATATTTGTGCAATTCTGTCATGATGATCTAGTTTTAAGTATGTTTGTTTGTTTGAATGTTGTTTAACGCCACTTTCAGCATTTTTTAAACTTTATTATGGCGTCCAGTTTTTATTGAGGGAGGAAGCCGGGTACCCGTAGAAAACCCTTGACCTTTGGTAGGAAAACTGGCAATCCTTGTCAATTAGGATTAGAGTCGTGTGTATCCTGCCCGCAAGTTTTAAATCTGTCATTTATTACATTCACTTTAACAACAATGTCATTTTACTAGGTCAAGTTTCACTTCAGGTTTGCAACTTAATTTATGATAAATTATCTTAAAGCCAAGTAATTTGTTTAATTTTGGTATAAAGATTACCGAAAGTGATATTCATATATTGTTTTAGTGCGAACAACGCACGTGCGATTACGAATGAAAATTTAGTGTTTTTCCCTGGAAATCCCGGAATACCCGGAGAGAACCACCGACCTTCAGTAGGAAAACTGGCAATCCTCGCCAATTAACTTTGGAATCGAGTACAGCCTGCCCGCAGTGAGACTCGAACCAGCAACTTTAGTGTTGCCAGAACACGTGATCAATAGTAGACTACCTAAACAAAAAAACATACAAATTCGAACTGAGAAATCAAAATATAAAGTTTGTTGTGCAAGAATAATATTCTTTAGTTAGCAAAAGGATAGCTAATAGTACGCTTTCCTTAAGTTTCTATTGTTTTTACTTTCGTACTTCCCGTAATATATTTTCCGCGAAGTCGTGTCATCTCATTATGTCACAGCGTCGTTTCCATGTTTTGCGTAAGGATATGAATAGCAACATGTGTTAGTTTTATTGTATATTGTATCTATATTGTCATTTACCTTTCAAAATAGCAGTAGTCCTTACAATTTGTCATAAAACTCTTCGGGTTACTTTATAAGTACAATATTTACCTTTACCTTCAATAACGGGAAATACATATTTTGTGTGTCGTATTTAGAAATATTGTGAGAAAGGAAACTATACCAAAAAATTGTATTTTTAAACTTCAGTCGTTTTTAGCCTTTGAGACTGATCAGCCATATTTCTACACTACAGGTATTTAATCCCTCACTGCTCATTCCAACTTTACTGTTCTATAATTTTACCATAAATATTGTTTATTTATGCACATTGATTAACATTTGAACTATTTAATATTGTTTCTCTGAATAGTCATTTATCTTTATATCTTTGAGTTTGCGGTTAAACTCTTGCTTCACATTCATAGTGAGCACTCAAATTGGTGGCAGCGGTTAAAAAATATATATTACACAGATAATTAAAATATTAAAGCACTAAGAATAATTTTTATTCAAAGTGTGGAAAGTAAATTTGTATTTTGGAATATTTTAAACACTAAGAATTATTGAAATTCAAAGTGTGTTTTACTGTATTTAAAAAATATTGCACTAAGCGTTATAGAAATTCAGAGTGTATTTATTTATAAACCTATATACTATAAACACTACGAATTATTGAAATTCAAAGTGTGTTTTACTGTATTTCAAGATATATTGCACTAAGAATTACAGAAATTTAGAGTGTATCTATATGTTGGTATATATTTAGTACTCTAAACACTAAGAAGTATTGAAATTCAAAGTGTGTTTCACTGCATTTAAAGATATTGCACTATGAATTATAAAAATTCAGAGTGTATTTACCCATTAGTATAACTATAGACCATGAATTAAAGAAATAGACAATTACCTAATCCAGTTTTCAATAATTGGAGAGGAGGTTCTTAAGGTTTAGTATTTAGCCATGTTAATGCAAATGTTGCATCAAGCAACATGATAGATGTTTCAGCTACAAATACTTATCCACATTAAAGTACAATGTACAGTTCTGCTTGTATTTCGAGTTCATACATTCCATCATTCCATGATATAAACCCCACATCCATGTTAAATACTTGGTACTGTTTAAATTCATCAAACAGGGATACCACAGTAAGTGCTAGTATATGTCCTATCTATTCATTGGGTAAACTATCACAACCTTTGACCCATGGTGCTATATTCAAAATATAGGGTATGAAAGGATAGGTCAGCAAGAATTAAGCAGTGAAAATAATGAACAAAATGCATTTCAAAGGAATGACTATAATACACGCACTTCAAACATTAGCTGTAATCAAAATGTTGGACAAATGTACAGCAGGACAGCAACCAAATGCAAGTCAAATACAAATCCCAACTTCCCTTTTTCAATGGAAAAGGAGAATGGAAAACATTTATGATGCAATTCCAAATTATTGCAGAGAGAAACAATTGGAATCGTCGTCAACAAGCCGAAGGAATTCTTCTGGTTTTAAAAGATGAAGCGCTTATCTTTGCTACAGAGCTTGTAGAAGAAGTAAGGACATCATTCAGACTATTGAATGCTGAAATGGAAAAAAAGATTTGGAAGTAATAATTTCCCTGAGATCTACAGGCGGGATCTGCAGACAGTAAAGAAGCAATTCAAGGAGACAACGCATGAATATGCTGCCAGAGTAGAAGGCATGGTGAGAAAAGCTTATCCTGGCATGGAAAAACAATTTTTTAATGCATAGAGCACATGCTGTCAGGCCTACCCGATCAGAGTTTAGCTTATGATGTTATGACCTAAATGCCCAAATCTATGGATGAAACCATCAACCTGGTTAGATGGCATATGACATGTAAAAATGGAATGAAGGGGAAACAACAAATTCGTTCCATTGAGGTAACTGAAAATGAAGACACAACTTATTTCCAAGATGTGGAGTGCAGGAAAGTTGGACGAAGTTACATTAATGAAGAAAGTCTTAATCAGTTTGGAAGAGATATGAAAGAATCAATGACCAAAGAAATTGTAGAATCCGTTGGAGCCATCATTGAACAAAAGCTAATCAAAAAGACCGGAGGAGGTACAAGCATCAATACATGTACAACAAAATAAACAGTGGAACAGGGACAAGCAATCAAAACCTAGAGTCAACCATAAAACCTGTTTTTTTGCCACCAAGAAGGACATTACACCAGAATTGTCCAAATAATCAAAAGACAAGACAGACAGCAGAAGGAGAAAACCATTTATACTAATACAGGCTGGTACTGACGGCCAAGTGTCAGCATGTGAGATGAAAAAGGAAGATGAGGGGAAAGTGGTGTATGTTGAAACTGAAAGGGAATTAGTAGAAACCAAAAGACAGATGGAAATTAGTGATGAAATTACTAAGGAGTTAGGTCCTAGCGTAATGCCATTACTTGAAATAAATTTTGACAATACAGAAGAGTGGTCTGACAGGAGACAAGAACCTTCTGTTATAATTGAGGATAGGTCTGAAGTTGACGTTCATAGAAGTGAACAGATACACAGCGATATTCAAATTGACCGAGTACTGTCTGCTGCAATTAAAGTTCCTATCTGGGTCAATGGGCATTTGACTAAAGCAGTGTTGGATACTGAAGCTAAAGTTACCGTTTTAAACAGCCATCTGTATTTTGGTATTCCTGAGACAGAGAGACCAGGGCTTAAGAAAGCAAAACGAAACCTTTTTGTTGCTGAGGCAGAAAAGAAAATGAATGGAAACACATGGTATAGCTACTATGAAGATCAAACTGGGGGAAAGACACTTTACATGGGGTATGTATGTGGCTCCCATTGGTGACAATGTTCTTCTTGGTTGTGATGTTATTGTTGAATTGGACATTACAATAAACTCCAAGAAGGGACTGTTATTGGACAGACAATGGATAACATGTGACGTGGAGAGGAAAACAGATGAAAAAGTGGCAAGAGTAGTACTACTTAAAGATGTTACAGTGCCTCCATATACTGAAGTTATACTGTCTGCTATAGGTGAAAATGCCGAACTTATAGATACCAGATATTCCATTTTACAACCAACAGTGGAAGATAGCAGAAAAATTCTGGTGTCTAAAGTATTGGTTGATCCCTTTGGTAAAACTATACCGATAAGAGTGATTAATATGGAGAAACATCCTATCCATCTCCGGAAAAACTACATGTATCTGATTGCATTTCAAGACAAAGCAATTTACAGATACTGATATTGAAATAGACTTTACACATTTGAAGAGAAAGATGTATGTAAGCTCCATATTAATACAACAGAATGGATCAAATTAAAGGAAAATGCAGTATTAAACCTAGCTGAACCAGATGATTGGAATGATACTAGTATTAAGCTGGATGGTTTACAAGGGAATGAGGCCGAAATTCCTCTGTTACCAGATCACCTTAAAGATTTGTTCAAGAGGAGTTGTAAAAATCTTACAAATGATAAACAGAAATTTAAACTTGCTAAGATGCATCTAAAAAACAGAAGAGCTTTTGCCTCCTCAAAGACTGATATAGGATCATTGTCTGTTATTGGGGCCTCGCTGGCCGAGTGGTCAAGGTAGTTCGTCTACTATTGATCACGTGGTCTGTCAACACTGAGATTGCGGGTTCGATTCTCACCGCAGGCAGGGTGTACTCGATTCCAATCTTAATTGACAAGGATTGCCAGTTTTCCTACCGCAGGTCGGGGGTTTTCTCCGGGTAGTCCGGCTTCCTCCCCCAATAAAAACTGGACGCCATGATATAGCTGAAAAATTGCTGAAAGTGGCGTTAAACACCACCAAACAAACAAACAGGATCATGTTCAGTCCTGAATGATAAGATTGAAACAGCAAGAACAGCACCAATTCGTCAGCCATTACGAAGAACACCTATAGGTTTTGAGATGGAAGATTGACAAAATTTGCAAGAAAAACTCAAGAGTGGTGTCGTGAAGCCGTCAAAATCAGCTTGGGCGTCACCTGTGGTCCTGGTTCGTAAGAAGGACAATTCTGTACGATGGTGTGTGGATTACAAAAAATTTAACGACGTCACCATCAGAGATGCCTATCCACTGCCACGTATTGACATGTGCTTAGACTGCTTAGCTTCAGCGTCCGTATTTAGTTGTTTGGATTTGCAAAGTTGCTACTGGCAGTTAGAACTAGATGAAAAAGACCAACAAAAAACAGCCTTTATAACCAAATATGGACTTTTCGAATATACGAGGATGCCATTTGGGTTATGCAATGCACCCAGTACATTCCAGAGGTGCATGGAGTTGATCTTTCGCGGATTACAATGGCAAACTCTATTAATATACCTAGACGATATCATTGTGTATAGCTCTGATATTGATGAACACCTTAATAGATTAGATGAGGTCTTTTCAAAACTTGCTGATGCAGGACTCAAACTATAGCCAGCCAAATGTGACTTGGTAAAAGAAGAAATAGTTTATCTGGGTCATATTGTCGGAAAAAGTGGTATTAGTCCAAATCCAAAAATTATACAATCCATAAATAGCTGGAAAGTTCCATCTACAGTTAAAGAAACTCAACAGTTTTTGGGATTATGTAATTACTATCGCCAGTATATTTACAAATTTAGCGAGATAGCTGCTCCGATTAGTCAGCTCACCAGAAAGGATTATCTTTTTAAATGGACACCATCCTGTCAAGAATCATTTGAAAAGCTGAAGACTGCATTGACGTCTGCTCCAATACTGGCCTACCCACAACCTGTTCTAACATAGGCGTTGGGGCAGTTCTCTTACAACTACAGGACCACAAGAAGAAAGTAATTGCATATGCATCCAAAAAGCTAGACAGAACTCAAAAAAGATACAGCGTAACCCGTAGAGAACTCCTTGCTGCCATTACATTCATGCACCAGTTCCGACATTATTTATTAAGTCAAAAGTTTATACTTAGAACAGATCATGGATCTTTGAAATGGCTATTTTCTTTAAAAGATCATACAGGCCAACTGGCAAGGTGGATAGAGAATCTGAGCCAATATCATTTTGAGATCTAACACAGACCTGGTTCCAAACACCAGAATGCAGATGCTCTTTCCAGAAGAGACTATGATGAACTCTTATGCTCACATTCTCATCCAGATAACAGCTGTAAAATCTGTTTTAAAATAAATGAACAATGAAATCTTTCCAAATTGAAGTAGATGATGTGAAAGAAAGACAAGTAAATGTTCTGTGAGAGTTTTGAAAACAAAATCCCCAAACCAGTCTAGTTGGATAGGAAAATACTCAAACAAAGAAATGAGCATATTTCAAAAGGAAGACCCAGATTATCATTAACTTTTCAGGGATGCGGCCATTAACGACTTTAGGCTGTAAATGGCCGAATACCTGAAAAGTTAAAGTTGCAAGTATTATAAAGATATGGTACCTGATCTGTTGGAGCATGTCTAATAATATAGTGAGAAACTGCATTGATCTTCTGACTTCTAAAGGGACATTTAGAGCACTGGAACATCAACGGCATGGTTACAACTGAAACAATTCATATAATAAGAACATTAAAGGACAGGCATCGACTCTCAACTTAATATACATGTATAACAAAGGAACTAATTAGAGTTCTGTGTGAGTCTTATAATCCAGTCAGGCACAGGACCTACGTACGGCTTCAAGCGATCATAGTGGACAGTTTCTATCCTTGATCTATATCTGATTTCATATACTACTGGACTTAAAATCTTTGTTATTAGGTGGGACCCAGTCCAGGGAGACTTAAATTTCTGGGTGATAGTTTTGTCAAACTTTTAAACTAAATCTCCAGTCTTATAGTTATGTCTGTTCAGTCTTGTGTCAAAGTTTTATTTCTGTCGCTCTCCATAAATCATTAAATGTTTTCGGGCAATGTCATAAACTTCTTGTAATTTCTCTTGAAGTGATGATGCATATTCTATGCTGTTTTGGTATATTAATCTTAGCTGGATGGGGAGTGCTGCGATATGCTGCAAGCAGTAAGTTTATATAGGCATCCCAATCTGTGCAATTCTTGTTTATGAAGCTTTTTATCATTCCAAGCAAAGTTCTGTTCACCCTTTCTACCATACCATTAGAAGCTGGATGGTATGGTGTTGTTCTTGTTTTTGTAACATCCAGTAATTTGCAGATGGACTTAAACAGTTTACTTTCAAAATTGGCAACTTGGTCACTGTGTACTTCAAGAGGTATTTCAAATCGCATCATAAATTCTGTAACAATTTTATGAGCAACGGGGTTCGCTTTTTGGTGTGGTTAAGGAAAGGCTTCCATCCACTGAGTAAAGTAGTCACCCACTACTAATAAGTACTTGTTTTTTTTCTGGGTTAAAGGTAATGGCCCAATTATGTCGATGTCAATACTATCAAGGGGGTAGCTTACTCTATAATCTACTAAAGCAGCCTTTGAATTTTTTCCTGCTTTATGTCTTTTGCATATATGACACTTTTTAATATGCATTTTACATCCTGTGTCATCTTATACCAGGTGAAACTTTTTTTCATTTTCTGAACTGTTTTCTTGATGCCTAGGTGTCCTTAATATGGTGTATTATAGCAATTTATGACTACCTCCTTTCTTAGAATTCCTGGGACTTGAAGTTGCAAATAGTCCTGCTCACTCTTAACTTCTTTCCATTCCATTCAACTCCATCTATTCTCTCAAGATTAGTCCAATTTAACCAATAGCATCTGACAGCTGGACTTAAACTTGCACATGAATCTCTGTTGGGTACTTGTCCACTGTCCATTGGTGCAAATACTGATAATCTGGGTCTTCCTTTTGAAATGTGCTCATTTCTGTGTTTGAGTATTTTCCTATCCAACTAGACTGGTTTGGGGTTTTTGTTTTCAAAACTCTCACAGAACATTTACTTGTCTTTCTTTCACATCATCTACTTCAATTTTGAAAGATTTCCATTGTTCATTTATTTTTAAACAGATTTTACAGCTGTTATCTGGATGAGAATGTGAGCATAAGAGTTCATCATAGTCTCTTCTGGAAAGAGCATCTGCATTCTGGTGTTTGGAACCAGGTCTGTGTTAGATCTCAAAATGATATTGGCTCAGATTCTCTATCCACCTTGCCAGTTTGCCTGTATGATCTTTTAAAGAAAATAGCCATTTCAAAGATCCATGATCTGTTCTAAGTATAAACTTTTGACTTAATAAATAATGTCGGAACTGGTGCATGAATGTAATGGCAGCAAGGAGTTCTCTACGGGTTACTCTGTATCTTTTTTGAGTTCTTTCTTCTTGTTGTCCTGTAGTTGTAAGAGAACTGCCCCAACGCCTATGTTAGAAAAGGTTGTGGGTAGGCCAGTATTGGAGCAGACGTCAATGCAGTCTTCAGCTTTTCAAATGATTCTTGACAGGATGGTGTCCATTTAAAAAGAGAATCCTTTCTGGTGAGTTGACTAATCGGAGCAGCTATCTCGCTAAATTTGTAAATATACTGGCGATAGTAATTACATAATCCCAAAAACTGTTGAGTTTCTTTAACTTTCCAGCTGTTTATGGATTGTATAATTTTTGGATTTGGACTAATACCACTTTTTCCGACAACATGACCCAGATAAACTATTTCTTCTTTTACCAAGTCACATTTGGCTGGCTTTAGTTTGAGTCCTGCATCAGCAAGTTTTGAAAAGACCTCATCTAATCTATTAAGGTGTTCATCAATATCAGAGCTATACACAATGATATCGTCTAGGTATATTAATAGAGTTTGCCATTGTAATCCGCGAAAGATCAACTCCATGCATCTCTGGAATGTACTGGGTGCATTGCATAACCCAAATGGCATCCTCGTATATTCGAAAAGTCCATATTTGGTTATAAAGGCTGTTTTTTGTTGGTCTTTTTCATCTAGTTCTAACTGCCAGTAGCAACTTTGCAAATCCAAACAACTAAATACGGACGCTGAAGCTAAGCATTCTAAGCACATGTCAACACGTGGCAGTGGATAGGCATCTCTGATGGTGACGTCGTTTAATTTTTGGTAATCCACACACCATCGTACAGAATTGCCCTTCTTACGAACCAGGACCACAGGTGACGCCAAGCTAATTTTAACGGTTTCACGACACCACTCTTGAGTTTTTCTTGCAAATTTTGTCAATCTTCCATCTCAAAACCTATAGGTGTTCTTCGTAATCGCTGACGAATTGGTGCTGTTCTTGCTGTTTCAATCTTATCATTCAGGACTGAACATGATCCTATATCAGTCTTTGAGGAAGCAAAAGCTCTTCTGTTTTTTTAGAAGCATCTTAGCAAGTTTAAATTTCTGTTTATCATTTGTAGATTTTTACAACTCCTCTCAAACAAATCTTTAAGGTGATCTGGCAACACAGGAATTTTGGCCTCATTCCCTTGTAAACCATCCAGCTTAATAGATTCAGATTCACGAATTTTATTTTGTCGTATACTAGTATCATTCCAATCATCTGGTACAGCTATGTTTAATACTGCATTTTCCTTTAATTTGATCCATTCTGTTGTATTAATATGGAGCTTATATACATCTTTCTCTTCAAATGTGTAAAGTCTATTTTCCATATCAGTATCTGTAAATTGTCAGTTGTAACCATGCCGTTGATGTTCCAGTGCTCTAAATGTCCCTTTAGAAGTCAGAAGATCAATGCACTTTCTCACTATATTATTAGACATGCTCCAACAGATCAAGTACCATATCTTTATAATACTTGCAACTTTAACTTTTCAGGGATTCGGCCATTGACGACTTTAGGCAGTAAATGTTCTTTAATTAATGGGGTAAAACGGTAAAAATTAAAACTTTGTTTCGTATGTAAATGAAATAATATTTAAATCCTAATTTTAATTATTTTATAAAATTGAGTTTTAATCAAATTGTTTACATTTCTAGCACATATGTTGATAAAGGGACGTAACCCAATATGACATAAGTCATGTGCTCTTCCTCTTGCAATTTCCGGATAATTTTTCTCTGGTTCCGATTTCGCGTTTTACTTTTGGATTTACTGCGCCACAGTCGTGAATGATTGGTTGCTTCCCTGAAGTAAGGAAAGTGTTTCAGTCCAAGAAAAAGTATCGCGGTTGCAAAAATATGGATCTATTAAAGAAATCGATGTCATAATCTTACAGAATAAATGTCCGTGAGTACGTAGAACACCTACAATCATGTTGTCAGTGCAAATTCTCAAAGCGAACTCAACAGCAAAGGTAGAGGTAGGAATAGTTTACTTTTGCGTTAGACTCCTTCGCTCACTTCAGTCGAGACAATACTTTTTTTTCGTTTTCTGGCCATATTTCGACCCAAATGATATGGGGTCAAATTCCTGTGTACTGACCTACTTAAAACTATACATTCAGGTGTTTAGTATTATCTTTAATAGTATCTCTGTGAAACTTTATAAGTTGAGCTAAATTGAAAAAGGATCATGAGTAAAAAGCTTTTCAAAAATTTTACGTAGGAAGCTGGATTTAAGATAATAGAAACCAGCAGGGGTCTAGGACAACTCAACGGAATTTATTTTTTGATAAATGAAGTTGACTAAATTTATTATTGGATAAATGACGTTACCGCACTACTCTTTGTGTAACCAGTGTAAACAAAGATGGCGGCATACAAATATCTACGGCAAAAATATCAAGATGAATTGACAATGGATGATTTGCTCAATTGAAAATTTTTTTTTGTCATTTGAGAAACTAATGTTATAGATTTAAGTAAACAATTAGTTGTGCACATTTTTATACAAATCTGGAAGCGATTTAGGGAACAGTATACATTTTTAGAGATGATAAAGTAATATTGTAACAAAGAAATGGTCATTAAGGGGAAGCCGAGACTTCCAATACTTTGGTATAACTATTTTACTTTAGAATCCATACTCTGTCAGCCTCAAAAGTTTATTTTATCATGCTATCATTACATTTCCTAGACAATAAAGGTTTAAGTTATTCTATTAGAATCCATAGTCTCCATTCACTCTTGTCCTCATTTTCATCGGTATTGAGTATTTCGTTTTGTCTTACGACATGTAAATTGTCAATTATTCTTTATTGGTAATTGATTACAAAATACTTGTATAAAATATAGAATATATATTCAAAATAAGACAAGAATTTCACTATATTTATAGTACAGATCTCAAAATAAATCTTGTGTAATATCTAATTCAAATAATTTCTTAATTTCATAGTCTTCACAAAGACCTTCTTATTTTTCTGTATTAATTGCCAGTCACGGATAACTTTTAAATACATTTTTTTATTTGTAAATGTATCCATTTATTATCCATTGCTATCCCCGGTGACCTATAGTAAGCCATATATACACCTGGAAAAAATTAGGCAACCCCTAGTTTTTTCAAGTCATACATAGTCGAACACATTTGGACTAATATTGAACTGCCATTCGATTTTAATTTGTATAGCAAACAAAAATGTGCATTGTTGGGCAAAATGAAACTTTATTTTAACAAAAAAACTCATTATTTTATTTACAAATCATTCCATTAAATTATGGACGGTCTTTGCTCTTTCACGTAGTCTTTAAAAAGTATCGCCACCAAAAGCTCCAAACTGTTATTTAATTGTCCAATCACACTTGAAAAAGTCAATCATAAACACCAAATTGATAATTAGCCGTCGAAGGGTCAATGTCGGGTATATCTACCGTTAGCATGAATGCCTGCTGCAACTCTGCGTCGCATACTGCCAGTAAGGCGTCTAATTTGTTGAAGAGTCATCTGTCGCCATTCCCCGTGTAAATGTTGAAAGTTCTGTAGAGGAGGTTCAAGAGCTTATAATCGCCTACCCAACTGATCCCATAGATTCTCTATTGGGTTGAGATCTGGACATCTTGCAGGCCACAGAAGAATGGTCAGATTTTCGTTCTCCATATATGCCCTTACCACCCTGGAACGATGAGGTCTAGTGTTGTCATCCATGAAAACAGGACTTGACTCTAACGGGTGGTTTTTTAAAATGAGGCACAACTACAGGTGTAAGCACGTCCGGGGTGTACCTTTCACCATTAAGGTTGCCATTGGTTGTTATCAGATCCAGTTTGAAATTATGTGAGATACAGCCCTACACCATAACTAAGCCCCCACCAAAAGGCAGTGTTGGAACAATGTTTCTTGGTGTGTAAGCTTTGTTTTGATCCCTCCAAACACGGGTTCGCCCATCAGTTACATGGAGTAAAAATCGGATCTCATCAGACCAGTGTATTCGTCGCCAGGTTCTTACGTTCCAATTTTGTCTTGCTCTGCACCAGGCCAACCTGCCCCTGCGATGGTGATAATCAAGCATTGGGCGATAAATGACTCTCCTTGACCTCAATCCTTCAGCTTTAAGACGATTTCGTACTGTTCTGACTGAAAGATTACAACCAGGTAACCATTGTTCCTTGAGACAGGCGCTTGCTGCAAACGGATTTCGCCTAATCAATCTACCAAGGCTCCTATCTTCACGTTGGGTTGTCACAGATGGTCGACCAGATTGGGAACGGTCTTGAACATCTTGCGTGGCAGCGTGTTTTCTGACCAAACGACTAATGACTGTAAAATGATAGCCAAGCTGACGTCCTATTGCCTTGTAAGACAAATCAGGGGAATGCATGCCGATGATTCGCCATCTCTGTACTTCTGAAATCCGCCATCTTGCCATGCTTATTTAAAGGGATTTGGCAATTAGAAATTCGGGATTTAAATACTGATATATTGCACGAAAAATAGTGCACTTTGGATGTGATGAATGGATAAAGCTTCACGTGGACAGAAAACCGCGCTTGATTTAAATTTTACACCTAAACACTCACATCCTTTTAGTTATACATTAAAGAGTTAATACTGACCAAAATCATAAAAATTAAACATTATTTACAATAAACGAAAAACAAATATTCCGGTTGTTTAACTTTTTCCAGGTGTATACTTTAGAGTCGAGTGATTCAGTGAATGTACATGTTTAAGTTCTTACAAGTGGTTGGTGGGGGCTCACTGGGGTAAGTAAGAGTTTTGTTTTATATTTTATTATGGCCCCGCCACTTTGTGGCGGACGCCCTATAGTGATCAGTCTGTCCGTCCGTCCGTCCGTCCGGAACTAATCGTGTCGGGGCTGTAACTTGTTTATCTTTTGAGGTAGGCTTTTGATATTTGGAATGTGGGTAGATAATATCAAGGCAATGTGTCGCATACCGTGGTTGATCACCTTTGACCTTGAACTTTGACCTTAAGGTCACATTATTGCTTTCTGCATGACAAATTCATGTCCAGGCTGTAACTTTTTTATCTTTTGAGGTACGCTTTTGATTTTTGGAATGATGGTAGAAAATATCAAGGCGATGTGTCGCATACCGAAGTTGATCACCTTTGACCTTGAACGTTGACCTTAAGGTCACATTATTGCTTTCTGCATGACAAATTCATGTCCGGGCTGTAACTTTTTTATCTTTAGAGGTAGGCTTTTGATTTTTGAAATGTTGGTAGATAATATCAAGCGGATGTGTCGCAGAGCATGGTTGATGACCTTTGACCTTGATCTTTGACCTTAAGGTCACATTATTGCTTTCTGAATGACAAAGTCATGTCTGGGCTGTAACTTTTTTATCTTTCGAGGTATGCTTTTGATATTTGGAATGTCAAGGTGATGTATTGCATACCATGGTTTATGACCTTTGTCCTTGACCTTAAGGTCGGCGGGGCCCACAGAGATGGGTACCATCTCACTGATATCTAGTTAAAATTAAATTTGCAAAATATTTACTTATTTTCTGCAGTATTTACGTTCTTACAGTTTTTTGTTTGGTTTTGATTTTCGTATAAGACTGATTCATGATATTCTGTATCTATACTTATAATATTGTGCTTGAAAACGCTTGCATTTATTGTAAGCTGTAGGTATTGTATATGTTCTCAACAAACGTTGTATTGGGTAAATGCCACATACTTAACCGTTATTTTCCGTGTTATACGTTGTTTTTCATTTCTTTATAAATGTTATTGACACGACCGAAGTAGAAACATAACTGTTGTAATAGCATTTTACAAGTATGTATTTGAATTGGTATGCAGACAATTGCGCAAATAAGTATTTAGCGTAGCGACATAGTAGTATAAGCATTTCTATTATGTAGTATGATATTTTATTGGGTCTTAGTAATTACCAGTAATATGTAGCTAGCTGTTGATGTCCAGTATGTGGTATTTGTTGTAGTACATGACAATGCAGTACCCGGATTGAAGGGTGAATTGACAGCTGTATCCGGTTCGTAATTTTTGACGTATTTGGTTAATGGAGAATTATTTTTGGAACTTTGCACTTTACTCTCATTAAAATTATCTTTTGTAAACAAACTTATGTTTAACACTTCTTTCACATGTTCTATATGTGTTGATGTATATAGTTAAATGTTAATTAAATTGTTATTTTTGTTGTCGTTTTGTGTTACTCATCTGGTGCTCCCTAGTAGCCATCACTCAGTCGTCCGTGACATTATTAATGGTCTCATAAATAGCAGTTGTCATATAATCATCCAGTACATTATATAACACACAAAGACACGCTGATTTCTTCTGTTCTGAGCAGTATTTAAAATTGCCCGAGTTTTGTCATGGGTGCTAAAATTTTATATTCTTCTGTACAAAGTATGTATGTTTCTAACATTTCTTGCCTAAACAATTTTAATTTCCTCAAAATTGCTTTTGTTTGAAGTTGTTTCCTCGACATGTTACTAAAAGTAACAAAATTTGATTTATAAATTCAAGCAACCTCTAAATTTTAGTCTTAAGACGGAAATATGGATAAATGTACAATTGTACCTTGTTCAAATAAATCAAATGTTATCAAAATATCGTAGAAAAGATCAGTAATAGAAGGGTATTATTAATAAATCTTATCATAAGATAATATTTTTTCTTCACTAGAGCTTGTTCAATATTGGGATAACATTCTGGTTTCTCTTTTCTTTTTTTTTTGCAAATATATACATTTTGGTGGACTAGGTGGAAAGCGCACTAGATAGCTGATTATATATCGCAGAAGCTTTCATAACGGAGTTAGTCAGTCCGACTTGGGCCCAGGTAATTCTATTTCCGATTTAAAAAGCTAAATCGGCGCTAAACATAAACTGTCAATATCAGTACACTTGCTTTTATATGCTGTCTTAATGAGTATACGTTACTGATTTGATCGTTTGCAATTTAGCACAAAACTACACACACCCATTGATTAGAATATAATATAAAACCCATATTAAGGAGAATCCTTCGATAAATGTCAGTCTTTGGAGAAGAGTCGAGCAATAACCAGTTGCACATGGAATGACTTCTGAAAAGGTTCACGATGTTAAGGTTAAGAAACATTTTTTTACATTTTTAGAAATATTTACTTATTAAAATAATCAAATTTGTAGCTTTAAAATGGCTGTTCACACCAATTCGACATTTAAATCGGTAACTATTACGTCAGAAAACAAACATGTTTTATTTGTTTCTTTTCTTTATCAGTATTATCTTGTACCAACACTTTACACTTCAACAGTACAAATGGTCTGCTATATACCTACTTTTCTAGAAAACATTACATCACGCGTAGATTGCACCTTTTAAACGGTTTGCAATTTATAAAATAAATTGGATAATGTACCTTTTGTTGTAATTAGTGAACAATGTAATAAATAAATTTTGTGAAAATAGTTCTGACGAAACCAGATGTGTCATGTTGCAGAAGATGTATGTTTTCCTTGTATCGGTTTTACCTTTCATTTATAGTTAAAGTGATGGTAAAGCCTTCTTAGCCTGTATCTTATAGGCATTAGATATGTATTGATATGAATAGCGCTATTAACATTTGGCTTGACTTTTGATATTAGAATAAGTAGTTGGCACAAGTAATTGGATATAAATTGCCCTACCATCACAAATCAATTTTTTAGTTGCTGTCATGAATATATCGCATAAAAACAACAAAATGAAAGAAAGCAAAACATGTGACAAGAGGGACGATTCTGTTTGCCTATTGCCATTTGTACTAGTTGGCTTATCTAGTGGTGTTTAATATATCACGACAGATAAATGATTATGCGATAGCTACCGACTTTATAAATTGCATTGTACGACAAGTACGCCAATACAGGTTAGTCTGTCCTATCCAGTTGTTTAGTTTTTCTTCAAATAGCTATAACGTTACGATTTGGGTTTTACAGTGTAATAGCTTTAAACAAGGGCACACATATGGTAAAGAAATCCCATGCCACGCTTCATTTAACATGACGTGACCATCAAAGTCCATTTAATGATGCTCGTTGATTTTGGTTTCAATGGCTTTCCGTTGATACATAAATACTGTCCTCGACCGCCTTTGGTGGATTTCAATAACTATGTCTTCTGTACATGCTCCGTCCGTTACACTAAAGGTACTCCTCCTATACCACTGCCATGGACTATAACAAACCTCTAACATAATAAGCACTTTTTATTTTACAGAGTGTAGTCTTGGCGTGGGGTCATAGAATGGAGTGTGAAGAGAAATTTGGAGTCAATTTGGGGGTGAATATTGTTTGAAAGATAAATAATATAAAGTTCGGTAATCTAAATATGTATATATACAACCCATCAGTCATCCCATATAAATTGTTAATTATATTTGTTTTGTTTGTTTAAATATTGTTTAACGCCACTTTCAGCAATTTTTCAGCTATATCATGGCGTCCAGTTTTTATTGGGGGAGGAAGCCGGAATACCCGGAGAAAACCCCCGACCTTCGGTAGGAAAACTGGCAATCCTTGTCAATTAATATTGGAGTCGAGTGCACCCTGCTGCAGTGAGAATCGAACCCGCAATCTCAGTGTTGACAGACCACGTGATCAATAGTAGACGAACTACCTTTTTTTTATCTTTATTACAGACGAACTACCTTAACCACTCGGCCACCGAGTCCCCTTCTGTCAATTATAAAATTTTAGGGTAATTAACCCACAAATATTGCACATAATTTTTTTTTGTTCAGGAGGATTACCTGTGCATAACCTCAATGTTCATATTTTCATAAATATGTCAGGATATTCACACATTAATATTGTCATGCCAGACTTGATGACCTCCATTGCCATCTCATGGTCAAGAGGCAATACATAATCACGATTTTGGATTTAATTACATTATTTGTTTAAAATTGAAAGCATCATCACTTTTTACCACAGAGAGAGCGGGGGGGGGGAGTATATAGGGTAATGCGGATGTGCGGCACAATTTTATGGCACTACGTATATTACAGAATGGAGTCTGAAGTCTGGAGAGAAATTGTGAGTGACAATTGGAATTCGATTTTTGGTGTGATAATGATTTTTATAAATCACTAATTTAAATTTCAATAAAAAAACAGCCTATAACACATGGATTTTTTAACAGTCTTAATCAAAATCGCATCAAAATGGTGAGTTAACAGTATCATTGTTTACACAATTAAAATGTCTATTCAATTACAGCTTGTGCTGTTGACAAATACCAGATAACTGTAGCATCATCATCATGACATCAAGTTAATAATAACAATTATGGCAGATGTTCTATCTCGATCATTCAACCGACACAAACTTGGTTTTTTTGTGCAAACTTATATTAATCAATTAGAAATTAAAAGAACAAAGAGTAAAATATAAGATTTGATTAAAATCTTAAATCCACAATCGACTCCAAATTTCTCTTCAGACTCCACTCTGAGACTCCACTCTGTAAAATACATGGTGCCGAATTTTATCTTGTTTGGTAGAAACACAAACCTTTATATTCTCATAGACCTTATTATTATCATCATACTTGTATGAAAAATTAAGACATCAACTATTAATAACTGAAACACTAAAAGATATTTTTTAATTTTTGAGTTTAATAAGATGTTCTTTCTTATAAAATATTTATACGTGACTGGAATACAGAGACTTGCCATGTCCTATGTTAAATATTGGTTCAAACTTGAAAACACACAAAATTGCATGTTGAAAGGTTGTTATAATATGTTATATGAAGATCTTTCTCGTTGCCCTGCAACGAGTATAACTGGTTGTATTTTATAAAGAACATTATAACATAGCTGTTGGTTATATTGATAGACCATAAAAACCTGTGCAATTTATCACTTGCTATATTCAAACAAGGTTATAAGACAACTTCAGACAGTTTATTACTTAGCAGTGTCAAGTGTTTCAATTACCAATATATGGTAGATATTTTATGTTTAAAAATTTATCTAGTTAAATATTTACCTAATGTGTATAAAGGTTGCATTACCATAATACGTGTATGTAGTCACATTTTTTCTGATTGATTTTGTGGTATTCCTAGACATATGAGAATTTGTAGTTTATATATTTCACAACATACGATATTCTAGATTCTGGGATATGTTTTTCGATTTTGTAGACAGCTAACTGCTGTTAACTACTAACCACTCTAACTGCTTTAACAAGGGTTTCTTGTACCTAGGGTGATGTTATCCCTTCAGAAGCTCTATGGGCGTCACCGTGACTTTATTGATCATTATGGGAAATCAATCTCTCAAATACGATCGGGCATTTTCGCTGAATTATAGGTAGTCTTTATTATTCCTGGATATGACTTTTTTCTAGACATGACAATGAGTAAACCGACGGGTGTCGAATCGAGGCAGGCACTGCTGATCCGTACGCTAATTCATAGATAGTCTTTACTATTCATGGATTTGACTTTTTCCTAGACATGACTATGTTACCCGATGGGAGACAGACACCGCTTACTCGTTCGGAGTGCACCAATGGGTTTTACTGGGTTCGGGTTACTCACTTTCTCCTTTTGTGTTTTTGGTTTGCTTTGTACCTTTCTGTCTATATCCGGATTTGTAATAGTCCCTTGACTTTCTGCTCTAGTTGTTCGGTCTGTTTCCTTGCCATTTTGTCTTCGAAATTACATTTATACATATTCATTAGACAGGTCAATGACGCTATCAAAATACACAGAAACATATGTATTGACATTACTTTAGGGAAATTATTGGTTTTTCACAATTAATTGCTATTCAAAAGAAGACCTTGTTGAAGGCATGTGTATAACTTGAGTATATATTCGTAGAATAAGAACGGACGTGAAGTTAACAGTTGATAATCGACCTCACTGCTGAAATTATACTTTATATTAAGGCGTATTCGAAAAGCCGATAAAAAGGAAAGATTTAAAAGTGTACATTTAGGTCAACTGTTTAATGTTTTTATTTATTCACTTTTTAGAGAGGACGAGATATAAATAGTGGTTTTACATCGTCGGAAACCCACGTCCGAATATGTTCTTGCGTTGCTGCAAGTTAACGGAAATCTAACACTGCATTCAGCACAGACGAACATATAACTACAAAAACATTTGCATCGTTTTAGATGGATTCGGTAGGTATGTGAGCCTAATATGAACAAACTTGAATATCGAACTGGTAAAAATCATGTTTGAGAAATTGCCCACTTTAGAAGGATTCTTCAGCCTCTTCTGATCTGTATGACACTTTGTAGGACAGCTTGTACTATTTTGCTATTGATACAAATTTTCATATAGCAATTACTGACGACCAAATCTTTCACATGTTAGATTTTCTGATTGACAACATATTCGTCATGTTTGGAGGACATGTTTTTCAACAGACTGTTGGTATTCCAATGGGAACTAATTGTGCTACTCTCCACACCGACCTGTTTTTGTACTATTATGAGGCTGAATTCCTAGAAGGCCTACTGAAGAAGAAAGAAAAGACACTGGTCCAGACCTTAAATTTAACATTTCGCTATATTTACAATGCTAAATTTGGTGACTATTTACATTCAATTTACCAATTCGATTTTGAAATTAAAGACACCACCAATACACTAAGGTCAGCCTCTTACTTTGACCTACTTCTAGAAATAGACTCAGGAAAACTACAAACTAAACTCTACGACAAACGTGATGACTTCAACTTTCCAATTGTCAACTTCCCGTTCATCGACATCAACTTTCCGGCAGCTCCAGCGTATGGTGTGTACATTTCACAACTTATACATTATTCTAGATCCTGCGATCGGTATTCCGATTTTCTAGACCGATCACTGCTGTTGAATGCTAATAAACTACTCAAACAAGGGTTTGTTGTACCTAGGTTGATATTATCTCTCCAGAAGTTCTATGGTCGTCACCATGACTTAATTGATCGTTATGGGAAATCAGAGTCTCAAATACGATCTGACATTTTCTCTGAGTCATAGGTAGTGTTTCCTATTCCTGGATTTGACTTTTCCCTGGACATGACAGTGAGTATCTCGACGGGTGTCTAATTATAGAGGCAGGCACTGCTTATTCGTCCGGAGCACCTGAGTGCACCCATGGTTTTTATTGGGTTCGGGTTACTCTCTTTCTGTGTTCTATATTTTTGGTTTTTGTGCTGTGTTTGTCTATATCCGGATTTGTACCTGTCCCAGGGCTTTTGGCTAATGTTGTTCGGTCGGGTTTCTTTGCTATTTCCTTACTCGAAACAACAGTATACGAATTACCAAATATTTCCTTGCTTCTGTTTCTGTAAATTGATATATTTATTTAAATGAAGGGTGTCTTGCTCAAGAACAATAATATTTCATTTGCAACGACAATTGCAAGATTCCAATCACACATAAGAGGTATTAAACTACATAAATACAATTACAAAAGAAATGTTTGCACAGGAGTACATGTGAACCAGCAATAAGATATTTATATATATGTTGTCACACAGGTAAATTGAAAGGTAAAAGGTTATCAGAAAATTTTTCCACTCCTGTTTCCCAGTACTGTTTATTATCTCTGATTTATGACAGTTTTACAGAGAAAATTTAGATAAAAATTAAACCAACTTTCAACGAGGTAGGTTTAGCAACTGTGTTCTACTATTAAAGTTTTTATCGATAAATATTATTTTTCCCAACTGTCGTTTTAAAATAAATTGTAATAATTCGGTCAATATTTTTGTTCTTTTCGACGAAAATCTCATGAACTTCTGTCGCAGGAGACAATGACTATTTATTCGAGCTTTTATTTAGGTTTTAAACATAGTTTAATGCTAAGACTATGATTTCAAGTATTATACAACTATAATAGACAAAATCTCGGTATTATACATTGTTAATTCAGTTTTCAGGACAACAATCCATGCCAAAAATGATATTACTATAGACACATGGAATGTTCAAACATTGAGAATGCCTGACAAGATTGAAGAATTGACACAAGAGATGATCATATATCACTTGTACATCTTACGGCTATGTGAAGTATGATAAAAGAAACATCAACCCAAGAAGCTGACACACTGTATTTGAACAGCAGCGAGGACCAACTTGGATTACGTGGATTAGATTTTGTGTTCACATAGAAACCATGGACACCATGAAATCCGTCATGAGTTGCCGAATAATATCTCCCATATTTAACATTACCATCGTGCAGGTCTATGCACCAATAACAGACCAGTATAATTAGGAAATAGGCAACATTTATGACCCACCGCAAGAAGTCAAATTTCTGCGAAAGAAGATTGGAATGCTACGTGGGAAAGGACGTTTTAGAGAGCTGGAAAGTATGTAAGCGTTTATGCAATGCAGGAACGAATGACAGAAATTTAAGACTTTGCCAGTTCCAATGACCTAAAGTTGACGAACACATTTGGGAAACACAAAGAATCCAGAATATGGACATGGCATAGCCTGAATGGATAACACCACAACCAAACTGACTGCATCATTTTAAAAAAATGTGCTTCCAGTCAACTATTAACATCAAAGGACAAAAACTATTCCTGGAGAAAACATTAGAAGTGATACGGGAGTGGCCCACACTATGAACACAGTAACTGATAATAACACTTTCAAAGAACGGGTACCTACAAAAATTCCAGAATTATGGCACTTTAAGCCGTTTATGCCACCCAAACAAAGGCATGTTGAAGATTTATATTAAACCGACTGTTGCAGACACAAAAGGTTATGTCTGACAAACAAACAGGCTTCAGACTAGAGATCAGCACAACAGAGCAGATCTTCAACATTTGAATATTACGGGAAAAATACCTCTAAGATTAGAAAGATCTCTATCATGTCTTTGTGAACTACAAATGGGATCTTTACCGTGCAAGGAGCGTGTACGCTCCAAACACGTCACCAACTACGGTTCGGGGCCAGGTTTTCAGAAAAAGAAGAACTTGTTGATGGATAAGATAGCCTCCACATATGGCATGGAAATCAATTTTGAAAAGACCAAGCTTATGACCTATCACTAACAACATCAATGACATAATGAATAATGGCCAGAAACCGAGGACAGTACACAGCTTTAATTAAATTGAGCCATTTTGACAGATGAAGTATCAAAATCTGAAACTCTGTCTGGAATAGCGCAAAAAGGGGCGCTAGCAGATTAAAGACTATCTGGAATGACCATAATATTTTACTCAACTCAAAGAGAAGACTGATGCGGACCTAGGTCATCTTAATATTAATGCATGTATGGTATGCGATTCGTAGACTCTCACAGCAGATAACGAGAGAATTATATGTTTCCTGAGACTCTTGATTTTTCATTCAGAGATCAGATCACGAACGAGGATATGAAAACAGAAGCCGGCATTTGACCTAATGAAGACCTACTGACCAGAGTAAAAAAAATGACAGAAGTCTTTGATATTTGATTTTTTGTATGATATTAGTTAGTTTCCAGGTTGTTTTTCTTTAAATGTTTGTCAGATACACTTGGGTTTCTTTTTTCAAACCAAATAAAGAACAAAGGATTTTAATTTCATTCGCAGTTGAAATTTATTTATTGGAGAACGGCTTTTTATGTAAAATATCTATGGTAACTAGTTTTATAAGGCATATTTCACGTTATTCGCAGGGAAACGTAATTCTCAAATTCAATGAGGAAACAATCTGACTTTAAAATCCGGGAAGTTATGACGATTTCATTTAGAAATCATTTTTTATGAGTACAATGTATCTTTTATTTAAAATACGTCATACAGTTCAAAATAGTTTTAAACATACACATTGCAAATATCTCAATTATACACAGATAAGACGTTTGTCAGGTAGGATATATAATTATGAAGTAAAAATATTTATATCTGTATATAGTTGACTTGCAATTACTTGTATATTTGTTTTCGTTATTAATTTATTTCTTGATTTGAATCAGTTAATTTTCTAATTTATTAGGCTTGAGTATTTGGCAGTTAATGGCAGATTTGATAGTGAATTTACAATTACTTTTTTACAATCGATTTGCAATAAACAAGTATTTCTCTCGACTTTATCGTCCTACTAAACCAGCATATTTCGGTAACTTTTCAGTGACCCTGACATTATGTAAGTTGATGCAATCTGTCTGAAAAATTTATTCTGTAATTCTTGTGTATTTTATTATTAAATGATATACTTACAAAAAACACACTCGTTTTGCGTTATGCATAAATATTTATATTACTATGTTATAATTGATTTTTCTTTTGCATGTGTTATGTTGTGTTGTTAATTCCCGAATTTAGCGAAGTTTCTATGTATACAATGAAAATATTTCGCTATCATGCTATTTTTCACACTTAAAATTTTTCCCCAATACTTGAAATAACCACTTAAAGTTCAATAATGTGATACCGTTTCTTCAATTTTTCTACACTGTTCTTTTTGTCTTTTGATATAACCAAATTAACGTCTAAATTATAACATGTGGTTAAATGTTACATGAAAACTTTTAAGTATTATTTAAATGGGTCGTTGTTTATTCTTGGAGACTTATTTATTATACATTTACAGGACAACTATTCTACTTTTCAGGAACGGTATACTGCTTTTACCTCGCCAGGTTTCCACTGTTTTACACGACGTTCGGTCATGCTGCCTACCATATTGTTATTGTTATCTATAGGTCATATTTTCTCGGAACCTTGTTGCCCATACTGCAGCTGTACCACAGACAGACAGGCATGTGGAGGTTAGTTTAGTTTATGATAAATTCTCGTTGCTTTTGAACCTATTTTGCAGTATCGTTAAATTATATAATGTGTTAGTTCGTATGGAATTTAGAAGATGCAAATTAGAGACTTCAAGTGGATTGAATTGTTTATTGCTGCTTTTTTTTAACTAGTATATAGTTTTATATGAAATGTTCAATAAAGTATATAAAATGTTTTATATACAAGTGAAGTAGGATATATTATATGTTATTTTATAATTTTACGAACTTTTACAGACAGTAATCAGATTGATTGATTGATTTATTGCTTAGCGTACAGTGAGCAGTATTTTAACTATATTCAGGACGAGAACAAGTTGCAAACAATAAATCCATGGGGAAAAGGTATGAGGCAACTGTGGGTCGAACACGTTCCCAGCACCTTGTTTGAAAACAGGAGAAACGACCGGTAACATTTTTGACCGCTTAAATGGTATATCTTCGATTTATAGATGGGTATTTGTTCCTTTTGACTCCCCAGCGCGCCACCTGGGGACACGCTGGGCACTTCTGTGGGTCAAGCACTATGAAACCTTGCAGTATGGTCCCAGTATAAACTTTTGAGGTCATATTAAAATTTTAAATGAGTTGTTCGGTACTGTCACATGCTTAGTCTGTCTTTCATTGATCCGGATATATTGGTATTTACATTGCATAATACCTGTTTTTTAAATTGATTTATGAGTCTTTTTTCTCAGAAGTGGAAATTGAAACCTTGCCGAAAGAGGTTATAAATTGCTAAATTGCTTAAAGTGTCCTTAAACTCCATTTTAACAAACAAAAACTTTTCTTTATATAGTCATAAAAAAATTAATATGTCACCATTTTATTTAAACGTTTCGCGAACTTCTGTGTTATTCGACCGGACATCATTAGTGATACAATCAGTTAATGTGGGATTCGGAAATTAAAAGAATGCTTCAATCAATCAATCAATCAATCAATTAATAGTTAATCGTATCAGGTTGTTAAAATCATGCACTACATATATTTTGGTATTCACCTGTATATGACTGTATAAAGAACTTATTCCGGCAAAAAATTTAATTTCATTAACATAAGTTTTAGAAAAGAAATTTTATCCTTCCTGGCGGTAGCCATATTGTTTTGTCGCCGAATCATGTAAAGATTCAAGTCACGTGGTGAACAAGAGAAATTTAGGGGTGGTAGAAAATCCCGCGATTTTACGGATCTAAGAGGGATTCAAGTTACAATAATTGTAAAAGGCACACTTTAGCCAATCCAAAAAGAGTATTTTTAACAGAGTCGGGATAAATAATAGCACTTATCTCTCATCGTCGTCACGACTGTCCGTCTGTCAAGTTTCTGGATTAATTTCATATTTTATCAATAAGCTGTCTGAGAAACAATTGATTTAGATCGACATTGTGTCACCTTGTTCCTAGCATTGAAGAATAAAAACGACAAATATTGCTATTCAAAGTATTTTCTTTCATTTTTTCAAATTGTTCTGTGTTTCTATTTGTAATTCAGTTTATTTTTATCAGAAGCTCTTTAGCCTGTCAATCGAACCTGATTTATATAGGCAGTACAAATTGTTTACCTGATTGATTGATTGACTGGTAGATTAATGGCAAGTTTTCAGCTAGAGTCAGGATAATCAACAGTTACACGTTATAAATTGAATGGGGAAAGAAAATGAACAATTGACAGAAATGTTGACGAAACAGTTTGTTCCCTTTTATTGGCTACAAAAAGCAGCCAACATTTTCCTGACATTAATGAAAATCAACCGTTGTGTCGTGTCATCACTGAGGTTACGAGATCAAGCATTATTGCGGATGGACAGGGTTTGCTTAATTGACAACGACTGCCGAAGGTCTTGGCTTTTTAACGATTACTCCAACTTTCTGCCCCAATAAAACTTGATGTCATAATGTGTGCTGCGTTTGGCAGTCATGAGCGTTGAGCCTCACGAAACGTCGTCATAAGTACTCAGGGAAATTACAAGGCATTTGAACATTTTCCAATAGCTGTGTTACATTTTTTAAAAATTTCTTTAAGGGATAGAAAACACCTTTAAAATGACCATCCAATTGACAAATAAACGTATGTAAATAACATGTACAGTGCTAAAATTATTTGGTATTATTGCTGCGGTCATTTTTGCAAATGTGTGCCGTAGAACTTCGGTCAATTCATCTGGAAAAATTTCTTTTTACTGTTTTGTAATGCCTGTGGTTTGAGCATAAAACACTTTAATCCAGATTTTAGTTTGGAGAAACTCTAATGACTAGAGATCAAACAAGAAAATACAATTTAATGACTTTTCTTAGACAATTCTAGAAAAATGAATATCAAATTCACTGCTGACTGAAAATGTTAATACTGATATAGTAAAACTATTTAATATACTGATAACATAGATCAATCTATTTCCCTTTATAATATACCCTCAAAGGGATTAAAACCTGTCACAACAAAATTTACTTATTGAAAAACATATACAAGCGTATAATAAAACATATATTTTAGCAGATTTTTTGTATGATTCAATTTATTTGTTTAAATTGCAGAGGTATCTGTAGACAATGACTACGTGTTCGTCAATAGTACCACCAACATAACGTGTAAACTGTACAATGAATTCGTGTTCGTCAAAAGAACCACCAACGTAACATGTGAACTGTACGAAAACAACCACACGATAACAGGCAATTCCAGTACTTTGTATTTTGCACGAGACCCATGTGATAAAGAATGTAGCCGCCTAAATGACTGCAACGTGACGTTGGTCAATAAAACAAGAGCAGTGCTACACCATGTTGTGTCAGCAGACGACCACAACAAAAATTTCTATTGTATGTCGAACGAAATTATTGTGGAACGAGTGTTGTTGTTTACTGACTGTAAGTTATGTTTTAAAATCTCATTACATATACACTTTTTATATTAGCTCACTCCGATCGAAAATTACATCATCTTTGCCGTTAACAGCAGATCTGCATCTTCTTCTCAGAATAACTTGACCAATTTTGGTCAAACTTGGCACAAAGATGATGTCGAAATTAAATCTTGGGCAACTTTTGTGTATTTCAACTTGTGGTTAAACATTTCTTCAAATTTGTTAAATTTTCTTCAAGCGGAGATGAATAGGAAAACTGTAAGATATTTATTGATTTGATACTCAGATTTAGTGTAGAACAGATATTAAATACCTGCGATACTGTGATACGCTTTAATGTTTGCAAAAGTAAAAAAAAAATATTGGTCGATAGATCATCTTTCAGATTAATAAAAAATCTATGCTATCATTATGGTTGAACATAACTTGCGATGGGGCTCATTGTACCAGTGCAACTCAGGTTAGCATTAAAGCCCATGATTATGACACATTTTGAGGCATTGTACTCAGTATGCAGTTGAAAGAAGTGGTTTCAGCTCTTATATATGTTATGTACTATGCTCTTCGATCCTTTTATCGACGATAACACTTTTTTACACCTATATGGTATGTACCATGCGCCTCAATCCTTTTATAGACTATAGCACTTGTTAGCAGCTTTTTGGTATGTACCATGCGCCTCGATCCTTTTATCGACCATAGTCTTTGTTAAAAGTATGCAATATTTATTTTACAACGATCCTAATGGAAAATGCTTTTAATAGTAACATTTTCTATTGGCAATCCATTGATATGCAAATGCAATGAAATCATTGATTTGCATCCGGTAGAGCTCTTTGCAATAGTTGTTTAACAATCAAACAACTTATTGCCTCGCACAAAACCCACGCATATTATTAATCGTTTCTTATGTATTGACGCTATAAGGCTTATTTTTATTTCTTAACTCGGATATACTTCCTTATGTGTTATATCGATTTAAATATAATTTTGTCTATCTTCATTTCAGATTTTCCACAAACGCCTACCAATTTTTCCTGTATTTATGAAGGTTTAAATGAATTGCAATGCTTTTGGCATCATCCAGTCCAATACATCACACCTAAACACACACTTGTAACGTTTGAATGGTATGTAATGATTAGGTTTAATGTCATGGTGTAGATGAAATACGAATCTTTTGTACTCTCAAAACTCTCATAAGAGTTTATTGAAAGATGTTTGCTCTAGTTTCTTCTAAACAAAAAATATCAGATAAATATTTTTGCTGTACATTTCACCTTTTGATCTAGGTTTTTATACGTCTTGGAAGCTACTTTTCATTGCAAGGTAAATAAAATTATCCAACTTATCCCTATCAGAATACGAGTTACGAGATATTATCATTCAATCTATTGTTAACACAATCTATTATTGTGCTTGGGTTATTCGTATTGTGAGAACATTGTGATGATACTTTTTCAAGCACCGTATTTGGTTATCGGATAGCCGATTGGATTAGGCAGATGGCAAATTGATTAGGTTTTGTTCAGTTAGACAAAGACTGCACTTGTCTCAAAACCTGATGTCATATAATTCACCAGATACTTAAGCGTATATGACGGTCCTCTTTGAAATAACTGTTCGTAAGAATATCACTGAAAACAACAAAAATGTTAAAAGATATGTAAAATTAACTTTTCATAAATATATATTTGCTACCACATGCAATCTACCTTGTACGTGTTGTGTTATGATCTTTGTCATTATATTTTTTACGTTTTTGTTATACAGAAATTAAAACAAACTCTCTTTTAGGAGGACTAACAATGCACCTTTCGATAAATGTCAGTCTTGGGAGCAGGAGCATCCTTTAACCAGTTGTGGAAATATCACTAAAAATGTGCACGGTGTAAAGGTCGATTTGAGACTTAATGTGACCAATACAAAGAAAAATGTCACCATAAGCACCCTTTTTTCGTATGATTTTCCAGACACTTTACGGAATATTTATGGTAAATCATTTTCACTTCATAACTATTTAAAGGAATCTATAAAATAGTGTTCATATATTGTAACTGTTATGGAATTGTCTTCATTAGAAATATTTAGAATTACGAAACAACACATTAAATTGATATTGATTCCGAAATATTTATTTTGAGGGTTGATTTTTGTTGTTCGATAAGCTATATAATAAAAAAATATTTGATAGTTTTGTGTTAAGTCGCGATCATTATACAATGGCTAATGTTTGTTAATTATAGGATAATTAATTGGGCGGAGTGAATATCCAAAATATGATCACGAGTGCTGCATAACGCATCTGATTAAACGAGTGCGCGGAACTTGTTCCGTGCACGAGTTTAATCTGATGCTTTATGCGGCACGAGTGATCATATTTTCGATATTCACGATGCTCAATTGATTATCCTATTTATTATATAGATCAAAATTGTTTTCGTAAAATTTTAATGCAATTCTAAATTTTATGAACGGCGGATGAATATCTGTATAGTACAAAACCAACTGCAATATTTGGCGGGAAAAAACCTGAGAGTGAAAATAAACGATAATTTTCACATGTGATTTACCGTGATTTCTGTCACTAAGAAAATTCTATATTTCATCTCTATCTATATAATAATAATAATATGTTAACTAATATAATAATATTAACTATTTATACAGCTTAGACATTAAGCAATAGTTCATCTTTTGATTGGACGATATTAAATAGCGTGAATTACGTGGGATATAATTTCACACATTTCGCTCTGTCATTACGTCAGTCTACGGCGATTCTAAACTTTTGTAAACAAATTTCTCATGCAACGTTCAGTCAAAAACAATTTCATAAAGATCAGTACTCTTGTAAATTGCAAAAATATAGAATCTTACATTGGTACGAGTGGATTATCGGACTTCTTCAATCGAGAAAGTTACACTATGGAATTTTAAGCCCTGGCGAGGACACAAATTTCCAAAATTTAACTATCAAGATTGGAGAAATCCGATAATCCAAGAGTACTAATGTAAGATTCTGTTTCTCTAATTTTAAAATGAAGTAAATTTGCTAAATGAAATACAAACTTCATTTTTAAGTTCATGACTCGCGGTAAATGAAGGTGTTTTGTTTATGACGTCATTAGTTCTTATTTTGACGTTATTTTTTAAAACCAATTAACTGCTGAGAACTGCATTTTCACTAGTGACGAGAACTATTCTTTTCACACCGGTCAAGCGGTTTAAATAAAACGCAAAATTAGACAAAAGCTATTTTTAAAACAGCAGTTGGTTCAAACGCTTATCATTTTTAACGTTGTATGTCAAACATATTTTTGCTACCTAGACTAAAAGTTTAGGTTAACTCCATCATTATCCGTCCGTCCGTGAAGTTTATGCTCTTGTTACCGACAACAAATATTGTCATTTTGTCTGTACTTAGAAGAAACGTAGGTAACTAAACGAATAATTTAAAATCTCATAAAGGACAGATTCAATTGTATTATTACCTTGTACAAATATTTCTGATATCGGGAAAAAATGGTTGCCATCTGGAATTAATATTTCCGATTGGTTAAAATTTGCCAAATCTTTAATAAAACCATATGACCTTATAAATGGTAACTGCTGGTTTGAAGAAAATGTCTTTTACAAAAATTCTTCACTTTGTGAATTATAGATCATTAAAAAGTTGGTTTTTTTTCATGCTGAATGAACGTCAAACATGGCCGTCTGGGAACTTTTTTTTACATTTTGATATTAATGGACGCCAGTGAGAAAATTTGTGTGGGTCGTCTATTTGTAAGGTCTAAATAAAAATTGTCCGATTACTTCATTCTTTAACCAAAGTAGCCAAAACTGAATAACAACACAAAAAAGTCTTTAAGTAGCCCATGACACCTTTAGCCATTTTTCATAAAGTCTACTAGAATAGAACTCACATTTGAATTTTGTGCTTAACTTCTCCGAAATATGATTCATTTTCTATCCAAGTTGTTAAGTACAATCATCGACAAATCGTTTTCTGTTTATATGTACTTAGTTTCCATAAACGATCGATTTAACCTAAATTTCAGCAAAACAATTTCACAATGAAGTGCTGTCCAATAAAGTTGAGTGTTTAACATATCTAGAGTTCAACTAAGTTTGCCAAGTATTTAACATTTACGAAACAAAATACAAATTAGACATTTAATCGGTTTAAACCAAACCAGACATCGATAATTCTTTAAAAAAAAAACACAACCTAATTATATTTTTATAAACTTGTTTAATACAAGAGCTCATTTCTGAACATACAAACTTCACTATTTGAGAACACGTTGTTATGTGAGTAATAAAAGGCTAAGATTTTTTTTTTAACTCAATCACAAAATTTAGCAAGTTATTGTTTGTGGCAATTGAGTATGCTGTTAAATTGTTCTTTTAATAAGAGTGTTTTGTTTGTCCTATATATGAATTTGAAAAAAGAGGAAAACATCATTCCCACATATTCTATAATTTTTCCAATATATGTATCATAAATATAATGCTTACAATAAGTGCTTTATCTTTCATTTTTAAGGAAAGCCGTATAAAATAAAAGAATTAAAAGTAATAATGGCAGGAAGGACATTTGTTGAACTGGCTTGGACATCACCAAGTGATCTATTATTTTGCATTCAATACAACTCCACTAGTGGAGAAAAAAAGGTAGGTATTTCATCTGTATTTCAGTATTAAAGTTTTATATACATAATAATAGAAATATCAAATAAGGTCACAAACACATAGATTTTATTAACATTTATACAACATTTATTTAAGGCTGAATTTTGTGTTGAAAAATGTACTTAAGATAGTTACACAATGATTCCCGATTCTTATTTCGACATATATATATAACGAATATCTGTTGTCAGTTTAAAATACTAGAAAGCGTAATACAAATAATTCAATCGCTACTTTAATTTTTTAAAACTGTCATAATGGGAATAATAATTTTGTTGAAAAATTAATTTGGTCTTTGGCGTTTTATTGATATAATTTAGTAATATTTTTTATATACATGGATTCGTATAGATTACAACAAACAAGACTTCTTTCATGGTACAGAACTTAACAGCATATACGGTGTATCTGTTTGAAGTTGTCGCACATTATAAAGATTTTAGTGATCCAACGGTACCTGTTGGTTTACCAAGTGATCCAGCAATACTCATCGTGGGGACATCTGAAGATGGTAAAGTATTAAACAAATTTGTTGTTTTATGTCTGTAGCAATTGACGGATAAACAATCAAGTCAGCATTATCATTCTATAGGCGAGACAGTATTAGAATTAATTATCTAGTGATGATAAATATCTTGCGTGTGTGGGAATTTTATGTTTAGATAAGGTCAGAGTCAGGTTAATACGCAACTGCTTATATTTTAGACACGGAAGGAGGGGGGGGGGGGGGGTAAACTTGGTATATATAAGGTAATACGGATGTGCGGTCACTTTTTTACCTCTCCAAAATCTATGAAAGGGTAGTTTTTTTCATTGAAAAATATATATCATTGGGTATAGTTGTTCATTATCTAAATATATCCATGCCTCAATTCTCAACTTGAACATGTTAAACCTATGTAAACCACAGTTTTGTTTTACAAACAAAGTGTTCCATAAACATCAATTGATCATTTTGGTAGTGAAAGGACAATTTGTGAATGGGGATGTGCAGTAATAAAATATATGAATAGGTCTGATTTAATCATTCAATATATGAGTGGTCCCATTTAAAACATCGGAAAATATATGAATAGGGTGGGTTTTCAAATCTCTGTCCGCAGACCTGTACCTAGAATCTTCATAAGGTTAGGGTTTATATCAGTCTGTAATTGTATGTTTGACCGTTTAGATGTACATAATAAATAGTAGAAGTTTTATTTCAAGTGATTAAGTGATTAAGTTATTATATATTTGCGACGAGGAGTAAACAACTTATATTGGATTTAAACAAATTAACATTGGATTTATACAATGGCAGAAGATCCGCAACCGATGCCTTCGAATTATGGCAGAATAGATGAATTTGACGAACATTCAGAATATTGGGTTCAATATACAGAGACTTGAATATTATTTTTCTGCGAACAACATCGATGATGCAGATAAGAAACGAGCCATCTTACAGAGCGTATGTGGTAAAAAGACATA
The DNA here is from genome assembly GCA_944474755.1 of Limnoperna fortunei. Taxonomy (NCBI): domain Eukaryota; kingdom Metazoa; phylum Mollusca; class Bivalvia; order Mytilida; family Modiolidae; genus Limnoperna; species Limnoperna fortunei. Next base: position 55,021,570 of record OX104111.1, on the reverse strand, counting down.
CAAACTGATGAGGAATGTAAGCGCTTCAAACAAGCCAGGAGATAAAACTTTTGATCAACTTGTAAAGATCCTAAAGGATCATAAAAATCCAGAACCATCAGAAACTGTGCAAAGATACAAGTTTAATTCAAGAGATAGACATCCAAACGAGTCGGTGAGCATGTATGTGGCAGAGCTAAGGAATATTTTAGAACATGGTAATTTTGGAGGAACCTTAGAGGATATGCTTCGAGATAGTTTAGTGTGGAATAAAGACGACCGTATTCATAGACGACTTTAAGCCGAGCCTAAATTGAAATTCCCGAAAGCAACGATAATAGCCACAGCAATGGAGACTGCAGCGAAAAATGTGCAGGATTTGCACTCAGGATCCGCTGTCGACAACCGTACATAAAGTTTCGTACAAGACGGATCAATGTTATCGGTGTGGAGGCAATCATAAGCCAAACGACTGCAAATTTAAAGAGGCAAAATGCTATGTATGCGAGTAGAAGGGACATATTGCAAATATGTGCCGCAACAAGAGTCAACAGGAAAACAAAAGCGCCCAAGTAAAACACATTTTGTGAAGGATGACCAAAGTGACATTGAATCTGAGGATTATTATTCGATGCATCAAATAAGCGATAAATCGAAAGATCCGTACTATGTTCCCATAAGCATAAATTGGAAGGAAGTGAAAATGGGAAATTGATACAGGTGCTTCATTATCGGTGATCAGCGAAGAGAGTAACAACCAAATACTTGTAAGTACTCAAAAACTGGAAAAATCGAACTCAAATCTACGCACTTATACAGGCGACAGGATAGAAGTTCTAGGAAAGAGAAATGTATTAGTCAATTATAAAACGCAGAATGTGGAATTACCGATTATCGTTGTGAAAGGTAAAGGACATAGTTTAATTGGGCGTGACTGGCTTTGACATTAAAACTAGACTGGCACTCCATACTTATGATCAAGGAAGATAAAGAGAAGGACGTGGACTTGCAAGAACTTTTCCGTAAGTACCCAGATGTATTTAAGAAAGGTCTTGGTACATTGAAAGGAACCAAAGACAAAAATATACGTGGATAAAGATGCAAAACCGAAATACTTCAAAGCAAGACCAGTACCGTATGCGTTAAAGGAGAAAATTGAGAAGGAGCTTGAGGGATTTGAAAGCGAAGGTACAATTGAGAAAGTAGAATTTTCCAAATGGGAAGCACCCATAGTACCGATATTAAAACCGGACAAGTCAGTTCGCATTTGTGGGGATTATAAAGTTACAATCAATCAGGTTTCCAAGCTGGATAACTATCCTATTCCCAAGACGAATAACTTGTACGCAACTTTTAGTGGAGGACAAGCATTTTCGAAGCTTGACCTGAGCCAAGCTTATCAGCAGATATTGCTTGACGAGGAATCAAAACAATATGTGACAATAAACACTCACAAAGAGTTATTCAGATACACTCGTTTACCCTATGGTGTCAGTTCAGCTCCAGGAATTTTCAAGCGTACAATGGAAAAAATTGACTCAAAGGCATACCACACGTCGTAGTCAGGGTCGTCGACATTTAAGTTACCGATAAGAGTAGACAGAAACATTTGCAAAACTTGCAAGAGTACTCGAGAAACTTTAAGAATCGGGCATGAGGCTGAACAAAGACAAGTGTTTGTTCTAGCGCCTGGAGTGATTTATCTAGGACATAGAATCGATTAAAATGGGATTTATCCACTGGAAAACAAAGTGAAAGCAATCACGGATGCACCCGAACTGACAAATGAAAGTGAATTAAAGTCTTACTTAGGAATGTTGAATTATTACGATAGGGCATCAAGGCATTTCACGTATGAAAATGCTAGCACGAGGATATGTTTGGTGGCCTAACATGGATTCCGAAATAGAGCAAACCGTACGTGCTTGTAGCAAATGGCAAGTGAATAGACATTTTCCAGCAGAGGCAACAATGCACCCGTGGGAGTGGCCGTCAAAACGTGATCAAGATTACATATTGATTATGCAGGACCGTTATACGGGAAGATCTTTCTTGTATGTGTCGATGCACGTTCTAAATTTATGGATGTACACATTGTTAATTCAGCGACATGTGCAACAACCATGATAAATTGAGAACTATATTTTCTATTCAAGGATTATCCGAAACCATTGTCATTGACTAAGGTACTGCATTCGTAAGTGAAGACTTTTTAACTCGTAATGGAATTTAGCATATTCGAACATTACCGTATCAACTAAGTACAAATGGATTAGCAGAACGTTCACAGAAGGGCCGAGAGAAGCTTAGAATCGGGAATTGCGAAGTTACTATTTACGTATAGACTTACACCACACGCAACAACAGGAATCGTACCAGCAGAAGCGCTTATGGGAAGGTAGCCGAGATCGTTGCTAGATCTGACATACCCGAACATTAACCATCGAGTTCAACAGTTAAAACAAAAGATCAGCCACGACAAAGCAACAAAAGAGAGACAATTCAACATAGGAGATAAAGTCTACATTCTAAATCATGAAAGAGGTGAAAAGTGGATTAACATAAAAGGAACTATTGAGAAACAAACAGGGCGCGTATCGTATGTGAGTGAATTGAATGATGAAAGAATTGTGAGACGTCATGTTAATTAAATCCGAAGGAAATACGATCCAGAAGTTCCAGACATTTCGGACATTACAATTCCGTCAAGTGAAGAGAATACACCTAAGGGTGATGGTTATCTGAAAAGGGCAGAATAATCCCTATTAGCCATCAGTGCAATGAAAAGGCGGTCTACCTTTTCTTGCGTGTGCATGCTGCATATTTAGTAGTAAAATATACGTTAGATACATGTTTTCATTTTTAATAGGTCTAGGGATGTTAGGGAAAAAATTGTTATAAATTTCTTTCATTGGTTAAAGTTACTGGTAGCTTATATGTTAATTATAGGCGCTGTTTATTCATGTTAAAAAATCACGTGGTGCGGGAGCGAATCTATTGGTTGTTTACAAGTAGGAGGTTAGGTTGCAGTAAGTCAGTTCAGACTACTAGGACATCCGTTTCCTCATACTCTAACAATGAAAGAAATTAAATTTCTTCTAAATAACAATTCCTATCCAATTATTAAAATTTTTATTAAATTTCTACAAGAATGCTGGCAGATGAGAAAACACAATTAAAAATATAATAAATAAATGAGTACCGCTGTCACGCCATGTTAATATTGCTATGTTTGTAATTATAAACTGTTTATTGACATTTTTGCTTATTCTTTTGCTATAACCATTTAATGTATAAGTGTGTTTATGCAAATAAATATTGTCTATTGTCTATTGATAAGCTGTTGTAAAGAAGGACGCCATTTTTATTAAGCTTTTCTTTGTTTAGTGTAACCGCCACCGTACCCAACCGCACGCCTTCAATATATCAATGATCAGGGAATTATTCTCAGCATAAGGAATTGATCAAAATGGACATTTATGAAATTTTATTGTCTGCATCTATAAACCAAATTTCATCTATTCCCCCAAGAATTCAGATGTCGCATGACAAACGTCAGTTCAACTCGCTCAACAGCCATGCTGCGCTGTGTACAGCGATAGAGAGCCATGCTGTGCTCTCTCGGAACCATGCTAGGTTCCCTTGAATTGACGTTTGTGTCGCTGCCTTCGAAGTTTGCTTCTCTTGAATGCTAATAAACATTTAGGCAGGGACCGCTAAATTCATAAATAGCTGAGATGATTCCCAAGGACCAAAAATGTATTGAATCTTAAATAAATATTGTAATAATGTTTAACCTAACTTCTTGTCAACAGATATGCCATTTCCCCACAAACATGCTGCTAACGAGACACTTGATCACTTCTCGGTTCTTATCAGTTAATTAGATTTGTTATATACACATACTGCTACAGATGTAAATAGATCACAGTTATTACCTTCTCGCCCTTGTCAGTGCAATATGAGCTTTATCGTTTTATCTTTACCGTGGTAATTTGTTGATTGGCTTATTGTTAACACGCATGGAGCACTTTTTCAGTTATTAAAAGGACAACTGCAGATATTATTTAAACACGTAATGCGAATTTAAATGTCTCTTGAGTACAATAAATTTGTGTACTCTTCTCTTCAACGGTTCTGGATTGATTGATTGATTGATTGATGTTTTACGTCCAGCAATCAATATTTCGGCTATATTCAGGACGTTACGGCTCTGGATGTTTGACATGAATAAAATGTGCAGTGTTTTTAATTCATAAACAGCTGATTTTAGATTCATTCATAAAGTGTATTTAATGAACTGTGAGAATAGTTTTATCTTAGGATGGAGGAATGTAGCAATTGACAGTTAGATAAACAATCAAATCAGCATTATCATTCTATAGGCGAGACAGTATTAGAATTAATTATCTAGTGATGATAAATATCTTGCATGTGGGAATTTTATGTTAAGATAAAGGTCAGAGTAAGGTTAATACGCACCTGCACATAATCTTCATAAGGTTAGGGTTTATATCAGTCTGTAATTGTATGATGTACATGATAAAAGGTAGAAATTATTTAAGTTTTATTTCAAGTGATTAAGTTATCACAATGCCATTTGGTAAGAACTTAGAAAATTGTTAAACACAGCTTATACATTAAAATCCGAAACACTCGAATGATTCTTTGTTGATGCCTAGCGACTCCAAATATATTAAAAACCAAGACACCAAGGTTAAACAATTCCAAAAATGTGTTAAAGACACAAAAATAATTGTTTACCCTTGATGTTTTTGTTTACTTATATTAACCAGCTTCTACTACAACATACTCCGGGTCAAGAGTTATGAGTGCACATAAGCTTCCTCGTCATCTCTGACATCTCTCATTTTTACAGATCATTTTGAAAATGCCCAAATCAAAATCATTATTATATATATGCACGCGGAACGTAAACAAACATAAGGTTCCAAGGATAGATAGTTTGAGCGTGCATATACTTAGATGGTTGGACTAAAATAAATCATGTAGTTCAATAAGAGCACAAAAACAAGACGCTGGAAGCGATGACGATTATCCTATTCTGTTTTAGACTTGTCGGGAGCGTTGGACGTAAGAGAGCCCTTCATTTGCAAAACAATGAATTTTGCGTCGTGACAATGTGTTTTTCCTGCAGTATACCTCGCATGAATAAAGCAAAACTAGACGGAATAACGAACTGGTATTTAATCCAGAAATAAATAGGATTCTATTAATTACTCATGTCATTACTATCATTAGTATCTAATAAAACTTCATTTTATTGTTTTAGTAGTAAACATTTTTCATTAGTTATACCGTGTATTTAAAAAATAACGTTTTTTAAACAATGATATTGTTGAATTCTGTTAGTTGTAATACATCTTGATTCTGTGTTGTGTACTAAGTCTATGCATGTAAACATAAGGCTGAAAATGTAAACTATTCTTTATATCAGTGTCGTGTTTTAGGTAGCAATAAGTCTTTCTTCGTGAAAAGTACATCAAAAGAAAATCGTGACAGAAAAAAATTGACTATCGTGAAAGGAGAAAAAAAAAACAGAAAAAAAACTTTTGATTGAATATTAATTATAATATTAAAGACATGTCGATGACAATGTTTATATGATTACTTTATAATATATTATTTCTTTTGCTCAGTGTAGCATCAATATTCACGTCTACACATATTTTTTTAAATATTCTACATTCAGAATTTTTATTTATACAAACAGTTGCTAAATATCCACCAAGAGTAACCGACGGGAGTTTTACAGAAGAAGTGTTACAATCGTCTGAAGTGAGGAATATCACCTTGTATTGGCAGGTACAAAGTAATAAAATAATGCTAATGTAAAGTCAGATTTAGATACAATAGGTATGTATACAGTACAAGTCTAATATAGGAAGAGTAGTTATTGTACTAAAACCCGTCTTGTATGCTTGGGTTTGAAGTACAATACGGACAAATTACAACATCGTCCAATATTGCACCTTGTACTGTATATTGACCCCGCCAAATCAATGACTTAAAGCGCATTTTTTTTCTTTTTAAATAACTACTAAAAGATTTTTTTCACTATAACTTTCAAGATATTTTTTTCAGGGAAATTCAATTTATTTCAATTTCAAATTAACGAAATTCCTCTTAAATTTACTTTGCAGATTTGATACTATAAAATGAGAATATCATTAAGTTTAAGTTTAAAAATTCACAATGTATTATGATGACGATAGCATAATACTGTTTGCTTGAATGATTTTTAACGCCACTTTCAGCAATTTTTCAGCTATATCATGGCGTCCAGTTTTTATTGGAGGTGGAAGCCGGATACCCGGAGAAAATCCCTGACCATTGATAGAAAACTGGCAATCCTTGTCAATTAAGATTGGAGTCGAGTATTATAATACTGCATGTTTGACATATTTATTACTCCGCTGAATTTAAGATGGCGTCTACCGACCAATAAAAAAACGGCTTTTTGGTCACGTGTTTTGAATGAAGATATTAATTGGGTCATAAATTTAGCTGTTTAATTATACAATTTACATAGTTTAAGGACTTTAAAGTGTCTAACGTAATATTAGAAACTTCTGTTATATTCACTGACAAGAGTCACTGTCGAATATGACGTCATCAACAGATCAGGGGTTTCTACCTGCAGATTACGGATAACACCTGAAGCGCTGAAAGAGCACAAAATAGTAAAACACACCCGGTTTTGCACTCTTAAACAGATTAATAATAAAACAGTCTGAAGACGTTGAACAAGTAAACAAGTAAACATGTTCTGTTTGTTTTAGATATTTTTGCATGTTTTAGTGCCTTTGAGCATGGTTATTTTTATTTTCCAGAATTTTGATGCAATGAATACCAATGGGCTCATTATTAAATATGAGGTTATTTTGAACATTTCTGGAAAGACCATTAGAAGCTACATCATAAATTGCTCCTATTGCTCACAGTACACATTACCTGAAATATCGTTCAATAGTTCTGGTTTTGTTGCTATAAAATCCGGAACGAGCTATGGAATGTCCGAGAAAAGCACAATGATCCATATTTCGAAGTATTCAGGTTAGTAACAGAAAAGAAAATAATGCTCGGTTAAAGATTTTAAGTGAATTTTAACAGAAACTTCTTGGAACGTCAGTTTTATTGTAAGCAGTATAAAAATGAAGCCCTCTTTTTTTAGCTTTCTTGATCAAAGGGTGAGTCATTATCATAGTTTGAAATCCGTCTTCGTTGCTGAAGTTGCTGTCGTAGGGTCTGCTTAATATATTGATTTTGATCTTCATCTCTAAAAACACAAAACCATATCAAAGTAAACTTAGCAAAAAATATTCTTTGAATGATTGTTTCTAAGTTTGTGTTTTTTCGTGTTGATGGGAATCCAACATGGCAGCCATCTCAGAACTAAATTTACATTTAATCATATGATTAAGTCATATAAGACCTCGGGGCTTCGGTGTGCTGGACGGTTAAGATAGCTAGTCATCTACTATTATAAGTTTTTTGCAATGCTTATCAAAACCATTTTAGTATGGTTATTCGAATGTTTTCTGAAGGATAGTGTATTTTGGGCCTTGGGTTAGCGATTTAGATTTTTGACAGTTTAAAAATACAATACCAAAGATTACCCCCAATGAAATGTAGCGACAAAGTCGGTTAAAATACCCACGCCTACTGGTTAAGACAATAGTAATTGCCGGTGTAATTTGGTGCAGGTTTTTTGACTGACAAATAAAAACTGCTTACAGGGTACGCTCGAGTTTATGCTCCTTTTGTAAATCCTTAAAACTACTTTTCAAATTGTCAAATGCGGCGTTTTTTTTCATTTCGAAAGATCGATTTTCCATAGTAATTTGACCTAACACGAACGTTTGTAAACAATATTGGATCTCGTTTGAAACAAATATGGCGGACTTACTATTTGACAACGCTGAATATTTTGAGGAAATAATTGTTTATTTCAAAAAGTAGTTTTACGGATCTACAAAAGGAGCAGAAGCTCGACTGTACCTGGTAAGCAGTTTTTGTTTGTCAGGCAAAAATCCTCCACCAAATTACACCGCCATTGACTATAGATAGTGAGACACTGACAAATTGATGAGAACACGGAATGGATTGCAGCGATGTTTTTATTTAGTTTCTCTTTACATATAATCTTAAATCTTCCATGATGTTAAAAATATGTGTGGTGTTTTAAAACTGAAATTTCTTTTTCGTAATATTGTAATTAGTCAATTTGTACGGTGAAATTCAAATATTGTAAAAAAATAAATACACTTAAATCCAACAATAATTAAAATCATAATACTTACGGTACCTGTCTAGTTAAAAAAGGGTATATTTCAGTTTACCTTTCTAAATGTAGAATATCTAGTTATAGTGATAAAGAATTAAATCCTTAATAAAATTGCTGGTGATAATTAATAATGATAAATATCGTATCGAAACAAAGTTTCTCTAAAATATATTTTCAGGATATCAAACAATCATTTGCTTCTTAGCTCACTTGATTAAAAATCACTTAGAGCTAGCACTGCACGTCCGTAAATCTTTCTAATAGTCCAAAGTCGTGGACTAAATTATTCCATAGGACCTTGAAACCCTAATCAAGTCCTCTCTAAAAATGTTTTGTCGATATCTTCAATACATATTTATGACGCACAAATGTCACATATATACCAGAAAGTCGTAACCTATGTTAATCAGATGCATATCTACTATCTTGCACAAAAACCCTAAATACCTTCTCGACATCGAAATTTATAGTTTTTAAGCGAAATTCACATCTTAATCGGGATAACTAGTTTCTTCACAAAATACTCAATTTTTCGTAGAAATTTATCTATGTAGAAACGAGAATAAATCCTAGATCGTGTATTTAAACTTTATACAGCATTGAGATTGTAAGTTTTTGCTGCTAGATCCTTATCTCGAACTTTAAGTTTTCAGCAAACGATAGCCAAGCCTCAAAATAAATATACATATATGCAGTTCCCGTTAACTTTCTATATATCTGTGTTAATATATTATCAGGCTTTAAAATGTAAATAACTATCAATACAATAAGAAATGAAATCATATGGTAGGTATGTAGAGTCACAACAAATAACGAGATATAAGTTTAATCAGTTACATTCGAAACTATAATCTCTTTTGAAAAAATGAAAATGGAAATTTTATTTTCTCCGACGAGATAATATTTTGTAATACTATTATATCTCATGTGCAAATACATATGCTGCAAACTGCGTTTAATTTCGATTTCTTAAATTCTTCATTTTTTCTTGTTTTAACATTCGTGTTTTTTCATGAATAAATAAATAGTACTCAACCCGTAGATTCCAGAAAACCACCAAACATTTTGCTTGAAATTTTAAATGAGGACCAGTTGACAACTGTAATGATGTTGTCTTGGAAGACACAGAGTGAAACAAATGTCACAGGATACACGGTCTACTGGTGCGAGACTTCTGGGACAGAAGGATGTAAGGTAATAAACACGTTATATTTACTGAGTCATATAAATTAATCAAGGTTTGTGTTTTACAAAATTTGGGATAAGTGCATGCTGTTACAGTTGGTTTCTTTAGTTGAAATAATTGCGATTGGTTGACACTTTTTTGTTCATTTAATCATAGCAACTGTTTCTTAACGAAACATTTCACTTATCAATTCAATCATCTAAAGCTTGTTGTATATCGTTTTTGTTCTCTTGTTGAATATTTTTATTTAAATTGAATGACAATCTATGAAAATGGGTACAAAAAGGAACGTTTTGCAAAAAGGATAAAATAAACAACATTTTACCTCAATCAATCTTTTCAAGGGTAACAACTTTTATAGTAACAGTACATGTATTAAAAAACAAAACGCATTTTCAGTTTTCACATATATATACATATCATATATAGTAGCATACATGTTTCCAATCCTCGTTGACGTACACAACAGGAAAGTGATGATAAGCTTCTTGTTTGACACTGGTTTTATTTGAAAGCTACTTATTTTATTCTATAATAATCTGAAATATCATTGTCACTCTTCCTTTTTATAGAAGCAAATTTACTGGGTGAATGTGCACTCTAATAGTTCAAAGTATAATATTACAAACCTAGACAATAACAAGAATTATTTGTTTGGAGTTTCCCTGGAAACAAAAGACTTCAGTAGTGGATTAAAATGGGAGAGGTGCTACTATAAACGAAATGCAGGTATGTGCCATTACTTAATTAAAAAAGGACGCTTTTTGTACATTTCTGCATATTAACTCGTCATTTTGAAATATTTATACAAATCATAAACCAAATCGTTTTAAGTAAACTTGCCTGTTTGAATTATTACTGAAGAACTGTTTAAATGTGCTAAAATAAAAAGTAAACGCCTTAATTTCACGACCGTTCACTTGCAATATTTAATGTAAAAACAAAATGTTTCATTTATTTGCCTTTGTAAAACATATATAAATTGCGTCAACAGAACCAATGAAACCAAACCCTGTCCAGGTGCAAAATACAGAACCGAGAGAAATAACTGTGACTTGGAACAGACCATCATGTGATTTTTCAACACCATTTATAGAATATTATGTAGTGTTTTGGTGTCAAGTCGTTAAACCGGGTGAAGATTGCACTTCAAGTAGGTTATTATAAACTTAGTGAAAAGTAGCACATTTTGGGAAATATAAACATAATGGAAATGCAAGAAAGACTCTGATGTACTGAATGTACTGTTGGCAGTCGGCTTTACAAAACTTACTGAAAAATATTTTATTACACATTTAATATCTACCGTACTTAGTTTTGTTCTTATTTTATGTCCTGGTCTTGACTTAGCCCAATATGTCACTGAAAAGAAACGCGAATATCCTTAGAACCCAGAGGTGTAGCTCTATATTCACAAGGATGCCATGGCGTGCACATTAAATCACAAAAATATATAATTAAACAAACAAAATTAAACGTAAACAAGTAAAGATCATTTTTTATATCGCCCTATGTTTTTTTTCCGGAAATCAACAATTTTGAGTGTGGTATTGGAAAATGTTGTTCTAAATTCAACATCGAACTCGTATCAAAGTGTTCATTTCAACCTAATCACTATCCACTACTGGCATGAAATATCTCCAAACCTGACCGCTGTGAATTTTTAAGGTAATTTCCCATGTAAATTTCATGATTTTCATGAACGTTTAAAGTAGAAGGAAATGCCCAGAGCACAGGATTTTGCACCGATTCCCCAAAGCTTTTGGGGGCCTTGACCTCCCACTCTAATTTGTGCGTGCATTTATATAGGGATAACTAAGTCGCTGGAACCCATTAGTTGTAATCATGTTTAATACAAGGTGTAGCAGTACTTTCCGTTTTATTTGTTCATTTGGTTTTGGTTTTTTTTTCGTATTGTGAGTCCATTTCTGACGCAAGAATGGTCGTGTTACTAGTTATGTTGCATAGCAGAGTAAAAAAACTTTGAGAAATCCTCAAACGCTTCTAAACACTGTATTAGAGGATTGTTGGATTCTGTTATTCGGAACTCATTCCGGTTAGAAAATATAGAAATTCATCGTAATGAAGTGTTCAAATACCATTTAAATGGAGTAAAAGTAATACACCAGCAATGCGCTTTAATGTTCATTAAACATTAACATGTTTCTGTCGTTGAGAGGGAGAGAGAGAGATTTAGTCACGTAAAATCAACATAAATTTCAATTGAAGTTGATGCAAAGTTCACGTGAAATTCACATTATTAAATTTTAGTCGTAATAAATTTGTTCAAATGTAGCATGCTTAACTGGGAAATTATTATTAGATAAACAATCTATATTCATTGTTATGGTCTATTTTCATATTCGTATAGCAAGGCTCAGCATTAATATCTTGTAATTGCACTTCCAATAACAACGCTACTAATGAAGTCGTGTCCCTGGGGTCACAATAATACTATTTTAGGTTCAATCAAGTTTTATTTCTTCAAATAAATATTGTTACGTCTAGCACAAACAAGTCTAAGTCGTGTTATTTTGTTTCAATTCATTTTAAAAAGTATTGTCATTTTCCGAATTATTCTCTTTCCATAGAGCAACTATTAACGAATCGAAAACATGTTTATTGGTGCAGAAATTCAATTAACAAACATCTAAATGAACATGTCTAAATCTGTATTAAATGTAGGAAAATGTAAATGCATATATTATACTTAAAACAAAACCAAAAAGGAACTAAAACGGTTCCCACAGCTTGACTTAAAATGAATTTCTAGGTCGACTGCGGATGTCCAATAATAACTCTTGTGGGTGTGTTGTTATAATTTGGAAAGACTGACAGTAGATGGTAACGTGTCACGCTCCTTAAACGTTACGACAGATAGCGAAAAACATAACTTGCAATGTAGAACCTACAAAGGTTCAGATTCTTTTTGCTTCCTAACTCTTCACACTTTCAAGTGACATCAAAGTTTTTCCACATTTCCAGTTGACTTATTATTTAATTTTTCATGAATATCGCCGAAGTGTTGCTGGTTTTGCATCAAGCAACACTCAATAAATAAACAATTTTAATTTGTTACGCAATTACAAAACAATTATCTTCTAAGTTCAATAATCAAGTTCGTACCATTGTCATTCTTGTAGAAGTTGTTTTTTCATTGAACAGTTGAAAATTCATCAATCATATTTACATCATCAAGTAGTGTAGAATTGGAACATACTATAACGCATCTTGATCCTTTAACGAGATATGCTGTTTGGTTACAAGCGGTAACTTCTAATGGAAAACACAGTATGCCTGGGAGCAAAAATTACAACGCTACAACAAAAACTGTATCTATATCAGGTTAGTTCTCGGTACAATTACTATAATTTCCATTTTCTGTAAAATTTCCAACAATCCCTTTTTAAGTTAACAGCTGTCCAGAATGGCAAATATATTAATTAAATAATATGCCCTAGATCATTCGAATATACATTAACATCTAATCAATTGAAAAACCCTTTCGGTTTCATTGTCAGCAGAGACATATAATATTGTTATTATATGTCTCTGGTGTCAGTATGTTCGTTTTATATGTGAAAACAAAATTTGCTAATATTTTAATTTTTAGTTTAATTTACTTGTTTGTTTTATGTTGTGTAAAACTTGAAAATTTCATTCTGCCAGAGACATATAATATTACACCTGTAATTGTATGTCTCTGATTTTGCATATGAACTTAAAATGAATGTATTCCAAAATCATGAATTTGATATTCAAATTAACAAAGGCTGCGATTGATTCATATATAAATCTCCATTTTTGTTATGATCTAATATTTGTTATGTAGCATATTATAAATAATGCATAAGTAATGCAAGTTATATATTTTGCAGGTCAGAATAAGTCAGAGAACCAAATGGAGTTTATATTGCCTATAGTAGCATTCGCCTTTAGTTTACTTCTAATATGTGTTATCATACAATATAGGTAAGAAAACTGTGAGTTATGTCTTGGCATCTATTGCTTCCATTCTTATTATCTTTGAAATTGTTACTTATTAGGAAAGTTTAATTGAATGGGATATGGTGTCCGATCAAAAACTTATCATATTTTGCAAAGTTTGTTAGTAAAGCATGTTATTAGACAAAGATTTAAAGCTATTTAAAGACTTCCAAAATGCAGAAAACAAAATTATGTTTTGTCACAATGAAAACTAGAAACGTGGTTATCAAGTTTGACGACATATCAAGGATTGACCAAAAGAACTAGTTGATATCTTCAAATACAAAAATCGGCTTCCTTTGTAATGTGATCAAAATGATTGTCGAAACATAACCAGAAGAATAAAAAGAACTCCACAATAAATATTGTAAATTTATTTACAGTGTTTTATTGTAGAAGCAAGCACATTTAGTTAAATAAAAATCATTTAAGCATCTTTTTACAGGACAAAACTTCAAAATGTATTCTGTACATCATACGAGATAAATGTTCCAGTTATAAAAACATACAATATCAGCGACATTTCGGTAAGTTTTTATCAGTTTAAGACATGATTAAGCAGTGGTAATTTGGTCAGAATGTGTATGTTGAAAATATCATATGGATTGTTCCACATTTCCACTAATTAGTAAGTAATTTCTTCAAGCCTTAGACATAGAGTGCATGCTGGTAGGACGTTTAAGCTCATACATTTTTTTAAAAATAAATCTTAAATAACGATTAAATATTTTATAAAACTCGAGGCAATTAGTTTCATTATGTTCTACTTTCATTATTATTTTGGTAATTGATAATTTTAGATTGTGTCAGTTGGTATCTTTCATATATTTCGAGAAATGAAGAATCGAAAATGATAGTATTAGATTCTCACTTTGTTATAAATATCTCCTCAGTGGTTTTTCAGCGAATCTTTGCTTTTAGAAAATATATCAAAATAAAGGCACAAAAAAGCTACATCATTTAAAACAAAGCAAAATTAAAACAATGTTAATTTTACAACAATCGCGATCTTTTTAAAGAAAATAATTTGTTATTACAAATCTTTAGTAACTATAAAAAAATTTCATTTCAACATTTCTGAATATTGTGTAAACCAATATCTTTGCTTGTTATATTATCATTTACTTCTCTATTGATACTGTTAGTTTTTTTACGAATTGCTGTTTTTTTTCAGTAATCGTCGTTTATTTGATAGAATTTGGTCAATTAGTAAAGTTTTTCTCATTTTCAATTATTAATAAATAATATTATTATATCAGTTTAATGTGTTCCTGTAATGCCTTCAATGTTTACTTCATAATTTATTAATCACTTTTTTCCAGTTCATTGTTTTCATTAGACATGTAATTAAATTCAAAACGATGATTTTTGTGAATTTATTACTTGCTATTATGTGTATTCAGTAATGACATTGTTTCTTTAATTCATTTTATTGACATATAGCCTGAGGTACCTAAAAAGAAAGATAAAATTAACACATCTAACATGCATACTGACGAAAATAAGAATCTTGAAAACGGACAAATATATGATGGACTATTATTGGTAGGTCTAATTAAAGAATCTTACTGAGCACCCCACGCTCCTACATACCTATCCTGTTCCATAAAACTGTGATCACTAGTTTCTGAGTATAAGTGCATAGGAGTTTGTTCATACGTACTTTTTGATAAATTTCAAGGTTTAAATGGCGAATAACCCCTGTACAAAATATCATGTCATAATTTCCTGTCGATATACACAACTT
The DNA here is from genome assembly GCA_944474755.1 of Limnoperna fortunei. Classification (NCBI taxonomy): domain Eukaryota; kingdom Metazoa; phylum Mollusca; class Bivalvia; order Mytilida; family Modiolidae; genus Limnoperna; species Limnoperna fortunei. The sequence continues at coordinate 55,006,363 of OX104111.1, read as the reverse complement.
CATATGGTGTCCTTCATTTCTACCTATTAGAAGTTCAGTAGTTACAGAAGTTGCGCTTATAAGAATATTTTGAGAAATTTCTAAGTTTAAAAGGGGAATAACTCCTACAAAAAATATTGTATCATAATTTTCTGTCGACATAAACAACTACACATGTACATATGGTGTCCTTCATTCCTACCAAGTTTCATGATCAGTACAGAGGAGTTGCACTTACACGAATAGGACTGACGGACGGACAGAATGACGTCATAAATGTATAGTCACCTTAAAATGTTCAAATTGGTTGATTGATAGGATGTTTGCTTCAATTAAAGCAGCAGTATTTCGGCTATATTCAGGACGAGAACAATTAAGCCAAAAAATAAAATAAAATTATTCAGTGATAACTTTATATATCACAAAACAAATTAAATTTATTTATAGAATTATGTTTGTTCGTTAAATCACGTAATGTAATAATAATGTAATAACGGATTTATTAAAGTTTGAATAATAACTGAAATCACAAAATGTATTATTTTTTTGCTCTAAAGAATAATCCTTATAACGAAGTTCAGTTATATGATATGTAGTTATTATTGACTATAACACTTTTCTTCAATGCCTGACAGCTACCGTCCAATAAGCTTGCTGTCGTGCACCTTAAAATTGTTTGAACAGATACTTAAGTCACGCTTGGAATGTGTAATATCCGATCACCATACGTTCCCAAACCCCCAGCAGCAAGGATTCCAGAAAGGTCTCAGCTGCCTAACAGCTTCTTTTAACCTTCATGAAACACTGTATTATAATTTAGAATTGGCACAAAATGTATATGTTGCATTTTTAGATAGTAGAAAAGCTTTTGACACTGTATGGCGTAGGGGATTGATGTATAAACTCAACAAATTAGGGGTAAAAGGTAAACTGTGGCGAATCATTGATGACTGTCATATTGATACTAATAGCGCAATTGTTGTAAATCAAACTCAATCATGTTTCTTCCCTGTCCTTGAAGGTGTAAGACAAGGTGGTGTTTTGTCCGGTATTTTATACTTAGTTTTTATTAACGATCTATTGTATGATTTGGAAATGTCAAATCCTAATACCGGTATTCTTAATATTACCAGTTGTGCTCCTTCTCTTGCAGATGATATATCATGCATTGGTAACAACCCGGCTATTATCCAACGTATGCTTGATGTCTGCTATACTTACTCTAGAAAATGGCATTTCAAGTTTAGTGCAAGTAAATCATCTATTATTCGCTTCTCAATGAACACCAGAAACCCTCCTGTAGACTTTGTGTGGAAAATAGGCGATGACGTCGTACCCGTTGTCCAAAATCAAACCCATCTAGGAATTGAATTGAATGCGCATTTTAAATCTCACGAAAGAACTTCTAACTGTTGTCGAAAAGGTAGAAACTGTTACTTTGCAATAAAAGAAATATCGTCTGAGCGGACTAATCCAAATGTCTTGATTAAGCTTTATAATTCCGTAATTTTACCATCCTTGCTTTATGGCTGTGAAATGTGGACTAATTTAAAATCTGCGGACTTGGCTTCCTTAAACGTGTTCCAACACTTTATTGTCAAAGATATTCTGAGAGTAAAACGGCAAACACGCTCTGACATGTGCGAGAGCATCCTTGGTCTTCACCCAATCATTAGTCAGATAGATAAAAGAAAGCTGCTCTTTTTACAAAATCTTTGTTCTTTGGATTATAACAATTTATCGAAAAACATTTTTCTTGCGAGATTATTCTTATATTTATACCAACCGTGCAAAAAACCATTGGGATTTATACCAGACATTATTAGTATATTGTACCGCTATGGACTAGAGGAATATCTTTCTACGTTTATCAATGAAGGCCATTTTCCGTTGAAACATGCATGGAAAAAGATTGTGAATTCCAAAATTAACGAAGTTAAAACCGAAAATTGGGAACAACGTACAAAACATCAAAGAGACTTTTCTAGATTTCGGAACATCCATACATCTGTTACGTTTGCGGATTATTGGGTTACAGCCAAAACTTACAGTGAAATAAGAACTTCGTATTTTATAACGAAACTGTTGTGTGATACACCTGATCTCTCAGAGAAGTCCTGTCCCTTATGTTGTTGTTTATATCGAGATTTATTCTCGCATATATCATGTAGTTGCCCGAGTACTAAAGATTTGCGCGATGTATGGTCCGATATTGTTATCGAAAACTTTAATTTATCGCTGTATCAGGAACTTTCTTACTACCATGAAGAAGTTTTGTATGAAGTTTTACTTGGAAAACGGCCAAACACCGAATTAGAAGACCGCAAGTTTATATCTTTCAGAAAACTTTGTCATACCCATATAGTGCAGTGTTCAGCCAGATATAGCCGGCTTGTTGCGATGCATGATATACATGTCTAGCCCTTTGCACCTCCTTGTGTCAAATTATTATACATTTATATCCTTATGTTCCGTATTCATATTGATAAAGTAGTGTATTATAGGTTATACATATTTTATTGTTTGTATTGATGTTGACTTATATGTAAAATATTCATTGTAATCTCATTTTTGAGGAATTAAAGAAATGAATGAATGAATGAATGAATTATTTTTTTGCTCTAAAGAATAATCCTTATAACGAAGTTCAGTTATATGATATGTAGTTATTATTGACTATAACACTTTTCTTCAATGCCATTCACATGTTTTAAACTATTTTTCTTTTAAGCATCGTCCGGGACGCACGGTTGTTTCAGTTACGTTTCTCACACCGTCACTCTTAGGTTCATTCAGATTAAACTATTCGTTTTAACAAATTTTATTCATAAGTAGATACCCGAAATTATATATTTTAACTTATCTAAGCAATCTAAGCAATGATTTTGCTTTGTTAATCGCCAACTTCTGTGTAGGTTTATTCATCCACATTTGTACACTTTATATTTATTTGTTTGAATGATGTTTAACGCCACTTTCAGCTATATCATGTCCAGTTTTTATTGGGGGAGGAAGCAGGAGTACCCGAAAAAAACCCTCCTCGACTTTCGGTATGATGCCTGGCTTTATATTTATGTTGAGATGTCTAGTCCTTTGATGTCTGCGAAACCCTCTACGCAGTGTAGGTGTATGCGTTTATTATTTAATGTTTTGCCTTCTTAACTTGTTATAAATATAAACTTTAAGCGAGTTGTGTAAACGACCGCACTCTTAATTTTCTACTCAAATGCTTTGTTCCAGTATTAACATATTTTTATTTTCCTTTATTGTATAACAAAACTGTCTTTTTCTATATATTAGGATTTATCTGAATACCATGAAGACAAAACTAGTGTAACAATGTTCCAAACTGGTAATCAACAAAATCCAACAGTCGATTTCCACACAGAAAAATCGGATAAAAATCATCATCAAACAAATTTAGAGTACATCTGGCTTGAAAAGAATAGTGTTGTTATCAACGAGACTTCACTGGAAGTAAAGAATGGTAATTGTTTTTTCTTACCAACATTGAACAAAATAATGTTAAAGTATAGGTTCTTTTGTGAAGGACAGTGCAAATTAGGTTACCTATGTTTTAATTTACCTAGTAATTGTACAATAATTTATTGTTGTTCCCATAATGGACTTACGTTTTGAACCTTTGAATTAATTTTTAGTTTGCAACTTGTACGAATTATTGTAGTAGATCCAAGAATAAAATGCATAAATGTGGGGGAGAGCGTATTCACTAAAAGTCACCTGCGTGGAGTGAATTTTTTTTCTTGCATTTTTTATTATTTAATATTGGACCTTTTCATTAAAAATTTTTTTTAAATTTTCCTCGATAATCTGTCCATATTTCTTACTATGCCTCTTGTTTACGCGTCACAAATCGTCCTTGACTTTTGCTACGGGAATTTTACATTGCAAGTCAGCCATTTGTTTCTTAAGGGGCGTTACGTTGTTTAAAAGTTATTATGCTTTAGTGACGTTCTATGGTATTCGCACAAGCACAAGACTGTTTGCGTAAACTGCAAAACAACATTGTCAAACAGACAACAACCGCCTGCTTCTAGCTTACACTTCCGTTCTAATTTTGGTCAAAATTTAATGATAAATCGCTGAATTTCAAAACTCTGATTAAATAAGGACAATCATTGTTGATTTCAATTTACACCTTTATGAATCTAAAAAAAAGGAGCGTTATCTCGACGATACGCGGTAAGCAGTTTGTATTTGTCACTCAAAAAACCTCTGCCAATGTACGTGACTTTTACTATAGGTTTTTCATTATATTTGTAGGTAATTAATATTTCATTGTATATTGTAATAGAAAGATCTAATAAGGATAAAATAGATAATTACCCTTTTTTAATCAAAGAACGATGTTTGTAGTTTAAGTACTTTATTGGTAAGTTACTATCAATACATTATTCAGAACATTGTTTGGTGTGTTGAATTTTGGCTGTTTTAAATGTTTGAAGACATGCAATAACGTAACGATTGTTTTATAAGAATATATGTTCGTTTATTTTATGATTATTTATTTCCCATTGAAAATAAACTATACTGTTCCTTGTATTGAATTGTAGTCATTTGATCTTAAAGTTACAATAAAAGATTGAAGAAACTTTAACAAATTGAAGCTGTCTGACATTTATATTGTATATTACTCAATATCAATGAAATCGTTTCTGTACATGATATTATTAGATTTCTAGTAAAATTCAACAAGCTAAATTTCTATGTTATATTTCATAAAAAATTATGTAAGCAGTCGTATTGCGAAACAATTTTTTACGTGGAAAAGACATGTGCGTGTAGTCTTTCACTTTAGTTGTCGCTGTATTGATCTACAAATTAAATGATCAATTTCTATACATTACAAGTTCTATGTTTAAGTAAAAATATTATTTTTATTATTTAGATGGTTACATTTCTTCGCACGAGGCTAAATGCACCATTCAAAATGTGCCTATATACTCCACAACCTCACCTGATTATATTTCAAATGTGAATTCTCTTATCATGGAAAGAATGGATTCTGAACAGGTGTCATCGAATAATGAATCTACCTTTGTCATTCCAAACTTAGGTTCAGCAGAACTGAACGAACTGCAAACATTGTGTAAATCACTGATCACTGGAAACGACTTTGATGAAGATACCATTGAAAAGAACTTGTCAAATGAAACGATCGTATACAGAAGCAATGCATCACTATTAGATACTAGCTGTCTTACAGCCGTCAATCAGACTGTGATGCCATCACAACAAATGTGTATACAAAAACTTGAAAATCACACTAATGAATATGTCGCACAAAACATGATTTCTGATGGATTTGATCAAGTCTGCACAAAAAATAGTTCCGGAATCAATATGGATTCATATGAAGAGGATGGATATATTCAACACAATATGTTACCAATGGTCAGTAAATGCTCAGGAGTGAATACATTTGCAAGCAACAAATTTCCTAATGAATATATCTCCCACGTTATTTCTGGTCCAGTTAATAAAGAATACACAAAAAATAGTTCCGGAATCAATCATTGTCATAATTAGGTTCGATAACTCTGTTTATCAATGAACGACTTCTGTGTATCATTAACGCCAAAATTTTATAATATATCAAATTGCTGTTATTATTAATAAAATTATTGTATGTTTTTTAAACATATTATTAATATTTGACCATTTTTTCCATTTTTTATATATACTTTTATTTTTTATCTTTATCATTTATGGAGTTCCTCGTTTATTGTTGTTTCCCCGTGGCATCATTATTTTTTTATACTAAAAAAATACTACTATAGTTCATAATTTAATAAAGTTATTAATGAAGTATGGTTACCTATTAAACATTTGTGATAGATGTGTTATTTAGAACACCTTTAATCAGGGACAGTCTAGTCAGTTAGTATAGACTGTCCCTGCTTTAATGTATTGAAATTTAACCCATGCTGTGTCTTCCTGATAAAGCTTGTACTGCCATAAACATGTATTCTCTGTACATGATGTTTATTGAACAGCTTATTCCTTAAAACTTGAATTTTGACTACCTTTATGACTGAGAAAAATGTGCCCAAAATGGGGATATTTTTGTAATTAACTTTTACATAAATACTTTATAAATGTTTATCACAAAGTTCATTACCACATTTTCAATTCAAGACAATGCAATTGCAGTTTTTTTCTAAAGACAGTATTTTATTAGTCAAATACTCTTAAAATATTTTTGTTTTATTATTAAAATATTTACATCTAAATTAAACATGTTTCAAATTTCTGAGATATAATTAAACCATAAATATGCCACACAACCATGTCCCTTGTCTGAACCAGATGTCTGAACTCCGCCATGTTAAAAATTGTAAAATGAGCTAATTTCAAATGTAATGGGAAGTATGAAGATCTGAAATTAAAGTGTTAAAAATGTGAAAATTAAATACATATATATGTGTACTTTTTGTATATATGTGCAAAACTATGTTTATACGAACTGTATTTATGCAATTTACTTCAGAAATGGGGCATATTTGACAATTTCCCATTGAAACAATGTAACCAGAAGGCAGAAAATAAGGCTTTTTTCAAACAAAATGGGAAGTATTTTGCAAGTAATTTAAACTGATAAAATTTATACCATTCGAAAGATAAGAGACTGTAGAACTGGGTACAATGTGCAAAACATATATATTTTATTTATTTAACAAGATATCGGCGTTTTTTTAAATCGTCCCATTGATTTTCTATTGAGTGGAAAATCCAATATGGCTGACAAAAATACGTCACAGAAGTCACGTGATGTCGCTAATAGTTGTATATGATGGATTCAGATGAAGCGGATGGATATATTCAACACAATATGTTACCGATGGTCAGTAAATGCTCAGGAGTGAATACATTTGCAAGCAACGAATTTCCTAATGAATATATCTCCCACGTTATTTCTGGTCCAGTTAATAAAGAATACACAAAAAATAGTTCCGGAATCAATATGGATTCAGATGAAGCGGATGGATATTTTTAACACAATATGTTACCGATGGTCAGTAAATGCTCGGGAGTGAATACATTTGCAAGCAACGAATTTCCTACTGAATATATCTCTCACGTTATTTCTGGTCCAGTTAATAAAGAATACACAAACAATAGTTCTGGAATCTCTACTGGTTCAAGTCCAAATGATGGATATGTTCCACACAGTATATTATTAGTCGTCAGTAAACATACTATTTCGGGGTGTGGCCACAATTGAAGGCATTGGACAAATATCTACTGTTTTTCACTAACGCGAGAAAATTCCAGTGGTTGTACTTTGTGCAATAGAGCAGTCCAGTGTTAGATTCAGCATCATCTGTAATGTATTAACGCGACTGTAGTTTTAAATTTATAGATAACGTAATCAGAAACTGATGTCAGCTAGTGAACGTCATGTCGACTCAGAAATGAAAACTAATTCTATATTAAAATCGCTTCGCACAAGGGGTTTTAGTGGGTATGCAGGCTTTTCCCTAATTAAATACTGGACGCCATGATATAGTTAACTAGAGGCTTACAGGATCCTGTAATCGTACACCTTGAACACAATTTTTAAAATTTTGCAATTTCAGTTTTAGTCGAGACATGTAGCTGTTATAATTTTTAAGTAAACTAAAAATTCTTCAAAAATGTTTAATAAAAGGGCATTAATCCTATAAGGAGCAATCAGACAATTTCTGAACAAATTAAATGATTTTTAGGCCTTGTCTTTCATGTTAATTAAGATATTACTTTACGTCTTATATTTCACCAACATTTATGTTTTATAGATTTACACAAGAAATCCATATCCTGCAATTTCATTTTAATCAGACTGTAAATACTACGTACAAATATTGGATAATTAGATAAGGAATTAAGTCTTATTCTTTGCTTGATGAGACATAACGGTACTATAAGTTCCCTAAAAAAGAGAGTAAATGTTTAATAAAGTCGAAGATGAATACCATCATTTTTGTGAATGTAAAAAATTTAACTACATAAAAAGTAAATGTATAAAACCTTATTACTATATAGAAAACCATCATGTGTTTAAATTATGCAATTGCTAATTGCACAATACACCAAATACCTTAATTAGTAATTTAAGATAATACATGTACTTGTATCTAGGTGAAAGGCGCCGCAATTCTGGATGTTCATTGCATGCCAATTTCCGCTATATATGTGTGATATGTAATTTGGTAATGTTTGTTAAATCCGATATACTGTATGAAAAAAGTATTATAATTTTGTCCAATAAACAAAATAATGTTAGCTTATTAAAAATCAGTAAATAATGTCAAACGACACGCCGATCAAAATTTATGCCAAGGTAAACGAAATGTTAATGTGTTTATTATATATAGAAATTTTGACTTTGTTCGTGTTTGGAGCTTGAGTTGTACTGTTAGCTTTATATTTATATAAATTTATGTGACCTATACTTACATAAACTTGTTTGTACGAGTAAGGAAGCATATAGTGAGGATGAAATCTTCAGATATAAAGTAAAAAAGCCTCCTTCATACTGCATATGTAATTTATAGCAATATACGATGTGTATATTTGATTTAGTTTAGTTTAGTTTTTGCTGAACATTCCTTACAAAAGCTGTGACTAAATCAATTTGCTTAACTAGTAAGGTTGCCTTGCAAGTATGAAACAGGCACCATTATAAAGCAACTAATGGTTTTTTCATCAATTTGTTTACATTAAGAAATTGCTAAAATTCCTGTATGTTTTGTAGTCACTTTCGTTGCTAACGATGGATGAAGGAGAAAATATTACGAAATACAAGTTACCATAAATGAACAGAATTTTGCTATAATAATGTTAATCATTTAACTTGAGTGAAAAAATAAAGATCATGTATGAGGTTCGACTGCAAAAATGCTTGGGTGATATCAAAGTTTCATGTAATAATCACTTTTGTTAGTATTCTCTTAATGTTAATAATAGAGGGAGGTCATTTTTATCCTAGTACCAAGTCTTTTGTTGAAAGCTGTATCGACGAGCTACTTTGAAAAATCAATTTTTAAGCTACTTTGAAAAATCGGAAACCAGAATAAAAGGCTATTTTGTGTAGACAACTCCGGAGTATGCCGAGATTTGTAAGATTCAATAAATATTATGTCAATAATTTAATTGAACCACGTGAATATTAGTTTTAATTCAAGTATATTTATGATTTAATATATGACAAAAGATTACATGTGCACAAATTTAGAAATTGGAAACTGAACCTAGCCACAACTGCAGTGCTTAGCTTTACATAGAAACTTATCTGGAATAAATTCAAATGCCTTCTTTTTTCGACGCAGTCGGTATTATATTCACTTTTTACCCTTTGACCTCATGACATTTCACCTCTCGAAAAAGCAAGTCACGTGATCGTAATTCTGTTTCTTAATTAGTCAAAAACCAATCGGACGGAGGTTCGGAACAGGGTGGTAAATTGGCAAGTCACCTTTCAAATTATGTACTATTATAATTAGATTTTGCCGTCAGTTTGTTTATAAAATTATTTAATAGTGCAATTTAAGTATTACGAACGATAGAGATGAGCTGCAGTTTTAAAAATTTTATATCAAACAACTTGTACAAAAATGTTAAATATTTTTTATTTGAAGTACAGCGCTTTTTGCGGGCTTTTATGGAGTGTAAAAAGACGAAGAGAAGAAATTTTAATTAATCTCTTTATTAAATAAAAATTAAAAATCATATTAAATTAAATGTATTATTATTGTCCCTGGGCGTCCGTCCTAGTACACACATAGATAGAGCGTTGTAGCTCTAATTGTAAAGTATACTTTGCTTATTCAGTAAATTTTAAACTATAAACATTTAAAAAAAATCTAATATTCAATTTGTTTACATTATTGTATAACTGCTTTTGGTGCTCGCAGAAAAACTTCATTTCTATATCTTAGGCAGTGGGTTTCAATACATAATAGCAATAAACGTTCTTGAATACATGTACATGTACAACAAAGTACATGTAGTTGTATGTAAATTATCAATTTTACGTTAACTGTATGCTTGGTTAATTTGTTAATATCGAAAACACGTAAATAAAATAATCTGTTGAAATACAAAACCACATATGAGGTGGGGGGGGGGGGGGCACACATGTATAAATTTAATAATTTCAAACTCGTTTCCGCTTGGACTATAGTGTTAATTTTTAGGTTTATGATTTCTTTCACGTAGTAATAATTGTCCGTCAGTACTTCCCCAAAAAATTTTCCATCAAACATTTCTGGTCTTTTGAAACGAGGGATTTGTATGACAATAATGGCGATTCGTAGTTTAATGCACAACTTAATTTATATCTTTACTACACAATACAGATTTCAATTCACACTCAAGAATGACTACTGCCAAACGCTTGCTTCTTTCAAGCAATTTCATTAGTTGATATTTTGAAGGATTGACGTCATACGAAAATCTTCTAGCCCGGGAATTTCCTAGCCATGTTTGTCAGGGTTTCGTGGACACGTGAGGACACAGAAACCCTGACTTGTGAGGATGTGACAAACATAGCTAGGAAATTCCCGGGCTAGAAGATTTTCGTATGACGTCAATCCTTCAAAATATCAACTAATGAAATTGCTTGAAAGAAGCAAGCGTTTGGCAGTAGTCATTCTTACTCATTCTTGAGTGTGAAGAAAACGTAACGCAACTAATAAATAACGTGATAATAACAAACTATTAACACTACTGTACAAAATACACTTATATTTCATATGGTCTATACAACACATCCGTTTGGTTATTTACAATCGACATCGAGATATCCCCTAACAAAGTCGCGAATGAAAGCGAGCTTT